>VWZO01021032.1:131039-155702 GCA_013396975.1 Bucco capensis | reverse complement strand
ATTCTATGATTCTATATTCAGTACCACTGACATCAATTAATCTAGCACAATAATTTCCAGTGTTTTAAGGCTAAAATAACTCTTCCTTGAATATCACTACTGCTTCATAAATTGCATACTTTCCTTTTGAACAGTATTAAATATTTGCCCCTCAAATTTGCAGCTGAAGGACTGCTCATATTAGGCATAATGCCTTATGGAATACTAATTGATGGCTTTGTGCAGCATCTCAATGGAATAATTGCTTTTTTAGTGCAACATTTTCACTCAACAAATGCTTGCTTATTCCTTTTGTGTGGTGTTGGTTGTTTTTTTTTTGTAAAATAGGTTTTCATCCACTGTAATATTTTTCAGAAAGATTTTTGGCTTGGAGTAATGGGACTGATCTCTGATGTTTAATTGCTGAAGCATGAGCTCTTTAGCCACAAGGTCTATTTTTGGGGGTTGTCTGTAGGCAGCTTTTGTACTTTTCCCTATAAAATACTTTCTGCTTGTGTTTTCTGCTTTAAAATTTGCTATGCTCCACCCAAAAACTGGTTCATCAAACTGATGCAGTACTGCTGCTTCTGGAAGCCAATACTTCCAGGTTTGAAGGAGGACAGAATAAAGCACTAAGGAAAAACTATCTTCTTTTCTTCTTATCATAGAAAGGTTAAGGTTTGAAGGGAGCACCAGAGGTCAGCTAGCCCAACCTCCCTGCTCTAGCAGGGTCACTAGAGCACATTACTCAGGATTGTATCCAGGTGGTGTTGGAATATCTCCAGAGCAGGAGACTCCACGGCAGCCTGGGCCAGTGCTCTTACCCTGATAGCAAAGTTCTTCCTCATCTTTAGGTGGAACTTCCAGGTTGTGCCTGTTGCCTCACATCCTATTGCTTGGCACCATCAAGGAGATCCTGGCTCCATCCTCTGGACACCCTCCCTTCAGATACTCCTATCCATTGCTAAGTTCCCCTCTCAGCCTCCTCCTCTCCAGGGTAACCAAGTCCAGCTCCCTCAGCCTTTTCTCATCAGGGAGACACTCCAGCCCCCTCAGCATCTTTGGAACTCTCTGTTGGACTCACTACAGGAACTCCATGTCTCTCTTGTCCTGAGGAGCCCAGAGTTGAACACAGGACTTGTTTCTTTGTAGATAAATATGCTTTGATTACTTTAATATTTAGTAAATGAAAAAACAGCAATAACAACAGTAAAGCAAACCCAGATGATTTGTAGCTGAATTCTTTGATTCACAGATCCTACGTTTTTAGTCAAATGTACTCCATTATCTGTATAATGTTATGAAAACCTCCATCATTATGTCATATGGCAATAAGGAGGAAAAAACTTTTTTTTCCACTGTCCTTAGGGTATGGAAATATGGTTTTAAGAAAAGGAAGATCTAAAAATCATCTTCTTAGATAAGGCTATTAGAAATGCATTTGCTAGGAAGAAAATAATCCAGTATTTTAGTCATGTTGTCAGAATATGGCAGATAAAAAGACCAGAAAATAAATGACTGAGGACATCTAATCTGGCTTTTCTTCTTTATATGACATTCTGCTCTTTAGCTAGAATACAAATGTTGAACATATGATGTTAGTGTGCTGAAAACAAGATCAGTCTTTCTGTTAGGATATCAAGGAGCTTTGGAATAAGATTTGTGGAACATGCATAGTTTGACACTTTTATGAAGAAAGCTTCCCACCAGATAAAACAAAAAAAAACCTCATTTTCCAGGCACACAATTTAGCTTCCTCTAAAACAAGAGAGCATAGATATTTTTATGTATGCACTTGAAATTCAAGCACATGTAAAAGCTGGAAGTATTTCTAGGAGATGACACCTTAGTGTGAGATTTGATGTCACTCTTCTTGTGCCGGAAGGAAGGGTACAATTTTTGAGCTCTCCAGCTCTACCAGATTGACCCATTCTTCTGCCTCATAAATGCTGCTCCATTTAGGGATTACCCTAATCCTATCACCCACCCACGTTGACAGACCTGAACCATGTAGATATTGAAAATAGAATATAACTCTCTTTGAATAGCTTCATTGTGAATGCTTTTCTTTTTCTCTTGTTCAGACTTTAACTTTCTACTTGTATTACCACCCAACAACTGATACTCTGTGCTTGAAGCTCTGTCATTGTTTGAGATACTCTTATTAATGTTTTATCATTTCAGAGCTTTTCCTTGCCCACCACCTCTTTAGTCATACATTAAGCTTGACAAAGACTTTGCCTGATGGAAATCTAAATAAGGGCTTGAAAGAGAAAAACAAAATGGTGCAGCAAGTGCCATGTTGGTGCAGACACCAGGAAGGTATGTTCTGGGGCTAATGACTTAAGCCTTCTTGCATGTAGGTGTTTAGCCCTAATGAGCACTACAAGGGGGAAAGAGCCCCAAAATCAGGGCAGAGTCAAATGGGAGAGCAAAATGTGGAAGTATCTGCCACCTTTTAAAGAACTCAAGCCTGGAGTTGCTTAAACAAATGGGAATATAAACCTTTCAAGATCAGGAAGCAAGATGAAGGCTTTAGTGTGTGGGAGACAATGTGACAGTGTTTGTCCTTGTTTTCAGGGGAAAAGACAAACTACAGAACTTCCCCCCCAAAAAAAATCTTCAAATGTTCTGAGCATTTCTGTATTATTTGTACACTTATCTTTCTGGATCTGGTACTTGAGGGCATGGAAGAACCAGAAACATTTACCATTGTCCCAGTGAATTTGCTGGTGTGGCTCTGAAATGAGTTAGGAGCCAGCTCAGCTCTCACCAGGGTCATTGGGAAAAGTCTTCTTGCCTTGACAGAATGTTAATCCAGCTCTGAGTGCTCAGAGGAGTGGAACAGACCAGGCCTGAACAGACTATTCTTTCTTATAATGTGACATTTTGGTACCAAGAGGGAAACAAATCATATCAGGAAGATCAGAAACAGATTACATTTCAGGACTAAGAGATAAGATGTGAAAGATGACCAAAACAACAATAATCCCAAGTACTTGCCAGCCTGGAAAAAGGCTGTGTGACATGTGGCATTCTCCTGAGGTATGTACACATGCTTAATGGCTTGGAAAATGCCATTAGAAATTACTGTTTCCAGCTTTACAAACTCCATCATCTAAAGAGGATTATGAGCTTACAGTTTTAAGACAACTAGAAGAATGGGTTAAGTCTCAGCCAGTTCCTGTTCTCATTAACATTGTCTCAAGGCAAGATGGAAGTTGTGCCATTTGCTGTTTCCATTAACCCTTACATCTAAGCAGTGAGTGTCCATTTAGTCTTGGCAGGAGTGGCTGTGCTCCTGACCTCTGATCTCTTTGTGCTTTCATCACTCTGATTGTTGGGCCACTTTCTGCTTTCACCCATATGCCCAGTTAGGTGTTTTAGGAATGTGATATCTCTTCCAATATTCAGTGTGTTTTGGCTCTGGGTGGTTTGTGTGGTTTATTCCTATGTCATGACCCACAGATGGGGCCATTCCTGAAAGGAGGACTTAAATGTGGATGCAGATGATCATCCTCCTGCAATGGTGTCATGGAGTGATAAAACTGAAGAGGAAAGAAACATTTAGAATCTTTTGTACGTCATATTCCCTTTTGAATTTGGATATGGACACTATTTCTTTAAGAAGACTCAGTGGCTGAACTCTTTCTTTCCCCTCTTTCGCCCACTGAGGAATTCGCTGGTGTTTCCACCCGGGATAAAGTGAAACTTGGCAGCTGCGCGCTGTGTTTGAAGTCAGTAAGATTGTAAAGACGAATCAGGAATGAGCTGCAGGTCATGTGAAGAAGGACGTATCCTTGTTTATATAAGGGTGTTCCTTTTCCGGTTCTATCTCTTCGTCCTGGTTCTTTCTGCTCCTGCGGCTTCCTGGGCTACAGCTCTCCCCCTCACCGAAAAGAAAGGGGCCCCCTGGTATTCGTACGTTTTCCTTCCTGGGGTGAAAGTAAAGGGGCGGGGGGGGGAGCGGAGGATAAGGAGGGGTGATTAATTGGAAGCCTGCCAACTCTTTCCGGCAAGGTCAGACACTGTGATTTATAGTAGGGGGAGGGCTGAAGCCGTCTTTGAACTAACCACCTTATTTTTCTTTATTGTTTATCTCTTTCATACTGTTGTACCATTTGAATATAGATAAAGCTATTCTTAGAAATTCACTATCTGCGTGCCTGGTGCTTTTTATTTCAATTTGCTGTCCCCGAACACAGCCAGTCCAGAGGGCTGTGCGGAGAGGGGGGCCTTGGAGACCCTTCTCAAAGAGATTGTCCTCTTGACCCTAGTAATCCTCAGTTATTCTGGTCAAACCAGGACAAATGGAATGGCCTGCTGAGTCCCCAGGCAGTCTGTATCCATCCAAAGTTGACTTCTACATACAACAAACTCCATCACAGATAAAGACAGGTAGGAAAGGAAAACTTACTACAGCCCATTTCCTACAATGGATAATATTGGCCACAGTGGAAGCCAAGTGATTACTGCAGAACAACATGAGATTTTTAAAGGACCTTCTGTGCAGCTCCCTGAAAGGAGGTTGGAGTGAGGTTGGGATTGGACTCTTCTCCCAATTAACAAGCAATAGAAGTAAAGGAAATGGCTTCAAGTTGTACCAGGGGAGGTTCAGATTGTAATTTCTTTCCTGCAAGGGGGTTCTCAGGCATTGGCCCAGGCTACACAGGGAGGTGGTGGAATCACCATCCTTGGAAGTGTTTGATAAAACCATGTAGCTGTAGTGTCTTGGGGCCGTGGTTTAGTGGTGAGCATGGCAGTGTTGGGTGGATGGCTGGACTGGATGAGCTCAGAGGGCTTTTTCAACCATAAAGGTTCTGTGATTCCATGGTGATTTCCTTCCAATGATGAAGGTTGCAAGGGGAATTCAGAAGGTACACTGACCTATAGGATTCTGTCTTTAGGAAGAAGTGAGAGAATAGGATTATTTCTCCCCAGCACTCCTTTCAGATTGTAATCTTATGACCTTTCTTGGCTGCTGTGGAGTGGGACAGAAAGTCCTAAGCAGAAGCTGAAAGATACATTTATCTAGAAGTCATGATGGAAGCAGTTTTCCATGTAAAAGAATAATGTAATTTACTGATGCAAACCCTCAGTAATAAGTAAATAGGGCAATAAAGTGCTTAAAGGGATAAGAGGAAAAGATTTTACAAATTCCTTTAAAAAACACCCTTGCCACTTAAGGGCAGTCATATATTATTGGCCAATCAATCCAACTTCTCTGGAGCTGGATTTCAGAACATATTGAAGGGAAGTGTCCAGCACTGTAGAAAAGAGCAAGGCTTTGCTTTCTAAAGTAGAGATAAGGCTTTAATTTTTCCTGTGAAGAATAATTTCTCTTTTCCAGGAGAATCTGAGGTATTTTAACTGAGAACACTGAAATAATAGCCTCAGGAACACCAGGTTTTGTCTGTTATTGAAGAAAGCAAAATAGAGGAGCTGTCTGCCTTTCATTGGGGGAAAGAAAAGGATGAGAGTGATGCTTAGGTTGGCCTGAGGTGCACCTACAGCTGCTGAGGGGTTGCAGGTGCACACAGTAACCCATTGTGCTTGTCTGAAAATGAGCTTCCAAATGCATCAGTCCCAGGAATGAATTAAACCTCCTCTCTGCTTTTATTTTCTTCAAGAATGCAGGGCAGCTACATCAGGAAATGCCAAGGACAGGTGAGACTTGATTGTATTTTTCTGTCTTTGACAGCATAAGAAGTCTTGAGGTCATCCTTACTTCTCTTTTAGTGCTGAAGGACAACAGCAGCTTGTTGTTTAGGGCATTCTTGTCTAAAAGTGTGGGTGCAGGAAGGGGGGAGAGAAACCAAGAATGGAAATAAAGTGAAAATAAAATCAAAATGGTGAGTGTAAAGTACTATGGGTGATAGCCAGGTGGAGATGAGGCAGCAGTGTGCCCAGGTGGCCAAGAAGGCCAACAGCATCCTGGCTTGGATTAGCACTAGTGTGGCAGCAGGACTAGGGCAGGGATTGTCCCACTGGACTGGGCACTGGGGAGGCTGCACTTTGAATCCTGGGTTCAGCTTTGGTTCCTTTACTCCCAGAAGGACATTGAGGTGCTGGAGTGTGTCCAGAGAAGGGCAAGGAAGCTGCTTGAAGGGTCTAGAGCATAAGTGTTGTGAGGAGCAGCTGAGGGAGCTAGGGTTGTTTAGTCTGAAGAAGAGGAGGCTGAAGGACCTTCTTACTGTCTCAAACTCCCTGAAAGGGGGTTGGAGCAAGGTGGGGATTGGTCTCTTCTCCCAGGTGACTAGTGATAGGACAAGAGGAAATGTCTTCAAGTTGTACCAGAGGAGGTGCAGGTTGGACATTAAGAACAACTTCTTCTCTGCAAGAGTGGTTAGGCATTGGCAGAGGCTGCCCAGGGCAGTGGTGGAGTCACCATCCCTGGAGGGCTTCAAAAGATGTGTAGATGTGGTGCTGAGGTTCATGGTTTACTGGTGAACTTGGCAGTGCTGGTTAACAGTTGGACTTAATGATCTTAAAGGTCTGTTTCAACCATATAGATTCTGAGATTCTCTAGGTATTTCTGACAGAGTGAAAACAAAAGCAAAAAGCCAACACATTATTCTGAATATCTATCTGCTGGCAGGAGAATTAAATAATTGAGTGACACCTGGTGAGCAAGATCTATATGGGGCATAAGCAAGTTCTTTTAAACTCCAGGAACCTTTCTGTGAGAGCTAGAGCGGCAGCAGTGATGCTAGCAGATGGTTTTACTGTGCTTTGAACTGTGAGTACTTGCCGTATCATTAGGACTGAAAACACTTTGTTGTGCTGAGTCTACAGCAATGTGCAAATCACACTCCTGTGAGGCAATCCCTGTTACTAATCTATCTCCAGTATTGTGTGATTAGTAATTATATTCCTCATGTCTATTAATCTCTTGGCCTGTAGGAACAGAAATGCTAGCCTGTACATATCTGTGACATGCTCATTCTGAACAAATTCTTCCGTAACTCTTGATTCCCTCTGCTTAGTTCCTGCAGAAAACCTCCAGGTCAGTGGGGCAGGAGTTTCAATCTTTAGCTCTAAAGCACAAGTCTGCTGAGTTCTAGAAGAAAAAGATGGTAGTAGGTCCCAAATATTCTGAGAAAGGTTGTTTTCTGCTGTTATCATGGCTGAAAAGAGAGAGGAGCCACTGCAAGCTGGTGGTATCAGCCTCACACTCACACAGTCTTGTGGTTCCTCACTAGTTTAATACTACACAGAAAAGGAGTTCTGGAAACATGCTGGAAGAGATTGCAATGAAGATCAGATGAAAGGTTCAGAGTGATCCTTTCACTGAGGCTTCAGAAGAGTTTTCCAGCATTTTTTTGGTGTTTCATAATAAGCTCCCAGGAGCTGCTTTACTCCTTTCAGTCACTGGGAAACTCTGGAGTGATTTTGCCAGCTTGACACGATGTACTGACCCGTGATTCCTGCAGCTCATTCAGCAAAATGCTGTCATCTACATTGATAGAAACTCTGAAAACACAGAGCTCCTGCAGCAAGAAAGTAATTTTAAGTGATAGGCAGAAATGCCAGAAGGTTGAAAAGGTTTTTGTTGCTCTTGTGAAGAGTGACTGAGGAAGTGGAGTCAGTGGGAACTGTAAGTCACTGAGGATGGTGAAGGAGCTGAGGCATTAAATGAACACTTTACAAGCAGGAACAGTGGAAGATGTGCCAGCTGAAAGTGGCTGCTGCATCCACTCTCACGGCTGACTTCAGAGCTAGTGAGGCACAAGCATTGAATAAGTTAAGAGGAGCTGAAATCAACAGCTCATCCCTGCTGTGTGCAGCCTTGAGGCTGTGAAAGTGAACAGTAGGTAGGCTAGTCTTCACTCAGCAGCCACAAATGCCAAATTCACATGTAATAAAGAGAGAAAAAACCAAACCTGTAGACTATCATAGGCCATCCAGAGAGACCTGGAGAAACTGGAGAAATGGGCCTATGTGAACCTCATGAGATTTAACAAGACCAAAGGCAAGGTCCTGCACCTTACTGGGGATAATCCTTGGTATCAGTATGGGTTGGGAGATGATGTGGTTGAGAGCAGCCATGCAGAGAGGGACCTAGGGATGCTGGTGGATGAAAAGCTTGACATGAGCCAACAATGTGTGTTCATAGCCCAGAAGGCTAACTGAATCCTAGGCTCATCTTCAGCAGTGTGGCCAGCAGGTCCAGGGAAGTTCTGCCCCTCTAGTCTGCTTTGGGGAAACCTCACCTGGAGTACAGCATCCAACTATAGAGTCCTCAGCTTAAGGAGGACATGAACCTGTTGGAGAGGGTCCAGAGGAGGCCACAGAAATGAGAGGCTTAGGGGTTGGAAAAGTAAACCAGCTTGACTGAAAATAACAATAAAATGAAATATATACAAATACATCCCAATAGTGAACCCAACCCCTTGATGGCAATGGTGTCACAGTCACCTCTGATGCTGTGGCTGCATTGGACTCAGCGGCATATGTGAACTGGGTTCAGGAACACACAGATCAGGATCAAAGGCAGAAGGCACTGCCCAGTGAAGAGGAGGCTTCACCCTTGTGATCCCTCAGCTTCATACTGAATATGCTACCCAAGGCATGGAATCCCTTGTTCAGGGTCACCTCTCTTGTCCCCTTCTCTCTGCGGGTGCACTCCAAGGTGTCACAGAAGATGTAGCAGTGCCTTTGGTGTGCACAGGAGCAAGTGTAAGGCAGAAGCTTTCTGCAGCCCAAGTCTTGGTGGTACCTCTCCCCATGCAGCGTTGTCACTGCTAGCAGCAGACACTGACTGTGAGAATGTGCTGGGAGCACTGAGCAGAGACTGAGCTGCAAAGTCAAACCACTGAACAGAATTAAGGTTCTTTTTTTTTTGGCCAAGGCAGGCACTGCAAAGCCCCACTGTATACAGCAGAGTTAGTTTCTCTCTGAGTGGCCACAGCACAGCTAATAGAAACATTCTTCTCCATCCTAGCAGTGTTAATCTTGTAGTCCTTATTTACCTGAGTGGGATCACTCTTGTGACTAGAAGCTGCAAGGCGAGGCCTGTGGTGATTTCTGCTGCAGGTTCAAGCTCATCTGTGTGGCAGAAGGATGGGTTGTTGATGTTTCATATTGGTGTATAAAACTAAGCAGAATGTTTTCACACAACATAATGTAGAAGTCATCACTGAATTTCACTGAGATAAAATAGCTCCTGTGAACTTCCATCATACAATTCCTTTTAGGACAAACATTACTGATAAAATCCATGGCCAGTTTGGTGCCAAAATCAGCTATAAAAAGCCAGCTCTACTATGCTACATTTTGAACCAAAGCATTTTCTGTTTGAAACTCTTGCAATTTATTGCATAAAACTTAACCTCTCTTATTTATAAAGACACCTCTGAGTGAAATGGAAGTGTTTATTTTTCATCAGGAAACACACATTTCTAGTCCAAATGGAAATTTCCTGAGGAGATGTGTTTTCATTTCAAAAAGTAGTCCTAAAATATTTTGGTCAATGTATTTTCACAGCTCTAGCAATGGCGAAAAAAAGTGAGTGCTCTTCTGAAGCATTTTGGACTGTCTCTTTTCCCTCACTTTGCAAATGTGGAGGAGAAAAGCCCCAAAGTAAAGGCAGATATACATATGTACTTATGGATCTAGTTCTACACACCTGATCCTTTCTGGTGATGCTGACTTGTCCTCGGTGAATCATCCTCATTCATCTCTGGGGGGAAATAGGATGAAAATGCAAGATTGGTACAAAAAGCTAAGTTTCAGTCTGTTGTCTGTTCTTATCACCTGCCAGTTTTCCAAAACATACTCATTTTTTCACTAGATATATAAACCCTAGGAGGAATAGCAGAGATCCTTATATATGGAAAGCTTAGACATTCACATTTTTCTTCAGCCCTATGGACTTTCTAGTACATCTGTTGTAGTTTCTTGGCCAGGAACAGAAAGACAAGCCCTGCTCCAGATAATTTGTAAGAACAAAAAATCACTAGTATCATATGAAGTATTTGTATGAGGTGAGGATTTTTGGCTGAGTAAGCAAGATTGTGTGTTTTAAAATGGCTGTCTTTTTTTCATCAATTTAGGTAGGGAAGGACTCTCTAAAAAGTTCAGATTTCATAGGCCTAGGGCTTTGTTTAGAGCAAAATCTGAGGTAGTTTTCTTCCTGCCCATCAAAGAACAATGAGGAATGTTTAAAGAAAATATCCTTTTAATAAAGGACATAAAGTTCTCTATGCCTTCTCCAAAGGGTGGCCGAGCTTCCAAACTTACTGCCCTGGCAACTTGGCCTTCTTGTTTCACTTTCTTCCATGGGATAGACTGTGGGCTGGAACCCCTCTGCTGTAAGGACAGGCTGAGAGAGTTGAAGTTGTTCAGCCTGGAGAAGAAAAGGCTCCAGGGAGACCTTAGTGTAGTCTTTCGGGACTTAAATGCCTTGTAAGAAAGCTGGGGAGGGACTTTCTACCACGACCTGTTGTGACAGGATGAGGGGTTTAGGTCTGAAACAAAAGGACAGAGATTTAGACTAGATAGAAGGAAGATACTGTTTATAGGTGAGGGTGGTGAGGCCCTGGACCAGGTTGCCCAGGGAGGTGGTAGATGTCCCATCCCTGGAACAATTCCAGGTCAGGTTGTCTGGGGCTCTGAGCAACCTGCTCTAGTTGCAGATGTCCCTGTGACTGCAGAAGGGTTGGATTAGGTGACCTTGAAAGGTCCCTTGCCACCCAAACCAGTCTGTAATTCTATGAAAAAAAATCTTTTAGGATGATTCTTTCACTTACCTTCTATCTATGTAGAATAATTCTTGGCCCCTCATTGTCTTTTCTTTGAATCCCTTATCTTGTTGGGCTGTACCAGCCCAATACCATCTTCTAGTGCCTCCCCTGAAGTGGTACCAGTGTTGCATGTCTCTGTGCAGCAATATTTAGTAATCAAAATCCATCACAGTGAATTTCCATGGGCAGGATGTGATTTCATCCAGAAAGAATTGTGCTAGCCTTTAATCTGATTTGTTCCCTGGATTTAAAGGTATTTCACATGTAAAGAGAAACTCTATCCATTTATAGTATTTCCAAGGNATCCCTCAGCATTCAACTTAAAAACAGGCATCGTTTTTTTTTTTTTTTTTTTTTTTTTTGCTGGTCTCACCTCTCATTTGGCTATAGGCTCAGCTGCTGAATCCTCTAAGTCTGTAAAATGCCAGCTGCCTGCTCCTTTAGTGCCCACTTCCCAGGGAAAGCAATTCCTACAGTATAGGATTTAACTCATAAACTGCCCTGAAAAATGCTGAAAGAAAACCAGTAGCCTTTCTCTCTCTCTCTCTCTCTAAAACACATGATCATATGAAGGATGATAGAAAGGTTTTATCTGTGTAATTCTGGGCTGAATCATGTGTTTGGAGGTGTCGTTGGCATGATGAATGTGTAACAATCTGCATTACTTGTAAGGACTAATATTGTTGTGAAGTGTGTCAGCCCAAGCTAGTGATAAACCTATTACATACTGTCTCCCTGTTATTGTTTGTTGTCCATGTGATAGTCCCTCTAGGTCTGGGTTGGGATGTCAGATATCAAGCACCAATGAAGGGATGCCCATGAAGAACTTACTATCCAAATTAGTACAGCTCAGACAGGGAAAAGAAAGATTATCTTCATTTGAGAGACTGTGAGGGCTGTCCTAACTTGTCATGTATTTGGCAGAGCCACCTTTGCGTTCAGCAGATGAGTTAGAGAAGTAGTGACTTGAAAAAGCTATGCAGGGGAGTTGGAGGATTCCTTGAGATGTGAGGCAGCAGCATCTGCAGAAGTAGTTGCTAGATGCAGCTCTGGAGAGACCTCAACTGTGTCTCTAGACCCTTTCTGAGAACCAAGAGAGAGGGTGCAATTGTTCATTTATGATACCACTTGAATGTAAGGCTACAATACATCTAGCATAAAAAATAAGAACAAAGAGATTGCTTAGATCCAGGTTAAGAAGAATAAAGAGATTTCTTAGATTCAGGTTAAGAAGGATAAAAATATTGCTTAGATCCAGGCTAAGGAGTTGAACTGAGCTTTTAGAACATGTAGTGGGAGTTTGGTTTACTTCAGTTGAAGCACTAAATTTAAAACCCCTCTTTTGGCAAGCAGGCAAAATGCTAACTAATCATGTTTAATGTTCAGATCAATGGCACAGTGTTATGAAAGCCTGAAGGGATAGAAATGTCTTTTCTTAGCATGCACAGGAATAGACTTTGGGGTCAAGAAATGATGTATTACTGTAATATCTGCTGCCTTTTACAAATGACATTGGTAATAAATGGAATAGATTCCTCTAATCATTTCTTTATTAGCCACACAGATTTCACAATCTGTGATTATCATCATGGATGGCAGATAAGAAATTCCCTTCTGCCAGGGAACATCCCAGTTAAGTTACACCAGGGAGGCACAGCAGAACTCACCCACAGTGGCTCCTTTAGTGTCACCCAGTAGCAAATAGAAGCCTCTTTACTTGCAAGGTGGTCTCTAACCTTCTTGGGCTTCTTGAGATAGAAGAGGTGAGGGGATACATCAAAATTAGGGACTCATTTACTTTCTGCCTGCATTTGGTATAGTTCTGAGGATCAGCAGTGGACCTTATCCCACACTCAATTTCCTTTCCGTCTTGATTGAAGGCAATGTATAACTTAGCTGCAAACTCTGGAATTCCTCACCAGGATCTCTGCAGATCTGTAAGTGAACATTAACTGCAGAATATCAGATTATGGAAATGCTTGTAGAGCATGAGGGCTTGAGGAAGAGATAAAAATAGTCTGTTAGCAGCAAGACATTTTCTCTTTGAAGGAAACACTTGAGTGACATGAAGTTGAGGCTAAAATATAAATTACATATGAAAAGCTGAGTGAGAGATAATTATTAAAATGATTTGGATGAGATGGAGCAATTCCAGGCCTGTTTAAAGAGAAAGCTTGCATGGCTGAGTACAGAAATAGGGGAATTCATTGTTCTGAAAGACAGTGAAAAGAAATAGTAACTTCCCCAAACAACACATGAATGGATGGGGACTCATGGGAACATCAGGATTTCACTGCTTTGTGAGTGAGCTGATGTCGAGTGGCAGGCACATCCAGGGTGACTGAAGCTGAGGCAGCAGTGTGCCCAGGTGTCCAAGAGGGCCAACAACATCGTGACTTGGGTCAGCACTAGTGTGGCAGCAGGATTAGGGCAGGGATTGTCTTCTTGGAGTGGGCACTGCTAAGGCCACATCTTGAATCCTGGATTCAGTTTTGGGCTCCTCACTCCAAGGAGGACAATGAGGTGCTGGAGTGCATCCAGAGAAGGGCAAGGAAGCTGCTTGAAAGGTCTAGAGCACAAGTGTTGTGTAGGCACAGTCTGAAAATCACTTGGGGTCTGCTATGGCCCCTGGTGCAATAACTGTGCCAACAGCAGAGGGAGCATTAAACTCATTGCCCACGGTAAAGTGTGGGGAGTGATACCCATGTTCCTATAATCCTTGTATGGGTAGGATGAGCTCATTAGCCTTCTGGCAGTCATCCTAGGAGAAGGACAACTCTGATTCCAAACCCGGGCAGATGGAGCTCGGTTAGCCCTGTAAGGGCTTCCATCTAAGAGGTCAAACCTCCATCCTAAGGACTTGGCTGCCAGCGTCCAAGCTTGCTAGGCCCTGGCAGATGAACCTTAGGACTAAAGGGTGGGTCCAGCTCTGCGCATGCTGTGTCTCACCTAAAAAAAGTCCCTTGCGCAGGCTCGAGGGTGCTATCTGCTATCCTCTTTTTATCAGCACGCTTGGAAAAGGCGCTGATGAGGAGCATGGGTGGAGCCCTCCCTGGATCTTCATTCGCGAAGCCTAGCCACAACAACAACAAGTGTTGTGAGGAGCAGCTAAGGGAACTGGGGTTGGTTAGGCTGGAGAAGAGGAGGCTCAGGAGTTTCTAGTGCTTACCTGAGGTACATTGGGGTGTCCTAAGCCTCCCCGCCAAGAAGGTGAATGTCTCCTGTTACTCCCATGTCACCAGAACCTTGTGGGCACTACAGATATACCAAGACATCTCCAAGTCTTCTAGACATCCCTGGCTGCACTGAACACCAAAAGACACATCAAAAAATGTTAGGAATCTTGACTAGGAGCTAATGAAAGACAATATTTTCTAGGAAAAGCTGCAGATCCTTTCCTACTCTATCCCAATGTACTGATCATGATGTTGCCTGATTCACAAACTGCAGCTTTTCCAATTATCCTAATTCTAATATTTACTATTCTATTTATTTTCCAATGCTGATATTTAGCTTTTCTAACTCTAATATTGACATTACTTTCTGAGGATGGTTCTTCCCTTCCCACCCCCACCCCCCCCAACCCCCACTGGGTTTTATCCAGTAGCTGGAAAGGGCTCTGCATTTGTTTCTGCGTTTCTCTGCACATTTCAGAATTATTCTTCCTTCATCTAGAGGTAGTGGCTTCCCCCCCCCATATTTTATTAAATACAAGTAATCCAAAGAAGAAATAAAAGTGAGGAAGGGTTGAGAGAACATACTCAATTTTATTCAGTGTTTCCATGTTTGGCTTCAAAATGATGATGACAAATAGCTAGAGTGTCAACACAAAAAAGGCAGAAGACAACAACCTGAATCACTGTCCCAAACTCTATGTAAATTCTGATTGATTCTGCCAAGGAGAATAAATTCCTGTTTGCATTTGTGATGAGGATGATTGGATTCTGGATCTACAAGTCTGTACAAAGACATCTGTGTATTTTAATAGGAATCAGGATTCTGCCACACACACCTCTCCCCTTTGCAGAAGCAAATAGAAGAGGAATTATTTTCCTATTTCCCACTGGAATCCCATCTGGCACTACTAATGGACCAATTACCTTCAACAGCTAATGGATGAAATGCTAAAGAAATTCTGCCAAAGGATTATATTTTTGGTTACTAATCTTGAACAGAATAAATGTCAGCTACACTTTCTGGCTGTGGAAAAAAACAACAACAACAAACAAAACCAACTAAAGCAACTCACAACTATTTTCTGGATCAATTTCAGTTATTCACTTTTCTGACTGTAAGGAAATAGTTTCCGAAGGAAATTTTTGATTCCTAGTGGTCTGTCTGACTTGGCGTCTTGTTCTGACTCTGGTTGTCTTTTAATTACTTCATGCCACTCTCTCTTGCTTGTTAATGAACCTGTTCTTAGTGGTCCAAGTCTCTCCAGCCTAGTGGCATATGCTGTCACCATCTTGAGTCACTGAGCCAACACATTTCTCAGTTCAACCTTTTCTCATTTCAAATATTAAATGATGCACTCAGGAAATGAACCCAGAGAGACTTTCACCTTTCAACTGTCTATAAATTTTAACATACATTTACTTGATCCAGTTCCTTTTTGTCCCTCTGATTGTGCTGATGAAGGCTATAACCACCTACAATTTAAATCCTGGGGAAGGCTCCCTAAAACCCATGAAGTCTTATAGTTTTGGCTGAATATTAAGACTGAAAAGGATTCTTACATGTGAAAAAAAAAAACCTAGTTTGGGGCAAATATTGTAACAATATAGTATAAAATGCAGCTTGGTCACCTTGAAAACAGTGTAAGAAAATACTTGCTTTTAATTTTGAAAACTATATAGTTCAAAAGTCCTCATAATCAGGTGTTTTAAAGTTTTTGTTTGTTTTCTGGTTTTGTGGGGTCTCTGGTGGGGTTGATTTCTTTATTGTTATTGTTATTGAAATATGTTTAGTGCAAATCACAGAATGTTAGGGGTTGGAAGGGACCTAAAAAGATCATCTAGTCCAACACCCCTGCCAGAGCAAGATCATCTAGATGAGGTCACACAGGATGGGTGTTAATACTTTGGAAAGAAATATTCAGCATTTTTTATTCTCTCCTCCTTTCAGTTACTCTCATCTAGGCATATTAACAGCCAATAACCTGCTCAGTTTAATCCCTCAGCATAGCAGAAGTGATTAAATGACACCAGCCTTTAAAGCAGTTTGTCTCAGCACTATTAGCCCCTAAGCACCTTAATCCAAGCTCCTCTCTTATGTCAGAGGGCCAAGTGTCATGTCCATAAGGGGACAGGCACGCTGTGGCGTGTTCTGTTTTCTGAACACAAATGCATTCATTTTGGCCCAGATGTTTAAGCCTTTTGGTTAAATGATTACCACATTCCTCCCCCGTTTTTGTTTGTTTCTGGCAAAAGCAGCTCCCTGGATTCTCAAGGCAAGGATTATTCAGTGCTTGAAGCTGTGAGCCATACAATCACAGAATCGGTAAGATTGGAAAAGTTCTCCAAGATCATCAAATCCAACCACTGACCCACCACCCCCATACCACTAAACCATGGCACCAAGTGCCATGTCTACAGGTTGTTTGAACCCCTCCAGCGATGGTGACTCCACCACTGCCCTGGGCAGCCTCTGCCAACATCTAACAACTCTTGCAGGGAAGAAATTGTTCCAACGTCCAACCTGAGCCTCCCCTGGCACAATCTGAGGCCATTTCATCTTGTCCTCTCTTTACTCACTTAGGAGAAGAGACCAACCCCCACCTGACTCCAACCTCCTTCCAGATACTTGCACTTCTTTTTTGCCGTATCCTCCTAGAGAAGCCCAGGTGGTGGTGGTTGTTTTTAGCCCCCTCTGAGCTTGGGCCAACCTTCTCCTGAATAGACCAGCCAACACCCTGGCTGCTTGTTGATCTGGGTCACCCCATATCCTGTAACCTGAGTTAGACTGTTCAATTATTTGTCTCTTTAAATCTCCCATAGATGATTAATTCAGGCCCTTTGTCTGAAGATTTATCACTCTGTCACTAAAATCCTCTTTGAATTCTCCATGTTTTTTTCTGTGGGGTTTATTCTAAACAGGAGATGTAGGAAGACACTGGATATGAAGAAAGAGGAAGCGACTTTTTTTTTTTATCACCTCCTGAGCAAATTTTGGAGGAAGAGTTCACTGTAACAGACCTTTCAGCAGGAGGAAAATCATTCCATGTGTAGGTTTCTTCTTCAAACTATGCTGTAGAATTACAGTCCATGGTAGAATTTAATTTCATTTTGGAAATAATGTAAAATAGAAACTCAGGTTATTATACAGCAAAGAATTTAAGTCTGAGTGGCATAAATGAAGATTGGTGGAGAGCACAGAGGAGCATTTCTTCTCACAGGGGTTTCTTGCATCTTATCTGCCAATTATGCTGAATAGCAATAAGACCTACTTGATTTAAGCCATTACTGAAGATTCCTGTGTTCTTGTCTTATTATACAGCATAACATAGTAATTACACAGTTCTCTGTTGCTAAACTCTCTGACAAAACCTTTTCTGGTGGAATATCTCATGGCTTTCCATGGAATATTAGCTGCTGAGGCCTGGCAACATTGCTGAGCAGCTTGTTTCCATCCAGGGCCAGGTGCTGCTAGCACATGGGCAGAGTACTGTTGGTATAATAATCTGGAAAAATCTGGAGCTGGCTCTGGATTTCATCAGATTTGAATATAAGAGAAAAGGCTTGTATCCTTAATGTTTAGTTTGGACAACTTGTGAAGCAGTTCTGCCAAGCCAGAATGAGAGTCATAAACCTGATGCTTCTGTCTAAAACTCCAGGTTGCATCAAATCCAACTCAAACCAGAACAACTCTTCAGCAATGCCTTAGCTCTTTTATTATCTGCAGGGTCCAGCGACTTCCCACAACAGTTATTTTTCCCACGGGGTGGCAATAGAGTGGGAAAGACTTCCCAGCTGGCACAAAGCCTGGATGAAGCTGCTACTAAAGCAAAAAATGGATTTTAATGATTGTTGGAGTAGGGAAAATGCATCAGCAATTTCTTTCTGGCCTCAGCTGCTCAGTGGTTGGTTACTCATCTCAAAAGTGATGGCAAAATGAAATGATTTACTTGGTGTTCCAGCTGAGGATGTAAATATATGGCAGGAGCATTGTGCATTCCCTCTGCCTTGCTGTGAACAGAAAAGATCTTCTGGTGTGGCACAAACTCTAAAATGATCTTATTGATTCTGCAGAAGCATAGGGCACAAAGAGCAGTCCATTTGTTAGGAGCTTGTAGGTATTGAATGACTTCACACACTGCAAACAGCCTAGAGACATGGAACCAGAGTGAAGGGAAATGGGATGGAACTCTCTCTTTGCACCCACGAAAACCATGGTGATGTCCTAACTCACCTGCAACACCAGCTAAGAATTGTCAACTGCACCTTTGTATTATTTTGGTATGGAGCTGCTCTCTTTCTATCTGAATAGAAGGTGTTTTCTTTCCCTTAATATTTGCTTCAAGAAAAAGAAGAATCCCATCAATAAACCTGCTACTTCTTTTCCATAGTAGAAGCAGAGATAGGAAATATTAGAATGATTAAGAAAAAGGTTTTCATGGTTTAGTGGTGAGCATGGAGTGTGTTGGGGGTGGATGGTTGGACTTCAGGATCTCAGAGGTCTTTTCCAGCCATCATGCTTCTGTGAATTGAGATCCAAACTGTGACCAGCTCTGGCAAGTAAATCCTAGCAGTGTAGTACTGCACACATGGGGTAATTTCAGGGGTTATCTTTTGCACAGAGAAGGGTTGAACTTGGTGATCCTTGGGGGTCCCCTCCAAGTCAGGACACTTTCTGTGATGCTGTGATTCTGTGAATACTGTGTGCTGCATGCAGGGGAACAATAAGAGGAGGCAGGAGAGCTCTAGAAACATGCTGTAGACCTGAATTTCTGCATCTGTCATGGATTGAACCCAAACTGTCAGCCTGTGTGTTTTCACTTAAACTAGAGGCCTGAAATCTTGCTCTTTGGGTATACCTCTTCTTCAGGGTTTGATCAGTGATAGCCTGATTTAGCTCAGGATTTTAACTTGCTGTCATAGTCCCCTGAAAAGAGGGAGCTGGAATTTTATGAGGGGAGCCCTGAGAGCCCCTTATCTACAGTGACAAAATTGCCACCACCATAATCTCTATTAAGTGCTGCAAAATTGCAGTGTAACAGCTCTGAAATTACATGTGACATCTGCACGAACACCAAATTGATTCATTAAGCTCAGCCTCTCACAAAGAAAGCACTCCCTGAATTTGTACTGATTGCAACTCTTTCAAATTAACAGTTACACAAGCAAACTCACCTCCCTGTCTACATCTATAATTTAAAGATCTCTGTTAAAGCAAAAGAGGGTATCAATGCAAATAATACTACCACTTAGCATGGAGAATCGTAACTGAGCTAAGTACCCCA
The DNA here is from genome assembly GCA_013396975.1 of Bucco capensis. Taxonomy (NCBI): domain Eukaryota; kingdom Metazoa; phylum Chordata; class Aves; order Piciformes; family Bucconidae; genus Bucco; species Bucco capensis. The sequence continues at coordinate 136,520 of VWZO01021032.1, read as the reverse complement.
ATACTTTAAAGTTCTCTTAAAGCAGTTGATTTTTAGAAAAGTCTTTTTTCTTTTTTTTTTCATTTTCCTTAAAAAAAAAAGTGATTAAGAATTTCCATCCAATCTCTCAGGAAATGAAGTCTAAAGAGGGGGAAAACCCAAGAAAGAAGATAAATGTTCCCATTATGCAGAATTTGCCTTTTTGAAATCACATTCCCTATTGTGCAAGGCAGAATTTGATAGAGATATAAATCACAAAGAAATAAGAAGCCAGTAATGAGACAGAAGTATATTTGAAATATGGATGCAAATCCTCACCACCTGCTGAGCAAAAATAGTCTGCAGAGGCTGTCCTGAAAACTAAGCTGCCATCAACATCTTGTAAGCACTGAAGTTGTAGCAGCAGAATGCTGGAATGATATGTCTGTGAAACGCCAAAGGCCTCTTTGATTTATCTTTTAAGCAGAAGGTTTCAGCTACATCTACATAAATATTTTAAGAGGAATTTAATTTTCATTTCCCAATAAATCTTTCCCTTGCACAACATCCTCTTGTCCTAACTCAGTTACCTTCTGCGTGCCAGTGCCGAGATGTCTGTGTTCGTTCTTCTCTCTGGTTTGATGAATGCTGGTTGGATATGCAGTGGATCGATGCACTCATTTACATAAAAACCTTGCCACAGGCTGCTTCATTTTGTCTGGAGCATCTATTCATTTAGATATAACTCATCCAATGAGCAGCGGTTGACTTCTATTGAACTCCAGCTCTGGACTTCTCAAGGGTACACCAGAATAGAGCAAGAGTAAAAAAACAAAAACAACAACAAAAGGAGTAGAGGTATGAGCATCTGTGAGTGCACTGGAAGGGGAAAACTATCAGAGCTTTCTTCTGCATATTGTTTATTTTCTTTTCAGTACATTTAATAAAGAGCAGTAGGAACTCAGGCAGCTCCTGTCTGCCTGAATTTTACTTGATGGGCATATCAGGTATCGTGGCTGTTGCAGTTTGATTGTGGAGTGGTGAAAATGCTTAGCCTGTAACTCATAATGTCTCCAGAGGATGATAAACAGGGCATGGATTATTTTCTTCTGCTCAGCAGGATGCTGGAAATAATCTCCTAATAGCAGAAAGTTAGTTGTGAGCAGGGCAGGCTGGTGGAGAGATACCTGCTGTCCCCAGATCTGCTCAGCAAGGTGGAGCACAAGCTGAAGATGCAGGAATGCTGACAGAGAGGAGGAACAGAAGCATCTGTTCATGGCCCTTTTGCCATTCCCTTTGCAAGCTCTTTGCTTGCTTCCTTGCTGAAAGGAAATAGTGACGGAGCTTCTGCAGATAGTGTGTGTGTGTGTGTGAGTTCATTCCCCACAAATTATACTGCCCTGCCTGCAAATTGATTATCATTCCTGATTTATTCTGTCTCCGCGTCACAGCACGGAGCACTTGCTCTAGCACTTAGAGGGGAACAGGCACAAGTGTAAATAACAACTGGCAGTTGGAATTAGGCTGTTCAGGAAGAGATTTTCAAAGGCTTAAACAGAAGCTAATGTCAAGCAGCTTTAATCAAGTCACCATGGTGTGATTTTAATTTTTTTTGGGGGGGGTGGATTGTCCTGTGCATAGACAGGATTTGTACTCAGTGATCCTTCTTCCAACTCAGGACATTCCATGATTGATTCCAAGTCTTTCACTGTGAGCTGGGCACCTATAGCTCATTTTGTTACCCAGAAGCATCCCATAAACCTGTAAGTATAGGTATTTACAAAACTGTTGGCTTAATTTTGAAAGACCTGACTCTAAATTGTGACCTGAAGAAGTTTTAGGCTGTGAGCCAAACTGGCAGAGTTAAGTTGAGACACAGGATTATAGCCTTTCCCAAAGCAGCTGTCTGCTCTGTAAAGAATTAAGAGAACAGCAGGTATTAAGGTTGTCTAAGCAGCATCATTTAGCAGATTCTAAACATTTTTAGAAATGAATAACTGGACATTATGCAAAACAAAAAAGTTGGGCATCTTTAAACCTCCTGGGAATGTAGTAGTGAATGCACACAAATGTATGGGACATGGGTAGGGAGATAATAGAAACGTGGCTACAAAGACAAGGGTAGGCTCCAGCATAACCCAGGGCACTGTAGCACAATTTTCTTCTCAGTCCTGCTTGGAAAGGTAATTTATCATTGTCTTGGTAATTATTCAGTCACTGACTTCTCTATTATGCCTGTTAAGCCTAGGATTGCTTCCTTCTCCTTAACTGCTTTAATCTTCCTCTTGTCTTTTCCTTTTCCTCGATTGTCATACCAGCTCAGCAGAAAACATGTTGAAAGGTAGCTAGAAACAGCAGTCTGCAGGAGACAACGTGCTCCTCCTTGGGCAGGTTTGCAAAGGAGGCTTGTGGCAGAAACCAGGGAGTGAGTTTCATTTAAGGCACTGTAACTGCCAAAAAAATGCAGTGAAATAGAAATGGCAGAGCACATGCTGCATCTGTCTGAAGAACAGCAGAACTTATAAACTTTAGAAGTACTAACAGAGATAAACAACAGAAGATTTTTCTGTGGCACACGGAAATACTTGGGTAATAGCCATTTTCTTCCTTCCCTGGACACTCTTAATAGGCAAAGCATTTTGTCTAAGAATTATGATGGAGAGACTGAGTGCAAGGTCTTCATTGGTGAGAGGACTGATTGCCGGCCTTTATCTGCTTTGCATTATGCTAGGTATCATTCTAGTTCCCAGATTCGGGAAGAGAAGGAGAGATTTCCTGCTCTTCCTGATAAAACCCACAAAAAATCCTGTCACAGTGCAATTTCCCCAGGCAGGCAGTGCCATCCCTGGAGTAACAAAAAGTGCCAAAAGGCCATGTTTTCTTTCAAGGACTGAATAACAAGGGTTATAGATTTCCTGTACACCTTTCCACCAAAAGCAAACTAATAGCACAGAAGGCAGGAAGGAAAGAATTCCCTGGGATGTATTTCATATGGTAAAGCTGTTATTGAAATATTAGTGCCCATCTAGCTCAGGATTGCTACTCAACAGAGCAATGGCACCAATTGTCTCTGACTAATGGCAATAAAAGGCCTGAATCTCTCTCTATTCCCCGGGCAATTTGAAATCTGAGCTTAAGATATCGCAGTTTTGTTTTTGAACTAATGCAATTGTATAAAAGACATTTTGTTTAAAGGAATGCTTTGGTGTAGAGAGAGCAGTGCAGGAGGAACGTCTCAGGAGGCTGCCAGCCATAGAGGTGCTTAGAAGCAGCATACAATGTAGGGACAGGCACAGTCTGAAAATCACTTGGGGTCTTCTGTGGCCCCTGGTGCGATAACTGTGCCAACAGCAGAGGGAGCATTAAACTCATTGCCCACGGTAAAGTGTGGGGAGTGATACCCATGTTCCTATAATCCTTGTATGGGTAGGATGTGCTCATTAGCCTTCTGGCAGTCATCCTAGGAGAGGGACAACTCTGATTCCAATCCCAGGCAGATGGAGCTCGGTTAGCCCTGTAAGGCCTTCCATCTAAGAGGTCAAACCTCCATCCTAAGGACTTGGCTGCCAGCGTCCAAGCTTGCTAGGCCCTGGCAGATGAACCTTAGGACTAAAGGGTGGGTCCAGCTCTGCGCATGCTGTGTCTCACCTAAAAAAATTCCCTTGCGCAGGCTCGAGGGTGCTATCTGCTATCCTCTTTTTATCAGCGTGCTTGTAAAAGGCGCTGATGAGGAGTGTGGGTGGAGCCCTCCCTGGATCTTCATTCGCGAAGCCTAGCCATAACGATAATGTAGGGAAGAAAACCAAAATCTGTCACAGAAACAACAATTATTGTTATAATGATCATAATTCTTCTTATTATGATAATTCTTATTATCATTGTTACTGTTATTATTATCCAGTTTCATCATACAGCCTGATAAGCCATGAAATCCTGCTGAATGATTTCTGAGGAACAAAGAGGCGATTAAGGCTTAGTCTTCTATTATTTTGTTATTATTGATGGAGCCTGTCCAGAGAAGCGTAACAAAGCTGGTGAAGGGTCTAGAGCACAAGTGTTGTGAGGAGCAGCTGAGGGAACTGGGGTTGGTTAGTCTGGGGAAGAGGAGGCTCAGGGGAAACCTTCTCAGTCTCTACTACTCCCTGAAAGGAGGTTGGAGCCAGGTGGGGATTAGTTTCTTCTCCCAGGTGACTAGTGATAGGACAAGAGCAAATGGCCTCTAGCTGTGCTAGGGGGAGTTCAGGTTGGACCTTAAGAACAATTTCCTCCCGGCAAGAGTGGTTAGGCATTGGCAGAGGCTGGCCAGGGCAGTAGTGGAGTCACCATGCCTGGAGGGGTTCAAAAACTGTGTAGAAGTGGCACTTGGTGCCTTGGTTTGGTGGCATGGAGGTGTTGGATTGATGGGTGGACTTGATGATCCTGTCTTTTTCGCAACCTTAGTGATTCTATGATTCTACTTAGAAAAACAATTATAAGAAGCCAAGCAGTCTTCAGTAGCTCCACTAGTTCAGGTATCCATCCCCCTGTTTGCTCTTGTGGTGCTTTCTCTGCCAAGAACTCTTTGGCTTTCTCGTAGTCACATGCACACCTTTTAATGCCTCTGATAGACGCAGGCTCTTTACCTCTGTACCTGCAACACAGCAAACCTCCCAGTGCATGGGTGTTAACTCTGAGTTGCTAAGTCTTAGGCATTAACCACTCCAGCTGTGCACATATTTCCTACATAAAAGAGCCTGTGTGCTGCTTCTGCAGATTCCAAAAGAGAACAGGGTCTGCTGCTGCCTTCAGATCCCACACTGCCCCAGCAGCCAACATCACCTCTGAAGAACACTCTGAATATTTACACCCAGCTAGGGCCCAGAGGCACTGATCAGCAACTGCACTGCAGATCTGGAAAAGAAGTTCTCAGCACTAGCACAGACACCTTTGAAGCTGAGGTGGCAAGGGGTTTAGAAAAGCAAAGAGAAAATCAAATCAGAGGTGCTCTTCATGCACAAAGATATTCATAGAAAATCCTGCCGCTTCTCAGCAGGCAGTTTTTTTAATTAAAACCACAAGGTGGGGACCAGGACAGTGCAGTCCCTCCCACTGTATGTGAAAGTCAGGTTCATGACCTTCTGAGGAACCTGAACATACATAAGTCTATGGGACCTGATGAGATGCACCCCAGAGTCCTAAAAGAATTAGCTGATGTAGTCACCAAGCCACTCTCAATATTTGAGAAGTCCTGGCAGTCAGGTGAAGTCCCTAGTGACTGGAAGAAGGGGCATGTTACAGCCATTTTCAAAAAGGTTGAAAAGGAGGACCCTGGGAACTACCGACCTGTTAGCCTCACCTCTGTGCCTGAGAAAATCATGGAGCAGATTCTCCTAGAAGTTCTGCTAAGGCACATGGAGGAGAGGGAGGTGATCAGAGACAGTCAGCATGGCTTCACTAAGGGCAGATCCGTTCTGACAAACCTAGTGGCTTTCTATGATACTGTGACTACCTCAGTGGACAAGGGACAACCTGTGGATGTGATCT
>VWZO01021032.1:119754-130986 GCA_013396975.1 Bucco capensis | reverse complement strand
TCTGCTCTGGTGAGACCTCATCTGGAATACTGTGTCCAGTTCTGGAGCCCTCAATACAGAAAGGACATGGACCTGATGGAGCGGATCCAGAGAAGGGCCGTGAAAATGATCAGGGGGCTGGAACACCTCTTCTTTGAAGACAGGCTGAGGGAGCTAGGATTGTTCAGCTTGGAGAAGGGGGAACCTAGTAGTGACTTTCCAGTACCTAAAAGGAACTTACAAGAAGGCTGGAGAGGGCCTGTTTGCAAAGGCCTGTAATGAAAGGACAAGGGGCAATGGTCTTAAATTGGAGAAGAGTAGATTTAAACTGGACGTTAGAAAGAAGTTCCTCACCACGAGGGTGGTGGAACACTGCACAGGTTGCCCAGGGAGTTGGTTGAGGCCCCATTCCTGGAAGCATTCAAGGCGAGGCTTGACAGGATGCTTGACAGGGCTCTGATCAGCCAGATCTAGTTGGGGATGTCCCTGCCCACTGCAGGGGGGTTGGACTAGATGACCTCCAGAGGTCCCTTCCAACCCAAACCATTCTATGATTCTATGATAATTGGTTGACTTCATGGAGGCAGCAGAGCAAAAGTGTCTTGAGAAGCTAAACTACTGCAGTGAACAGAGAAAGGTGAATTTCTTACTTTTCAGGGCTCAAGGTGATTTAGAAAATCTCCAAAGAAAATGTAGAGATCCTACAATGGTCCTGAGTAGCTTCTCCAGCAGGGAGTGTGAACTGAACACCCACTGAAGGCAACCTGAAGCACAGCAACTCCCTCACTGCCTCCCTTCCCTAAAGCAAGGCCAAGAATCCCCTGCAGCACCATAAATCTATACAATGTGGTGGAACCATCCAGCTGTTTTCTTTTGGTGGGTTATAGATGTAGCTACCAGTATTGCACTTCTGTTCCCAGAAACCACCTTGAAGCAGTTCACAGCAACCATCCAATTCCTTGATGGATTCAAGCTGGTTTCTATATCAAAGTGATATGTAGGACTAGGTCACTTCCCCTGCCCTCTGCTCCCTCACAATTCTTCACAGAACCTGCTCATAAAGCAATGTCCAAGTGTCAAAAGTGCTTTTTAAGCAGGGCACAGCTATCTATGTCCTGCACATAAATCAGGGCTCTTCTTCTCAGGTCACTCTTTAAAAGCCATAGGGTTTTACATCAATGAAGAAACCTCAGCAGAAATGTAATCATGTGGATTGTATTAAACTGGACCAAATGGACTAAACTGGAGGTCTGGGAAGCTAATGGATGTTGCTGAGCTGTGGTGTTCACAGAAGAGAAATGTAGAGTCAACTAATTGCCTTTTCTGGTCTGTGCACTGTTATTCATCTCTCAGCTTCCTCATGTAGCATCCTCATAGCACTCCTGCAGCAGCCAACTGTCCCCAAAGGTCCCATGGAAAGGCATTATCCAGAACTTGTTGAGCATGGGTTTGAGGCTCTTAACTGGAACCTGATGCATCATTTTGACTCATCACAGCTTGGTTGTGTGCGCCAACCAGTAGGTCCATTTGTGTCTATTAAGCCTCTTGTGACTGAATCATAGAATCATGATGGTTGGAAAAGACCTCAGAGATCATTGAGTCTAACCACCCACCCAACACTCCCCTGCTCACCACTAAACCGTGGCCCCAAGAACCACAGCTACATGTTTTTTTAGCTATTCCAGGGATGGTGATTCGACCTCCCTAGGCAACCTGGGCCAATGCCTGATAACCCTTCTGGTGAGGAAGTTCTTCATAATATCTAATCTGAACCTCCCCTGGTGCAACTTGAATCCATTTCCTCTTGTTCTATCACTGGTTCCTTAAGAGAATTGATCTCAAAAGGCCTCAGAGTGCTGAAAGAGTTTGCTGACTCAAGTTCTCTCCCATTACATGTTCATTCACTCTTTGTTAACTAATGAGGAAAAAAACACCAAGTGGATCCAACTTGTTCTATCATTTATCTAACAATGCCAAAATTCTTTAGAAACTAACTTTAATTATGCCCCATGGTAAAGAAAAATGGAATTATCCTCTTTTTAGAAAGCAAGGAAAAGGTTAAAGGTCTGTCCCAAGGTCAGGGTGGATCAATGAGAGGAGCTTCCAGGAGCCCACTCTTCTGCAACGCTGTAAACTGAGCCAGACTTTGGCAAGATGCAGCAGAAACAGTTTGCCCAAAGCTTCTGCTTTTGAGTCTCAGCACAACACAACCTTCTACCCAAAGTGTTTGATGAACCTTTCTGCAGAGCTAGTCTCCCTGGACAACAAAGACTTGACTATTCCATCATTCAGCAATCTCACTAAGGGAGGTTCCTCCTGAGATGAGAGAATGCAATGCATATGGTATTAGCAATGATGCTGGGTGCAGGTACCTCATGTCCTAGGACAGCCAGGATGAGACAAGCACATCTCTGCTTCTTTCTGCAGTGACAGTTCCCCTTGGGCTGCCACTGTAGCCAAGCACTTGACTGGGATCCCAATTCATTTTGTTTAAAGCTTAGATGGTGGTTCCCCCTCCCCTTTTCCAGTACAAAGAATTTTTAGTATTTGATCCCAAAGGCACTTGCATAGGAAAATGATTTTTTTTGTGTGTGTGTGTGTAATGTTATAAAGTTACTTTCGAGCAAGTGATGAGGAAGTAGCTCCTTCCACAGCATTTAAAGTCATTCTTAACAGCCTAAATTGATAGGTGGCGATCTGGTCTCTGCTTTTAGTAAAGAGGAGTGAGGAAAAAGGAATGTGAGGCAAAAACATCTAACTCTGCCACACAACCAAATTATGCACACAGATGGTCCAGGAGTGATTTGAAGGAAACTCCAAGCACTTGTACTTCAGGATACGTCATTATTTGCAGCGCTGAGTTTTGCATTCAATCACTCAGCTTCACTACATGCCTAGCAGATAGTAAATCTTCCTATAGAGCAGTCAGTGGAGCTATTCTATCCCAATTTCACAGCCTTCCTCCTACCTGTTAAGCATTCTTCTTCTCTCTCTCTCAAATCTTTAGCATCAGTTTCCTTCCTGTTCCATCAGAGGAAGGTATTCAGTCCTTTTTGTGCTGGAGCACCATTTAACAATCTATAAATTTCTCAGCATGGCTCATTCACCAGACCCTTCAGGTGTGCCAAGCTCCCCCCTTCCCAGCATGGTCCTGCTACCCACTTAGTCAAACAAGATTTCATTTCCAGTACGGAAGAAGCTTCAACTTTCCAAAGCAGAAAAGAGAGGAAGGATGTTGTCCTATCTAACAAGTGATAGAGCAATAGGAGACAGCCTCAAGTTGTGCCAGGGGAGGTTTAGGTTGGATATTAGGAACAATTTCTTCCCCAAAAGAGTTGTCAAGCCCTTGTCCAGGATGCCCAGGGCAGCAGTGGAGTCACCATCCCCAGAGAGATGTAGATATGGTGCTGAGGGGAAATGGTTTAGTGGTGACCTGGCAGAGTAGGTTAATGGTTGGACTGACTTCATCTTAAAGGTGTCCTCCAACCTAAACAATTCTATGATTCTGTGATCAATGCTTATCAAGAGGCTGGAGCCAGGCTCTTTTCAGCAGTGCGCAACCATAGGACAAAGGGCAATGAGAACAACCTGGAACCCAGGAAGTTCCACCTGAAGAGGAGGAAGAACTCTCCTGTAAGAGAGCTAGAGCACTGAACTAGGCTGCCCAGAGAGATTAGAGTCTCCTCTGAAGAGATTCCAAACCCATCTGGACACAATCCTGAGTGATGTGCTCTAGGGTGACCCTGCTAGAGCAGGGAGGGTGGTGGTGCCTTCCAACCTCAACCATTCTGAGTCTGTTCCTGGACATCAGACACATACATTAACAGATGCCTTTAGTGAGATTTGAGTGAAGGATGACACAAACTCTTCGCTCTCCTTGCATACAGGATTCTGTGCTGGCCATTAGGGAGTGCTGTGTGTGACATAATCTTCTTGTTTACCTCTAGCTTTGTAGAAAGCTCCTTTTCACTCATAAATCTGAAGAAAGAACACCACTTCAGCATGACAAGGTTTACCAATTGCTTCCTGGTTTTCCAATATTCCTTGTGATGTTAACATAAGAAATGGTGCTTGTAGAACTATACATTGAAAATCTCATGCATCATCTTTCCCCCTCCCCCCCTTCTCTCAGCTCATTGTTCATTAATTTCATCATGGATTTAGACCACAGGGTGTGCTTTGTTCAGTTGTACAATTTATAGCCTGTAGAAACAGGACTTTCCTTCAGGTATTCAACAGAGCAATTAAGAACCCTCTGAAAGTAAACAACAACCCGATGTGATGGATGTTCACTTTTATATCTCCTCTTATTCTCTTGCCATCCTGAATCCTGTATATTCATTTTCCTTTACACTTTCCTGGCAGGAATTTGGTTTGTGTCACTGATTTTCATGCACAAACCAGTTAGATGTTGCAGGGAGTGCAGGAGGAGCTCTGGAGTATCACTGGTTGTACCAGACCACCAGGGAGACAGAAGGCAACAAGAAATTGCCTGGAGCATGACCATTCTCCTTCAGGTCCTCAAAGATATTCTGTGATATTATACACTGCTTTCTCCTCTACACAGCAACCTTTCTCATGATGACTCTGGTGCTCCCAGAGATTAAATACAATACAGTGGCTCCCCTGGGAAAAAGAGGTGCTCATTCTCAGCTCAGGAAGAGCAACTTCTCCTCCTAGCAATTGTCTGGGACAAGGTAAAGCCCAGAGGAGGGATTATTTATCCTAGTCTATGGAGAACTTCAAGTCTGACAAATAAGTAGAATCATAGAATGGTTTGGGTTGGAAGGGACCTTAGAGATCATCTAGTTCCAACCCCAACCCTGCCATAGGCAGAGATGTCACCCACTAGAGCAGCTTGCCCAGGGCACATCCAGCCTGGCCTTGCATACTGCCAGAGATGGAGCATCCACAACTTCTCTGGGCAACCAGTGCCTCACCACCCTCAGAGTAAAGAATTCCTTCCTAATTATGGGAGAAATGATGGACTATGGAACATTTTACCTACTTTTCCTCTATTACTATGAAATACCAAGTATGTCATCATCTGAAAGTTACTGTTCAGAGAAATGAAATCATCTTTTTCACTGCTATTTCACTTGATGCAGTTTGTGTCACACTTATATAACTGATCTTTTTTCCAGCGTGAGTCTTATGAAATTAGAAGTCACTTAGCCATGCCAAACAAACTTCATTTCTGAAGCTTTTTGCCTTTTATTAATTGATATTTAACCCTTCAAGCTTCACTATTGATGTATCTGCTAGATAACAAATCAACTACCAAACAGGAGGAACTGCTTATGGGCTGCAGGGAGACCATCAGGTTGTCATCTATTGCCTCTTGTAGTGCTCAGTGCAGTCTGGTTCTCATCAGTCTTAGGGCACTAGAGAAGCTTCAAAGTAGCACAAAGGGTTTGAAATGTATCTTTTTCTCACTCTCTCTTGAGATACCACAGGGAGGACAAGGCTGGCTGTGGTGTGGCTGACCTGGGGCCATGCCAGCTGGCTGAGTTCTGAAAGAAGAGCAAGAAAATAGGTCACTTCCACTTCTTAGTGTCTCTCTCACTTCTTAGCTCTCCAGCAGAGAGTGGTTTGTGTTAATGCAAACCCCAAAGCTGGCTCATATCCCAGCCATAATCTTGGTAATGGATGCAGACTTCTGCAAGGTGAAGGGATAAGCAGTTATTAATTCAGAGCACTTTTGAGGGGAAAAAAACAAAACTGAAAATCTGGCAGGAAAAGCCCATTTCTGTGAGTCTTGATTATGGATTGGCTTGCAGACATTGAGGGCTCTCATTATATTTTTATGTGCCTTTTTTTTCTTGAGAGAATGATTTGAAATTTTGGCTTTCCTATCAGAAATGAAGAATTTTTTTTTTTTCAAATGATGTAGCTTTGCTTTCATAGAGCTAGTCTAAAATCTCCAAAATCCAGAATTTTCCATATAGGTCACATGTAAGGTCTGTTTAATAATATCTCTACAAAAAAAGAGAAATCTTGTTTAAAATTATGGAAAAAAACCCCCAGAAACACAAACCCTAAAGCTCTCCCAAAAATTACATGTGGGATCCTTCATCCCTCCTTTGAGGAGCACATCTCAATTCAATGCCTGCTGCTATCATGCCTCTTATCATGCAAAGTAGAACATACTTACTCTCCAGGTTTGGGGATGGCTAATGATTTAGTGGTTTTCCTTCATTTATTTCTAGTGTTTTGGGGAAAGATAGGAGATACGTGGGCTTTTTCCCCCTATGTCATTAATCAAAGGAGTATTCTACTTCCTTTAGTCTAGTGTCTTTATAAGGCAAGATGATGAGAAAATAAAGCTGAAGGACTTGCTTGCATAGCCTTAGAGCATGCAGAGGAAACTAGGGAAGGCAATGAAGGAGAGAAAGATTCAGGATTACAAAATGTCTCCTTGACAGGCCAAGCAATTAAAGTGAGCAGCAGCCACATGGAGGAGGAGTTAGAAACTTCCTTTAAAATTGAGGAAAACACCCAATTATTCTTTTAAAAAACCACCTTTTTACTAACAAGGTGTGAGACAAGAAGTTTTCTGTATCACTATTTCTCTTCTTAATTGAGATTTCTTAGAAGCTAATCATTTGGCTTTCTGACATCCTGCCTTTTCCCACAGCACGCATTCCACTCTGCCTTTACCTGGTTTCCTAAAACAAAAGGTTAGATTTCAGGTTGGTTGGCCTGATCTCAGGAGCATTTTGTAACTCTCTCTCCATCTCTACTTCTTTTTGAATAGCCTCCAGGTACCCACTTAATACCTCGTTCACTACTCATCTCTAGATCAATTTTTCTGGTTTGTTTTCTTTATATATGATATATTATCTTTATATATTATTTTTATATATTATATATACTTCCCAGGCTTGGTCACATCTCCCCTGAAAGGAATTTGCTCTCAGCTAGTGACTCCTGAATGGCTTTAGAAAGTCAATTGTCACTCCCTAGCTAACAGTCAGAGCCTACTGGGGGTAACTATGACTATACTGGGGGTTACTATTACTATATTAGGGGTTACTATAAATATATGGTCCTTTTGTAATTCAGTTTAGGGGCAGGGGGAAATGAAAATCCCCACTACATATAACAGAAAGGAAAACTTTGTGGTTTGGTTTTTATTTTGTTTGATAGAAAAAGATAGAACAATGAAAACGCACATATGGATCCAGTTTATTTCCCATATTCTCCATGACCTCTAGAGGTCAGAGAACAGCTTTTGGATGGACTTTAGAAAGCAAAGACAATGCAGCTGTTCAGCCTCTGCTTTCATCTTGGCTATTTTTATTTAGATGGAAAGGGGTTTTCTCTTCCCATTTACTGACAAGAATAGTAAAACCAAATATCTTTTCATGTCCAGGTAGATCTTTTTATTAATCAATTTGTCTCTATTAGATGTCTTTCCAGCCTCTCTACTTAAGAATGGCAGTTTGGAAGCTGTTTATACATGGCTATTTTCACAGACTTCCACTTCCAACATTTTTTTCCTGAAAGCATAATTAGACCCTTGGCCTCACAGCACATCTGAAACTGCATCACAAATGGATGAAACAAAGCCCAGGAAATAAAAGACTTGGGTTTTCAACGTTCCTTTTGATAACCTAAGTAGAAACAATTCACCTAATTACTTTTCTCCATGTTTTAAAGGCTATTAGTCATTTTCCATTGCATCTTCTCTCCAATCTGGCATAGATTGCTCTTAACATCAAGCGGCAGTGGAAGATGAAATAGAGGAAAAAAAACCCACCCCAAATCATCATCCTATGATCTCTACAAAATAACTGCTTTTACAAGCAGAGCCTTGGGGGATAAAGCCACATGGCCATAAGGATTTCTTCTGTACACTCTACCCATTTCCAGCTACATAATTCACTTTTTAATGGGTTAAATTAACCCCGTGCAAAGGGGCAGCACTTGACCAATGTTCCATTTAAATGCCACTTAATCTCTGCCCATTTCTATATCTTCTGGGCAAGAGTTAATCCAGCTCAAGAGGAGAAGACCACACCTCATTACCAGGAGAACCTCGAATAAAAATGGACCAAAACCTGACCAAGCAATTTCAAATTGATATTAATATTTTTGTGTAGTTAAAGCAGTACTCAGTTTGGAGCAGAAGTGAGTTTATTCCACTTTTATCACAGGAAAAATACAAGAAAAATTTTACTTTGGGGTTTTTTTTAGTAGGTATTGTGAGGTTTTTTCTTTTTGTTGGGGGTTTGGGGGTTTTTCTGTTTTGGTTTTTAGTTTTGGGGGGTTATTTGTGTTTTTTTTTCTAGGCAAAGATTTTGGTACAGCACAATAGAAAATTAATAATAAATCACAGCATATCAATGGAGAAATGAAACCAAGAAAGGGACAGATAAGTGGATGTAATGGTTTCTTTAAATAATATTTGACACGTTTTCCTATGCCTTTTTTCCTGGTGATAATTCAAGAGATCTGTCAGATAATTACTTCAATCTCTGCTCTGTGCTACCCATCTAAGGGAAAGGTTAGTGTCATCACAGGCCACGTAAATCTTCTTTTATGAGGGGGAAAGCAAATGAAATGATCACCTAAGTCAAGGCTTTATGAAATATACAGTAGGATTATGTTTGCTTTGGGAGTCATTTGATTATAATCCCTCATTGGAGATTCCATTCCTATTTCCATGAGATGATCAATCAAGAGATGCCACTGAGTGGCAGGTGGGAATAAGGTCAAAGCGGTAATATGCTTGGCTTAGGAATTACTGAGTATTTCTTTTATAGACCTGCAAATAATGGCATAGATCTTCTGGTGGTGTCCCTCATAGGTCCACCTGGGTAAGAAATGGAGAGCAGTCTGCTCCCAAAGGATGCCAAGATTGATCCCAGGCATTTCTGAGGTCTGCATTCAGGGCTGTAGTTCATGTGGTTTCACAGTTTAGCAAAACGCATCTCATGGCCTGAACAAAACCCAACAGATAAACTGCAACTACAGAATTTTAGTACTTAGTTAACAATAACAACCTATAAGGCTTTGGCTATGTGACTTCACTGTGTGATATCTCATCAGCTTATTCTGGGGAAAAAAAAATAAGAAAAGTAGCTAATAATACTTAAAAAGACTGTTCTGAAGATTAATTGAAGTACATTTGACAGCACTAAAAATCTTTAACATCCCATGCCCCTGCCAAGTGCTATTGTTGTTATTATGGGCTGAACAATAGAGTCAGCCAGAGATTGGACCAATCCAGGACTAAAAATATCCAGGGATAAAGACTTCCAGAAGCTTCAAAAGGAGCAGCCACCAAAGCTGATGCTGGCAGTGTACCAGGAGAACTTAACCAAAGAACCTGTGCCTCTCCCTATTAATGACTTCCCATAGGTTCCTCATCAGGCTTTGCTTTGAACACAAGCAGAAAGGTGCTTTTTTTTCCCCTTGAAAATTCCTTTACAAAAATGAAATTCACAGATTCTCTTCACAAAAGCAGAAAAAAGAGTTGTTCTTAAATCTAGCCACACTTGATTTTCACCTGTAAACAACTGCAGGAAGTTTCCTCACCTTGCAAGCTGATGTGGGATTGTAATTATTGGCTGTCATAGAGCAATTCATACATCAAGTTTTCCCACCTTAAAAAATAGTGGATATTAGTTGTAATGATTGACCTCAATTTGACACAGCTATTTAGATGCATTGTAATCAAAAAAAGTCTTAAATAATATGACAATATAATTTCTTTTTTACTGTAGTGACAATGAGGAAGCAAACTACTATTATTTATAGCACTTTTTCCTGATTCTATAAGGCTCAGATTCTGTGATTCCTATGATCTTAGAGGTCTTTTCCAGCCTTAATGATTCTATTAATCCTGAGAAGCTTAAAGAAGTAGTACTAAAAAACTATTGCCATGCAAAAGATGCTTCACAAGAGATGTCCTGAAAGCTGGTGGCTCTGTCGCTTCACAGGCAATTGAGAATGCTTCCCTCAACAGTACTCATACTGCATTCTCTCCTGAAATTAGCCGTATTTTGGTGGTCTTACACCACATTCCAACATAGACAAAGTCTTACAGAATCACAGGAAGGTTAAGGTTGGAAGGGAGCACCAGAGATCAGCTAGTGTAACCTCCTTGCTCTAGCAGGGTTACTAGAGCACATTATTCAGGGTTGTGCCCAGATGGGGTTGGAATCTCTCCAGAGAAGGAGACTCCACGACCTCTCTGGTCAGCCTGGGCCAGTGCTCTGACATCCTCAGGGTTCTAGTTTGTGCCTATTCCCTTGTGTCCTATTGCTTGGTATTATCAAGAAGAGCCTGACTTCCATCCTCTCAACACCCTCCCTTCAGATACTCCTATCCATTGCTAAGTTTCCCTCTCAGCCTCCTCTTCTCCAGGCTAACCAGTCCAGCTCCTTCAGCCTTTTCTCATCAGGGAGATGCTCCAGAGTTCTCAACATGTTTGGAGCTCTCTGTTGGACTCTCTCCAGGATCTTCATGTCTCTCTTGTCCTAGGGAGCCCAGAACTGGATGCTGTTCTCCAGGTGGGGCCTCCCAAGGGCTGAAGAGATGAGCTGAATCACCTCCCTCCACCTGCTGGCAGTGCTCTTGCCAGGAGAGGTTCAGGTTGGATCTCAGGACAAATTTCTTCCCTGCAAGAGTGGTTAGGCATTGGAAGAGGCTGCACGGGAGTAAGAATAAGAACACCTGCCATGTGTCTGATTCCTCATGGTTCAGGGACAGCCTTATCATGCAAAAATGTTACAGGTAATAGAGATAAAACTAAACTCCAGACAATCTCCCTTTCTCCTAGCTAATGAAGTTCAGAGAGTGCCTCACCTCCTTGGGATGAAAGCAGGTGGAGTTATTAACACGTGGACAACACGGTCTAGTGGATGGTATCCAGTGGCCAGGGGGCTGGATGTAGAACATCTTTGGGGTCCTTTCCAATCCAAACCATTTAATGATTCTGCTGATACTTCCAGACCTTCAAGGGTGTATGTTCTTTCTTTAACCACTTCTTTCTGGAATGAATCCTGGTTTTTTAGCTCCCACCTTCCTTTCCTCTTATGGTTAGTTTTTGAATCCAGAAGATTTCAAGCAATCTAGACAGAGTTAATCTCTGAATATATGCCCATAAAGCCACTCACAGCAAAGTCACTCATTTCATTCTTGCCAAGCTATTTAAATTCCTGTAGTTAACATGATTTTAACAAATCTTCAGGATAAGGCAATTTCATCTGTCTTTGATATTTACCAGTCCTCTTTTTTTTTTTT
>VWZO01021032.1:89231-113562 GCA_013396975.1 Bucco capensis | reverse complement strand
GAGGAGGGCCACAAAAATGATCAGGGGGCTGGAACACCTCTGCTATGAGGACAGGCTGAAGGAGCTAGGATTGTTCAGCCCGGAGATGATAAGGCTTCGGGGTGACCTAGTAGTGACTTTCCAGTACCTAAAAGGAACTTACAAGAAGGCTGGAGAGGGCCTGTTTGCAAAGGCCTGTAATGAAAGGACAAGGGGCAATGGTTTTAAATTGGAGAGGAGTAGATTTAAACTGGACATTAGGAAGAAGTTCCTCACCATAAGGGTGGTGGAACACTGGCATAGGTTGCCCAGGGAGGTGGTTGAGGCCCCATCCCTGGAGGCATTCAAGGCGAGGCTTGACAGGGCTCTGGGCAAGCTGATCTAGTTGGGGATGTCCCTGCCCACTGCAGGCGGGTTGGACTAGATGACCTCCAGAGGTCCCTTCCAACCCACACCATTCTGTGATTTTCTCATCCTAGTATATCTGAGATATAGCATTTCAGATAATCAGATCTCCTGCTAGGTGCAGAAGCCAGGTGCAGATAACATGTAACTTCATGTCTCCAGAAGGAAGAAATCTTTTGCCATCCAGATGTCAAATTGGTTAAAACAAACAAACAAAAACCCCAAAGACCAATCGACTCTGGGTTTTCTTGAAGAAAGCATTTCAAGGATCTTTTATGGTCTATGGTAACTTCACCTGCCAGGTTATTTTTCCAGGGTCATGGTAAATGAATCACATTACCTTTTCCAACTGGACCAAGGCCTAGGAACTAGGATTCCTGTCATCTGATGGTTAATCAGTAGAAATCTAATGCTGAGAATGGTGGGAAGGAAGGCAACGGCCCTTGTGCACTATAGCATGTTCAACGTGAAAATAAAATGTGTGAGTGAGTGGATTGTGTAGGCAAAGGTCATCTAGATAAAGTCACGGCCAAAGATTATTACTCATTTTGGGGGAATGTAGACTGTTGACTTATAAATGCCATGTATAAGTAAAAGGACTAACCTTTACTCCTTACTTTCTCCCTGTCTGCCCTAAACTCTTGCCTAAGTAAGTGGCAGTTTATCATTCAGGCTGCAGAGCCTACAGGATTACGAAGTACCAAGTGTTCTTGAGGGTCTGTTTGTTCTTGGAACCTAAAATGAGAATGACGCTGATTTTTCTCTCACTGTCGGAAATGCAGTGAGTCCCTGAAGGCACTAATTAGCCAAATGCCACAATAAGAAGTTGAAACTTGCTAGTCACTTAAGCTGAGACAGGAAAAATGGGCAAACAACCTCAGGATTTTATTTCAGGATCATGGAAATCTCTCTCCAGAGGAAGATGCATGCCTTGTGTGACACAGATGTCCTATGTCAATCATACAAGTGTTTAGGAGCCATTCTGAACCTCTCCTGGGGTCTGAATTTGCCCAGAGAGGTTGTAGATGTCCCATCCCTGGAACCATTCCAGGTCAGCTTGTTCGGGGCTCTGAGCAACCTGATCTAATTACAGATGTCCCTGCTGACTGCAGGGGAGTTGGACTAGATGACCTTGAAAGGTCCCTTCCCACCCAAACCATTCTACTGTGGTTCTATGCCTGTGAATATCACTCATTTGTTTGTTCAGCATTCAGTAAATATATACTTGATGGGGAAAAAATAAGGAGCATTACAGTAAGCAAAGTACTTTAGATTAAGGAATGAAGTTGTCCAGCAGACACTCCTGTCAATACTATCGAAAGTAGTATATGTGTGCACTCAGATATGGAAACAGCCTTCAACCCAGTCTGGGTTTTCTCTATCTTTTTTTTCATACAAATTATTAGAAATATGTTCAAACCTCCTCCCTCTCTTTGCCCTCCAAGAATGCCTGTATGTTGACCTAAGGTGTTTGCTGCCAGCTGTTGTGCAAGCAGGTCCTGAGTCTTACCTGGAGTCTTCATGGAACTTCATGAAGTTCCATCAGGTTGAAGGAGCTCCTACTCTTCAGCCAGTTAGGATTCCTTTTCCACTGAAATAGAATGATTTCCAGAAGTGACTGGCTGCATTCATGGAAAAGAAATCCATCAACAGCTTTTATTAGAACCAACCATCCCCCCACACCTCTGTCTTAGGCAGTCTTGGAATCTGGCTCCAGGATGTGATTCTAAGCAACAGCACAAGATATATTTGGGCTTATAACATGGGGGATGTAAAACATGTTTCAGAGGCATCAAATCCTTTCCAATTTAAGAGCTTAATGTCAAGAAGCTTGAAAATTCCCATGTGCTTACAACAACCTTTAGGTGTCTTCCAGCTTTTCAAGAGACAGTGTTGTCTCTGTGAGAAAACATGGGCCCCAAATAGATGGACCTTCTGTCACTATCATAGATCTACCAGATCACAGTGTTGCACTTCAGGGTGCACCGACCTGGTCCACCGAACGGCCTCGGCAATCAAACTCAGATTGCTCGGTCCACATGCCCCGCAGACACCCGTAAAGTCAAAGGCAAATGGCGTTTATTTATACTTAACATGATATTATATACCCCTGGTTCACAGCGTAATTTCCGTCTGCTCACATCATAACTCATACACTATTGGCTATTAAAGCATCACAAGTGGGGATTTATCTTATCTTACCGTACAGCGCGTAATCTTCCGAACACCAGCCCCTGACTATTTGCTCTGATTAACTAGCTACCTACATCACAGGATATTTATTTATCCATATGACACATGGGGAGTGAGTACTTAGTTACTTCAGATTATTTAACCTGGTCTTATTAACTAATGTATGCAAGTACTTAGAAGTTAGTCAATGAAAAGAGGCTACTCCGTCAAAATGAAGCAGTGTTAGTAATGTTATTTTGGGGCTCTGTCTTAGCATCCATATATCCTCTTCTACACAGAGGAGTAACATTTTCCATGCTGATTTTTACTTCTTGGCCTTCCAACCTCATTATGAGACAAAGAAGAATTCAGAGGATTGTTTGGGTGAAGGGCACCCTTTCAGAATCAGGGCTCTTCTCTGATTTATTTAGTTATTTAGGTATTTTCCCTGTGAATAATATGAATGAACATTCAAATGATCAATTTAGAGTCCATTTCTGAAATTTGGAAACCAACTTGTTCTGCAGTTGCTTCTTCCTGTAGAAGACTCCATCCCAGAGGAGAGCATTCTTCACTGTTAATGCTTAGTCAGATGCTGATTGGTTTTGCTTAATAGAAGGAGTGGAGTTTGAGGTTCCAGTTTTACCAGGGATGGAACCCAGTCAGAGCATGACAAGAAACATTAACAGAACAGAAGACTTTCTCATCTGTCAATGACCTTTAAAGAGAATTGTAGTTATTACCTTAGAATATTCTCTCATTTATTCCCTGTCTTATCACTGAATTCAAATGCCTTTATGTAGAAGAAATATAGATGCTTCACTTCAAAACAGAGAAATATGATTTAACTGCTATAATGGCTGCAGGCACTGAAGGCTAATTCCATTTTTTTCCACATTATATGGGATCTTTGAAGATGTTGGTGGTTACTAGAGCAGGCAGTTCACTGGAGAGAGTAGAATGAGTTTGTATCTTAGGGCTAAATTAGTTCTAGAAGGGTATTTTTGTCAGATCTGGCAGAAGTTAATTAAACTGATTAGGTGTGCTTCTTGGAGAGCAAGCCAAGGTATTAGTAGTAGTAGTAAAGTCCTTTACATTGTAAGCAAAAAGATGGATATTGAGATGTGAAAAATCATTTGAACATCCATCGTGTTCCAGAAGTCCATCTCTGGTGGAGCAAAACACAGTGGCAGAATTAGTTTTGTCATTTTTATTATTTATTATTATTTATTATTCAGCCTGGAGAAGAGAAGACTTCGGGGGGACCTACTAGTGACTTTCCAGTACTTAAAGGGAACTTACAAGAAGGCTGGAGAGGGCCTGTTTGCAAAGGCCTGTAGTGAAAGGACAAGGGGCAATGGTTTTAAATTGGAGAGGAGTAGATTTAAATTGGACATTAGGAAGAAGTTCCTCAACACAAGGGTGGTGGAACACTGGAACAGGTTGCCCAGGGAGGTGGTTGAGGCCCCATCCCTGGAGGCATTCAAGGTAAGGCGTGACAGGGCTCTGGGCAAGCTGCTCTAGTTGGGGATGTCCCTGCCCACTGCAGAGGGGGTGGACTAGATGACCTCCAGAGGTCCCTTCCAACCCTAACCATTCTATGATTCTATGATTCTATGATTTTCTGATCCCAGGCACTTTCCAAATGTCTTTTATTTCCCTTTCTGGGTCCCAATGCTCTTGCACAAGACATGCAAATCCAGAATTCTTTCTGACATTACAAGCTGGAAGGTTTTCTCTTGTAGTTCACTCCTTAATGGCTTTCAGAGGCTGCAGCATTGTCTACAGTTGAGCATCTCTCTGAGTTTTCACACAAAAGTTGACCTACCTGGTCTTCAACTCAACTTGAACTCCTAAATGAACAAAATGATGAACACTTAGCAATAATTAAAATGGAAAGATGTAATCCTCTGGAGGGGAAAAAAAAAGAGTTGATGCAGGCATTAACTTCTTGAAGGATACTTAGATTATCTTGTTCATCAGAAAAATACTGTCATTCATATAATCAATTTTACTGTACCTTGTAAGAAAAGACATAGGTAGAGAATCTGATAAATGTTTGTACCACTGATAAATGCAAGTCTGTGATGCTGATCTTCAAACTCACCATTACAAGGTAGAAGATTTTGTAATCATCACTGACAGTTAATTAAAACTCTTGGCTCAGTGGGAAGCAATTGTTCAAAAAGAGTGGATATCAGCCAGATATCAAGAGAGAGGATGTAGTTTTTCCTCAAAAAAAAAAAAAAAAAAAAAAAAAAAGTAAAACTTAAGAAAACATTCAAAACTTTGACTTTTTCCAAAGTCTGGAGAAGAGAAGGATGAGGAAGACTAGGGATGGGTTTACAGAGTTGTGAAGGGGCTGGCTCTAGTGGATGCAGAATGGTTGGCCACCAAGTGCCACCATCCTGCAGCTAAGGAACACTTGCCCAAAGGAGATGGAGATTTATTGAACACAGATAAAATGTAGTAACAGGTAGGAAGTGTCTTCCTGTCATTCTGCTTCTATCCATCTATTTCTAACTCCTGGCTTTTTTTCCTAGCAGTTGATGAGCTGATGGAATTGTGCTTGTGGTGCTGATAGCATCAGCAAGCTTAGAAAAGGATCAGACCAATTTATGCAATGGATAAACAAAAAGGGAATAGTCAGGGCACATCCTCTAGGAGCAGGTTTGTGTCTCTTGCCTCAGCAGCAGCTCCAGTGGCTGTAGTCAAATCAGGTTGACCTGACCCATTTCTTAAACTCTCACATCCATTATTCTGCTCACATTGCTCATTTGTTTGTTTGCTAAAGGCTTTCCTCTTCTAATTCTCAATTAGCTCATAAAACATCCTTATCTGGGCTAGCTCTTCCTATGCTGTACCAGGGCTCCTAAGGGAATGGCACCCCACTGACACAGAAACCTCTAGATTAGTTAAAATATTCCTCCTAATTCTTATCTTCATGAAAATATTACTGAAACTGTATCATTTTGTATAGCCAAACATCTCTACCTTGGATTAATCAAAGGTTGTGTGAGTAACTGGTATAGGAAATAGAGAATGGTATAGGAAATGGTATAGGAAATGGTATAGGAAATAGAGAATGGTATAGGAAATCCAGAATGGTATAGGAAATGGTATAGGAAATAGGAAATGGCATAGGAAATACAGAATGGTATAAGAAATGGTATGGGAAATAGAGAATGCTGTAGGAAATGGTATAGGAAATCCAGAATGGTGTAAGAAGTGGTATAGGAAATAGAGAGTGGTGTAAGAAATTGTATAGGAAATAGAGAATGGTGTAGGAAATGGTATAGGAAATACAGAATGGTGTAGGAAAAGGTATAGATAGTTGAATTATATATACCAGGAAAACATTTCACTGATGCATCTGTAAGGAATAGGGTAGCAACAGTGTCCTTGCCGTAGTGTTCTCTGGAATAGATGGTGTGGGCAAAATTGGCTAGTTGGGTAAAGAGCTTTTCGTGAGATCATTGTGGTCTTTCAAAGGCACCTCCTCTCTGCAATCCTGGTGTCTTTAATCAAGAGCAGCACCTATCTTGGGAATGATTTTCCAGAGGTTGAGATGAGTGATGGTGAAACTTGTTCAGCACTACTTAAAACAACCCAAAAGCTATGCTGCCCAAGACGTCACAAGCTGACAGTTAATGAGGCTTCTTTGCAGCCTGATGAGAATTTTCTTTACAGGGCCAGCACAAGTTCAACAAATCAGAGTAAAGAGGAGCACAATTATGAGCCTTTTGCCCTGTCTTCTTTAATCAAGCTTTGCTAACTGAAAGAGTTCAAGTGTGGTCCAGCATTGTTGTTTGGGTCATTCCTTTAGCAATAGTCCACATTTCTTTAGCAATTTGGAACACCCTAGAACTATCCTGCTGATGGTAGCCCTAGGCTAGTCTCTAAGACTCCACAGTGACAATATCAAGCATATGGAAAAGGACCAAGGATGTTATCTTCAGGGTGAGGTTACTGCAGAGTGAAAAGGTCCTTCAGTGCTGAAGGGGAGAAGGAAAGTTATGGGAGGCTTCACCCTCCAATTCTCCATGTATCCCTTCTGTTGGCAGAGCACAGGGATGGGGCTAGTTCCCATCCTATGCTCCAAGGAATGGTCTTTATGGGTTTTCTTTTGATCATTTTAGTATAATTTGGTTCCTCAGCTCTTAATTGCTTTTCTAAACTCTTGTATATTGATGAAAGTGCTTGTTAAGTAATTCTTCTGTTTCATACACCAGAGAGAGAAAAAATTATACACAGCACATAAAGTTAATGGATTCCACTGGACTGTAAAGAGACTCTTTCTCTACTCTTCAAATATAGGTAGCAAGGCCTTCAGTTCTGAGACTTCACTTTATAAAATATTATTTTCATAGCCAAGGCACAGTCTGAAAATCATTTGGGGTCTTCTGTGGTCCCTGGTGCGATAACTGTGCCGACAGCAGAGGGAGCATTAAACTCATTGCCCATGGTAAAGTGTGGAGAGTGATACCCATGTTCCTATAATCCTTGTATGGGTAGGATGAGCTCATTAGCCTTCTGGCAGTCATCCTAGGAGAAGGACAACTGTAATTCCAAACCCGGGCAGATGGAGCTCGTTTAGCCCTGTAAGGCCTTCCATCTAAGAGAAGGACACTCTAATAAAACCTCTGTCCTAAGGACCTTGCTGCTGGCATCCAAGCTTGCTAGGCCCTGGCAGATGAACCTTAGGACTAAAGGGTGGGTCCAGCTCTGCGTATGCTGTGTCTCACCTAAAAAAAATTCCTTGTGCAGGCTCGAGGGTGCTATCCGCTATCCTATTTTTATCAGTGCGCTTGTAAAAGGCGCTGATGAGGAGTGTGGGTGGAGCCCTCCCTGGATCTTTGTTTGTGAAGCCTAGCCATACATTTTCATAGCCAGAGCAACTGGAGTACTTGATAATTTGGGCTACCATGCTCCATGCTGTGAAGTTTTGTTGGGAATGCTATAGCACTAAGAGGTCTGCTGGATTTGAACCGTTTAGGGAAAATACTTTGAGGTGTTTCTCTAAGAAGCCAGGTCATCTCCTGCAAGCTGGAACAAATATTTAACATTTGAGCCAGTATGTGGCAAAAATCCTCTCATGAGGATGCCTGTTGTCTTCTGCATGAAAACAGAGTTAGGAGAAGATACAGTGGAGTAATAGAGTGGAGAAGAGTGAAGAGTTTTGCTGCTTAATTCTCTATAGCTTCATGGTTGTCTCAAGAACATTTTTTTTTCTTCCAGCTTTTCTGTGCCAACCAAACTGGGATCATTCACAGAGCAATTATACTTCCCATCTGGCAGTCAGTCATTGATGAAAGCATAATCCACCCATCCATACATCTTTCCAAAGATTTCACAGATAATAAGTGCTTTAACTGTCCTGATGTTTGAGCACTTAAATTTCCAAAAGGAGTATTATCTTTTCATTTCTTATTGGAAACAGAATATAGATCCAGTTCCTCTCCTGCACTTGCACTGGGAAATGCACACACACAGAGAATCCTAGAATCCCAGCATGGTGGGGGCTGGAAGGGACCTCTAGGGTTCATCTAGTCCAACCCCCCTGCTCCAGAAGGATCACCCACAGCAGCTTGCCCAGGATCCACCTCCAGGTTGGTTTGGAATCTCTCCAGAGAAGGAGACCCTACAGCTTCTCTGGGCAGCTTAGGCCAGGGCTCTGCACCCTCACAGCAAAGAATTTTCTCTTCCTGTTCTGATGGAACCTCCTGGGTTCCAGTTTGTGCCCATTGCCCCTTGGCCTGTCCCTGAGCAGAATCTGGCCCCAGCCTCTTGCCCCCACCCTTTAGCTCTTGCTCAGCACTGAGCAGATCCCCTCTGGCTCTGCTCTTCTTCAGGCTAAGCAGCCTCAGGGATCTCAGCCTTTCCTCATCAACACACACACAGTGGATGACAGAAAAAATACAGAGGAGGTGTTCAATTAGTTAAAAGCATTTGGTTGACACAAAAGTCCCTTCAATTTCCCTGACTAAGGATGGTCTGTGAGGTGTGGAAATGACTTCACAGCAAGCAGTAAGCATGTTGTAGGGTAGTACATGAAAAGTTGTTTCCTTCCAGGTTTGTTGCATAGGATGAAGTACAGGAAGAGATTACAAAGGCAAATGTGTCCTTTCAGAATGTCTGACAAACCCACTTAGGCCAAATGTAATCTTCTAAGAAGCTATTGCTCCCTTTTTGTCTCTTTTTGCTCTACAACTTTGTGGCACTGAAGGAATGGAGCTGCTGCTTTGCTTCTTCTCAGCAAGCACATTATTTTGGCAAAGGTTCAAAGGTTCTTGTGCTATCCCTAGAGAGATATCTACCTGTTTGAGTTTTGAAGTCATTATGAGACTTGTAGGAGAAGAAATCTGCATTTCCTTTTCTTCTCTGGCAGAAAATGTATACATCTGGGAATCAGAGAGGATTTACCTGGGTTGGTTTATCATGGCAGTGCTTTGGTGCACAAATACACTAGTGAGAAAACAGAAGTCACTCTGGGCCAGCAGCACTGCTGACAGTGTTTAGAAGGGGAAATCATTAATAACTTTTTGAATTGAAACTGCAGGAAATGTTAGGGAGAGGGAATGTGATTAGCCAACTTGGAATTTAGCCAGTGGGCTGGCAGGAATCCACTCTCACTCTGAGGAATGGTGCTGTGGTGTTGTCTACGACCTCACTCCAGCTTCCTTTCTTATGGAAGGATGAAAATCAGTGTGTCCTCCTGTGACTTATAGGAAAATGTGAGATTTTAAATGCAGGACAGGCTATGGTGGGAGGAGAGTTCCTAAAAGATGCTTAAACATGTCTAAAAGAGGAAAATCATTGGACTCAGTGAAAAGAAACTTGCCAGATGCATTCATCCTCTTTATTGCAATTCAGTCTAATATCTGTCAACAGCAGTAATGGTGATGGTTCTTTTGGGAACCCTACTCAAACCAGAAAGATTTCTTTTTACTGGTCTAGAGGATCTTAATGCACACTGTGATATTAAAGTAATGACTGTGATTAAGTCATTCTGTGTTGCCTTCCTCTGTCCAGTTAAGAGCCTTCTCTGACTGTCCCTTGAAGAACGTTTTTGATGCTGTGGTTATCTCCGCTCCACGTCTTCTGCTGGCATCAGACCCTGCACTGTCTGCCTGCCAGTTGATTTTGGAATGTAACAATCTGAAGCTGAATTGGTTTTGCTTTTCAGAAGACCAAAATGTGAAGTGTTTGGCTGCTTGTGAAAGGCACATCTTTCCCAAACTGGTGAGACAGATGTTTTCACAGTTTCTTTTTGCCTTATTTTTTGCTCTTCTGGCAGTAAGGGTTGTGATCTCTGGTCCCATCCATATGGATGGTGGAGAAGCTTGTTCCCAGTGCCTGTGGCAGATTGCATGGGTACCACCAAAATGAGGATAAAATTGAGACCTCCAGGTCTTCATATCAAATTGTATATTAAAAAAACAGGCAAAGAACTTGTCCTAGGCCAGCCATGGTCTGCAGGCCATCAGCAGTTTGGAGACAGCCAGGGCATTGACCTGAGTTGGCTCTCAGGTGTATCCTATCCCTCAGCATCATGCTCAGTATAAAGGGGGAAGTTTGCTGAGGGTTGGGAGAAGGTTGGATTTCTGCTTGGGTTCCTTCTGGTTCTGCTCCTCTTCGGCCTCACAAGGATTGTTTTTCTGTTCATTGTGGCTACCATGCATGTTCTGGAGTGAGTATTACTTTATATTGGTGTTAGTTTTGTTGTTTCATTAAATCCATTTTCATTTCAGCCCATGGGTCTATCTTGGTTTGACCAGACTGTTTTTAGGAAAGACCCGAATAAGGACCTCCCCCTCCTAGGATAAAGGAATAAATGTAAAATGAATACACATGCACACCCGAGGCAAAGTGATAAAAAATAACTTTAATATATATACATATAAAACAGTGCAAATACAGAAAGAAGTAAGAAAGCTTTCCAGGTCTCCCCGCCCCTCACTGTGCCATGAGGTTTCTCCCTCCCCACCCCCAATAAAACCTGCAAGAAATATAGTCTGGTTGGAGTGGGAAGGAGGTGAGGTGAGCTGAGATGATCTCAATGGAGCCAGGGACTTGGATGGCTGAAGAGAAAAAGTCCCAGTTAGATGGAAAGCTGAGCACCGTGTGGTCAAGATGGCAGAGGCCGCGTGGTAGTCCTTTCTCCCCTTCTGCGAGTTGTTTCTCGGTCAGGCAGGAGGCAAAGAGAAAGAGGACCAGGAACAGGAAGTGTCTGGCGTCTCTCTCTGCTTTTTTATAGTCAGAGAGAAGGTGCCCAGGGTCCTGTGCGGCGGGTGGTCTTTCCGCTCAGCTGATTTGCACATGTAAGTCACCTCCCTGCTCGTGCCCACACGATCTGCCCGGATGCGGCCTTGCATGCCGCGGGTGCGTGCTCAGCAGCTGCTCGGTACCACCCGGGGAAGCCCCGGTGGGGGGGACTCGCATGCAGCTCCACCGCTGCTCCAGCCTGCCCCACACCCATTTATTACCATGGTTACCAGTGTCAACAACCTGGTGGAGGGGGCAACGGCAGCAGAGCAGTTTGGAAAACAAAGCAAACAGGTTTGGGAGAAGGAGGAGGAGGTAAGGTGGACACAAAGAACTTCCTGTTTCATGTACCCCATCACAGGGTCTCTTCTCCTTTTCCTGATTCCCCTTCTCTGCTGGGGAGGGCTCAGAGGGTGATAGAGCAACTGCTAGAGTTTAGCTTTGGACAGGGGCTGGAAGCAGTCAAAACTGTTTAGGGCTAAGACAAGTCTGAGCTTTTTCTGAGGGAGAAGGATGACACCAGAGCTAAGGAACTCTCCATGTCAGTGCGTGTCCTTGGTGCAAAGGAGTATAAAAAAAACCCAGGAGCTGAAATCTCCTCCTGCTGCTTAGCTGGGGCACAGGCCTCCAGCCACACTTCCTAATCTACCCCAAGTGTGGAGTGGAGCTGTAGGGGATAGCCAGGTTGGCACAGACAGAGAGGGGAGGCAAATGGTGGCTGCTTGCAGGAGATCCTTGCTTGTTATGCTTCTTCCCACCCAGGGGTTGTCTCTAACTTGATTGATGAAGCAGAGCAGATGAGGTACCTCTCCCAAAGCATGTATAGGTCCCAAGTGGCACCACCCCTGTTGTCTAGCAGAGCACAAGGTGAGATCCCCTCATCTTCCAGATGAGCTCCCATCCTCTAGATGACAAATGAAAGAGAGGATTACTCTCACTCTGGTGCTTTTTTGCTCTTGGCAGAAACTTTTGTGACCAAATCCATTTTTCTCAATGGAGCTGAATTCCCATGACCTTCTGAGGATGGGAAGTGATGACAGAAGGCACATTTATGCAGCTGAGTCCCATTGTCAGCTGGAAGCAAGTGCTTTGCCATGTCCTAGCTGAGCTGGGAGGCAGTTTTTGTTCCCTAGTGTTCCTTTTCTGCTCCTTATAGTCTACAGAGCTGGTTAAGAGTTAGAAATGGCATGCTAAACTCAATTCTTTCCCAGTAGATAGACCTGGATGGCTACAGAGCAGGGAAGAGGTAGTAGGGAGGGTTGTGGTTTGGACCTTCAAGCCCAGGACAGTTGGAAATAGCACGAGTACTGCATCATGGTAGATATGTCCCTGCTTACATAGATGGATAGGTACACAAATAGCTATCTACCAACATAGATCTATTTACCTACCTTGCTGGATGGATGAAATAGAAAGACAGGTGGAGGAAGGCAATTAAAATGATGGATGGTTTCACAAACTACACTTTCTGGTAATGATGGATGGATAATATGTCTAGTTGCAAGTGTTTGTTGTTTTATTTTGTGTTTTATTGTCTGAGAACTCTGTTCACAGGAATAAAAGTTATTCATTTTCTCTGGCATTGAAAGGAGTTGTCCTGACAGAGTATTTGATCCATCAAGAGAGGACTAGAGGGATCTGTAACATCCACCTTCAGTTTTAGAATAATTCTTCACTCAGAGAATGAAAAGCACCCTTTCTTTGTGACTCTCTTTAGCAGTATCTACCTTGCCCCAGTGGACAGCAATTCCCTTTTCAGGTCTGTGTAAGAACCCAGTGACCCCTGAGACACACATCTGAGGATGATTTCTTAGGTGTGGATGAATTCTTTCTCATAGGAAAGGCAGAATTCCCATCAGTTTCCTTGAATCAGTGATGTTACTTTAAGTTCATGCAAATCTGTTAGGTGAAAACACTCCCTTTCACTTTTTCAGCATCTCTTCTTAGAGTCTTTGTTTGCTGTGTGCTTTTTGTGAGGTTGTACAAGATAAAATCACACTACAAGTTATGTGTATGGACTCGTACCAGAGGTATAACTAGCACAGAGAGTGGTGGAATATATAGTTATCAGTTTTTCTAATATCATCTTTCTCTTTGATCTGGTTGAGATTTGCTTTCCAGTTTTGTGATAAAGATTAGACTTATTCCCTTTGACTAGTAAAGGAGCTTGATGGGGTACAAACAAAAACCTTAATGCTGCTCAGATTCATTAAGGTTTTCCTTGTGTAAGGACTACATGGTTGCAATCACACCACAATTTTCAAGGAGCAAATCCAATAAAATCCTTGATGTGGACCAGTCCTGTGTAAATTCCAAATCTTGGATAGAGAAGGGTTAAGATGGAGCAGATTTGCTGGAGAAGAAAGCCCTAGCTGTAGGGTATGCATGTGCTTCCAGCAGCCTAGGCTCTAGAGCATCTAAACACCAACTTCAGAAATTAAAGGGTTTAGTATGATCCTGAAGCAAGCAGAGCCAGAAGGGCCCCAAGCAGACTCCTTAGGGGCTCTACATCTTCATTTATATTTTTACAGGATTACCTTGATCTCAACAGCACCCAACTCCATTCTATTCCCCAGCATAGTGTCTGCTAACCATCCTATCACCAAAATAATGTGGAAGGAGTAATCCCTCACACATAAGCTGTTAATGGAATTCAGTCACAGTGACAATACTTCACATGAGAACAAAAACTCTTTATCTTTTTCAAGAAGGTAGTTCACAAGAAAATGTAATTATTGATCCCAACCCATCATCAGGATAACTCTCTGGAAGGCAGCAAACATATACTCTGTATAAATATGACTTTAGTACTAGGAGAAAAATCTTTCCTTCAATTTTACTGCAAACTCAGATTTCACAATGAACTACATGTTTGCAACACAAAGGATTTTTTCCAAGGGATTGTAAGAGCTATTCATTCTCAGCCCTAAGGGGTCTTCAACATCAACATAATTGCCACTGCAAGCCTATCTCCAGTTAATTTAAGTCCTATTGGAACACATTATTTTTTCTTAATGTCTCCCTGAAGTGATGTTGCAAGGTTTGATGTGGTGATGATGTTACACATATCAGTTGGTGTTTCTGATGGCTGGGTGGGCAGGATTCCTGCTTCCAAATCTGAAAGAAACATCTAGTCTCATCACTTGAAATGAGATTACTGCTTCTTTATCTTTTCATTTGAATTGCAAAAAGAAGGAATATAAAATTTTAGGAAGCTGACTTGTTGGCCAACCCAAGATGTATTTAAACTATTTCTCTCAAAGCAAGAAGCTGTGGTAAACACCAGTTGTTTTACATGACAAAGTGTTTAGAGGCAAAATAAGCAGATAAGCCTCAGGTACAACATTAAGGAGGAGGAATAACTAGTCATTAAATGTGCTTGCATGGCCTCCAAGCAAATGTCTGTGAGATGACAGCCAGTCTCATGCATCCACTCAACAGGGACATAGAAATACAGAGCAGTTTTTCTTCAGTCCCCAAACTGGCTATCAGTCAGCTCTGTGAAATAACTGAGCAGATTTTTACCCACCCCACCCCCCCGACTATGTGTGCACACACAATCCCTTTCAATAGGAGATGTCTGGTCCTTTCTATGTGGATGGAATAACTCAAACTTTATGGGACACTAAGGCTTTGTGCCAGTGGAAAAAGCTTGCTGTGCCTCACCAGAGCTTCTGCTAGCTCTGGTTTTTGTGCCAGATGCAAGTAGAGGACAAGGTCACAGAATGTTAGGGGTTGGAAGGGACCTCTGGAGATCATCTAGTCCAATCCACTCTCTCTCCTGGTCATGATCATAGTGCTTGCCATGGACTTGCTGGCACAGCCATGCCGCTCACCTCTAGTACATCCTCTCAAGGAAGCAATGATCAATGCTGGAGGAAACTACCTCTCCTTTGCTTAAGGAGACTGTCCATCACACCTTCAGATGATCTCATTGGCCAGGGAGCCTCTTTAAAAGCAAAGAGACCTAGCCCAGAGTATAAAGCTCTGCTACAAATAGATTACCAATTTATTTACATAACATTTTATAGACCCTGGTGACTTTGTTCTAAGAGAGCCTCTTAAAACTTCTCCAAGAACATTATCTTGAAGAAAGATTTTATTTATTTTGCAGTAAAACCAGTCAGTTGGAAATTTGATCTGTTTCTTTTTATTCCTGTTCTCTGTAACTCTTCTGGGGTTGTCCTGGTTTTGGCTGGGATAGAGTTAATTTTCTTCCCAGTATCTGACTCAGTGCTGTGTTTTGGGTTTAGTGTGAGAACAATGCTGCTATCACACTGATGGTTTAATTGTGGCTCAGTAGTGCTTATCCTAAAACTGAGGATGTTTCAGTTTCTCATGTTTTATCAGTGAGCAAGTGCACAAGAACCTGGGGAAGGAGCATGGCCAGAAGAGCTGACCCAAACTATCCAAAGAGATATTCCGTACCCCATAGGATGTCATGTCCAGTATATAAACTATGGGAGTTGGCCAGGAGGTGCAGATCAATTATTAGGGGTTGGCTGAGCATCAGGCGGTGGGTGGTGAGAAACTGCATTGTGTCACTTTTCTTGGGGTTTATTTCTCTCTTTTGAGAGTATTCCTTTTCATTATTATGATATTTTATTATTACTGTTGTTAATACTGGGGGAAGAAGTGAGTGTGTGATGCTTGGATCCTTGCCTGGCATTAAACCATGACAGTCCTTTTTTGGCACCCAAGGTGGGGCCAAGCACCTCTGTCCTTTCAACAAATCTCTGTCTGGGAAATGCTATTCTCAAATCTTAAGCCCATGGCTTTGCTAGAGTGTGTCACAGAAAAGCTCAGGTTTGACTGATCCTGTGAGGCATTTAGCTGCCCTCAGCCCCTAGACTAACCATGCCAAGTGGCAAATTCTCAGAACTTCCCCAGGAAGCATGCAAAACAAGCTAAGGATGTTCAATTTTCTTAGTAACACTGGTATTTTGGGACTGGATTTAAGCAAGATCATTCATGAGACTCTGTCTTCCCATATCTTCTATTAATATATAAGGAGATCATTACCTGCCTGCTTGACTCCCTCTATTCTCATTACTGTTGTTGTTTTAGCTCTAGCTATCATTTATTTATGGGTTATTTTTCTCTACAACTCCCTGAAATGAAGTTGGAGCAAGGTGGAAGTTGGTCTCAGGTCACTTGTAATGGATTAAGAGGAAATAGCCTCAAGTTGCACCAGGAGAGGTTTGGGTTGGATATGAGGAACAATTTGTTCCCTGGAGGAGTGGTTAGGCATTGGCAGAGGCTGCCCGGGGCAGTGGTGGAGTCACCATCCCTAGAGGGGTTCAAACAATGTGTAGATGTGGCACTTGGTGCCATGTTTTAGTGGCATGAGTTTGTTGGGTTGATGGTTGGACTTGATGGTCTTGGAGGTCTTTTCCAACCTGAATGATTCTATCCTTGGTTATATAGGATGTCAGTATGCTCATAGTGTTCCAGAAAAAAACAATTGAACATATGAGCATAGGCAATAAAGCAGAGTGGGAAGTGAAAGCACTAGCACTAAAAACTGCTCCTGCTATGAAATAATCTAATGCTTACTAGATAATAGAAACAAACCAACACCCCCTCCAAATGCTGAAAAATGGGTCAAAAAATTAAAAGCAGCACTGAGATCAATATTCTCATCAGTAGTACATCGCTAACCTACACCTATATAACTTAGAGAGTTCTTAAATTCCTATCTTTTCTCTTATTCAAGAACTGAAATTATGCAAAGAACCCCTGTCTGAGAGGGAAAGTAAGTACAACCTCTTAAATAAGAATTATTTAGATGCTTCTCCAGCCTTATGGAAAGACTTTTTTTCTGGCAGAATCACAAGAGGGGGATCTTGTCCTTCACTGCTGCCTTATTGATTCACTCCATATATTCTTAATCTAACCCCCCCCTGCTCTCCACAGGCTGAAGTAAACAGCACAGGAACACTTGACACCCCTCCCCCAGAGAGGAAAACTCATTATCTCCTATCCCAGGTTCTTTCATCCTGAAGGAATGGAGAAAAGCCTGAGAAATCCAGGCTTTTTCCAAGCGTGGTACTTCCTGTACTGATGTGGTTTACCTTTTACTAGCAAAATAAAGCAAGCCACACACTATAAAATCCTTCTAGAAAGTGCTCCCCTGAAGAGGAGTGAGTATGCAGGTTGGTTGCTGAGATGAGGCTTGCAAATTGCTTCTGTTGGAGTGGGACTTGCCTCTGTGTCAGCAGCAGAAGGCAGGATAGCAACAGCACTTTGTGCCCACACAAAAGAATACCTTTCAGGAGGTAGTTTTCAGAGCTTGAGAAACCTTCTCTAACAATATCTCCCATCTACCTTGAGAGGGAAATAAGTAGCAATACTAAATATTTATGTTCCTGCTAAGTGTGATTTTATTTGATTTACTTTTCTCCTTTCGTCCCACATTGGAGTGAGGTGGGGCTTGGTCTCTTCTCCCAAAGAACAAGCAATAGGACAAGAGGAAATGGCTTCAAGTTGCCCAAGCATAGTTCAGGTTGGATATTAGGAAGAATATCTTTCCCAAAAGAATTATCAGGCATTGGCCCAGGCTGCCCAGGGAGGTGGTGGAGTCAACGTCTGAGAAGTGTAATCCATAGATGCTGAAGTGTACAATATGTACAATAAAACAGTTTATCACGCGTTCCCTGGGAAATGTTCTATAGCTCGTCTTAAGGACAGCACTTACACAACAGTGCTTGCTAAGTAGCTGTAGAAAGGGAATCAAACACTTTAATATTTTATGCTTTCCAAACATATTTCTCATACCAATTGGATTTGCATTGCTAGTGCTTTGTATTTATTTCTCTTTTCCCAGTTGTCATTCATCTCTTTCCCAGCAGTGGCCACCCAAATTGCCATAGTCAACAGGAGAACCAATTTATTTCTTTACCTGTTGACATCCTACTTTTGTCTTCATTCCAACCATCATTCAACCCTGGAAATATTGTCTCTGCAGGTGCATGAGTGAGCAGGAATGCCAACAGAAATTAAATGACATTTTATCACTTTTGAGAGAGGACGCCATTAGTCTTTAAGAGGTGATTGCCTTTTCTATATATATTTCATCAGCTTCTGAATTGATGTAGTATATGTACAAAAATATAGATTTCTATTGCTTCCTGATCCAAATTCTCCTGCAGTCAATGCTAATTTTTCAGAGGCTTCATGCAGAGCTGGATTAGGCTCAATGTGATCAATAGAAAGAGATAGATGAAATACAACACATTTAACAATAAGGTTGACAGTCAGATTGCCTCAGTAGATCATAGCTGCTTAAGGAAATAACAGGTATCTAAATAGATGAAAGTACTGATCCTTCTGTTCCAGTAGTACCTTGTTTCTGACAATGGGCATCTGATCCAGAAGGAAACCTTTTTTGTGTCCAGAGAAGGGTAACAAAGCTGGTGAAGGGTCTAGAGCACAAGTGTTGTGAGGAGCAGCTGAGGGAACTGGGGTTGGTTAGTCTGGAGAAGAGGAGGTTTGGGGAGACCTTCGTGCTCTCTACAACTCCCTGAAAGGAGATTGGAGTGAGGTGGAGGTTAGTCTCTGATCCCAAAGAATAAGCCATAGGACAATAGAAAATGGCTTCAAGTTGCACCAGGGGAGGATGTTCATGTTGGATATTAGGAAGAATTTCTTCCCCAAGAAGGAGGGTTATCAGGGATTGGCCCAGGCTGCCCAAAGAGGTGGTGGAATCATCATCCCTGCAAGAGTTCAAAACACATGTAGATGTGGTGCTTGGACCATGGTTTAGTGGTGAGCTTGGCAGTGTTGGACTGGATGACCTCAGAGATCTTTTCCAACCTTAAGGATTCTATGATTCTGGGTTGAACAGGGTTGTGCCTGTTGAGAAGGACTTCCTGACTCTTACAAGCCTTTGCACACCTAACCCATGGAGGAAAGACCTTGAATGTTTCTGTTCTCACTGTGATTTTCATAATCACCTTTTTTACTAAAGATCCAGAAAAGAGGCAGAATCCTCAGTCTGAGAGTAATTAGATGTGGTGAGATGCACAGAGTGAGCAGACTGCACACAGAGAAGAACTGTGTCAGCATTTCACTCCTAAATGCTCTGCATTCCGGGTGTGCCTTTGTCCTCTTCCATACACAGTCAGTCCTGTCACTTTACTCATGACATGTCAAGGGAGTTGTCAGGTAATGAATGGCCAAAGTTTTTCCTTCAGGAGTGACAAGAACTTTTAAGAGGTCACCCCAACTTCTTGGATAGCTGAAGGGCTAAGGCAATGTAGCTACAGCTCATTAAAATCACATTGTACCAAGTCATCCTCGGTCCATGTTTATTGATGGCTGTTTGAAAACAACTTGAGAGCAGGTTAATAAACCTCAGTGTATGAATTCTTGCCAAGAGTAATCCTACAAAGCATTCCAAAGAGTATTTCATGAATTCATGGAGCTGTTGAAACAAATCATCTCAGAAAAAATGGATTTGGTGTTAGCTCAGCTCTTGCCTGAATTTCAGAAATGGCTTGTGAACAAAAATACAGATGAAGGATCAATCTGAAATATGTTTGCTAGTAACAGACATACCTCTGCAAGGCTACTTTTGAGTGAAGGAGAAACTTATTCAACAGCAGAAATACAGTTCTGGTAGTTTTGTGGTTTAATGGTCTCCTCATCAAAATGTAGTAGTGCAGCTGAAATGTGCTGCATGACTTCTTGCTGTTTTGCTTTTAAGTGGAGGATTTCTTACCCTTCTGATTATCCCACTTATTTCAAGAGGAATAGGGACTCCTTGAAGAGTAGAACATTGTCCACCATGGGTAATGATAGCAAGTTATATATTGCTTTAGGATGAGGAGGACAATCTGTCAGATAGTGAGAACTTCTCTGTCCGCAGTGTGATTCACCCCAAGACTTTCACAACTCTGAATACCTGTAAAACTGAGACGTTTTATCACACAAGGCACAAACTCCTGGGTGAAACTTGAGAGGAGAAAATGCCCTGCAAAAATAACCCCTACTGATTTTGAATTCAATGCACAATCAGATAGAAAAGTGCATTTAGGGCAAAGCAAGGCAAAGACTTGCTGATGGTTGTTGTGAACAACAACAAAAAAATCATAGTTTTGCATATTACTTGTAAAATACTTTTATGAAACCTTAAGACACTCAGTGAACTTCTAGTTGTATTAATAGCAAAACTGAACTTATTGTACAGAGATCTCCAATAATCAATAATTGACATGAAAATCTTGTTTGATGGAGCTAAAACTCTTGCAAAACCCCAAGTCTTTACCTTACCTTTTTGCCTTGATGCCAAAAAGCTTTCACTTTATACGGGGATGAGAATTACTAGATTTGGGAAATTCTAGGTTTAGTGGTTTTTGGTTTTTTTTTTTAATCTGAACAGGAACAGCATCAGAAGCTTAACATTTCCAATGTTAAAAATATGTATTTTTGCAAGCAAACTGTTTTCTTCCACAGAATTGGATTATAACTGAGTTTTCAGTTACATAAATCTCTCTTAAAACAATGCAAACAACAAATCGCTCTATTTGAAGATTGCAGTTGAGACATTCTTTTTACATAAAAAATCATTTCATTTAGATCATCGTATTAGTGCATAACATTCTCAAGTTCAAGAAAGTGGAGAGTAAGATTGCACTGATTTTGGTTTTAACCCAGAGGCCCTCACTTCAGCTTTAGTCTTGGGCATATTACTCCATAAAAACTTTTCCGCATGGTGGTAAAAGAAGTTTTATGTCATCCCTAGGGAGAGAGAAGAGAAAAAACCCAACCCAGACAGAGGTAGTATGGGCACATAAAGCAGTGAACCTCCTTATTTACACCAGCTGAGGGTCAGGAGGTAGACGCCTGCGGTGCAGACAGGAACTACTCCAACTCCAAAGGTCATCTCTAAGCTGAAGCTTTCAGATTGATGAGTTAGAATCTTTCAGCTTTTGCACTTAGTATCTTTGTGAAATATTGTGCTGGTTTTTTTATGATTGTACTATGGCTATTTTCAGAATCTTTCTGGTCTCTCTCAACTAACAGGCCAGTTAAATGACTGAGTTGGACACATCTTTCAGCTTATCCAATCCAAATAGGCATTTAGCATATTTTAAAATGGCTCTGTCTGCTTTAATTTCTAACTTAGGGAATAACCTCTCAAGGGCAAGTGAGACTGAAGACCTCAGTGCTATTTGCACAACTCAAGTCTTTCCTTTGACCATCCTTTAACCATCTGTGCAAATCATCATAGTAACTTTGGAACCAGAGTGCACAGTAAAAATCAGTACAGTCAAGAGGGCAACTGTTGACCTTGACCCAGAGTGCTGATCATATTTAAATAGGGATCTTTCTAATTATCTCTCTGTATAGATGGATTTCTGTTTTCCTCTGACTACAGCCTGCATCCCTACCCAGCCACTACGATGTGCTGATTCCATGCCCTCTCCCCATGATGGGAGCTTAGGTGCTTAAGCAGAAGCCAGTACAAATGAGTTCTGTTTATACTTTATCAATGCAATTCATGATGGACATAAAAGGTGGTGCCTTCATGAGGTCCTCCTGGCCTTGTAAATCTCCCCAAGAAAGCTAAAACTCTGTGATGTAAGTTTTATGGCATTGCTAACCCACCTCTCAAGAAATACAGCTGGTTGTAACTTCATTCTTTGCAGTGGATCTGCAGCAATGACAGCCACATGCTCTCTGGGCTTGAAAACATTAAAATCATTAAGGGTTCTTAGAGGCTTTGGAAAGAAAAAGAATGGCAGTCATAAAACCAACACACAACGTAGAGTCCTTATTATATCAGATATGAGGTTTAATTAGCTGAAATTGTGTGGCATGATGCTCAATGGGGCTTGTCACAATGTACCCTACAAGAATTTAATGCAAGATCAACATTTATTAGCTAAAAATAGATGCTATTAAGCTAGGTAGCTCTGCCTAGCCTGTGGTACCCTGAAAGAACTCTATGGATGCATTGGTAGAGTTGCTGTAAAGACAGGAGAGTGGTACATATTCTGTGAGTAAAAGAAAAGTGAGAATTAATGCTAAGTAAAAAAGAATCTGCTAAATATTCTTTTTTAGCCCAGGTTTTCATTCGCTGCTCTCTCTGGTCTTGTATTCTGATCACTGAGTGATGTAAATAGCTCTCTGGGTGGTTGTATTTGCCTGCTGCAGCCTATGGGTAAAGGCTCAGCTTAGGAGTGACCATGGAGCATATCCCACCATAAAAGGACCCCACTGAAACTAGCTAAAATTAACTGCAGGAGACCAGATACAGCCTCAGCTGTAACATGCAGTGGGGTAAAGCTCCAGTGGGATCAAGCTCCACTGGCAGAAGTCTGCGGAATATCTCTGGGTTCTGATGCCTGCAGCCTGCTTCATCACCTTAATACTCAATTTAATAGCTATACTTTTTTTTTTGCGTAAGAAGGAGGAGAGTTTCCTCCTTTATACTGAGAGATACAAGTCTGCACCCAACCCAGATTTTCTCAAGACTTTTTCAGTGGTGGAGGCTTAGCTTGGCAGACAGTTGGGTTTCTTTCCCTGCTGCATTCCTGCCCAGGCTAAATCATCATGCAGTGATAATCATTTAAGTGATGGTTCTGCTATCATCCCTTAGAATAACCTCACCTAAAAGACCAAGATAACAGGATATGCTTCTTTCTCATCTCTGGGCATTAAGAAGGTAAAATGAAGCCATAGGTTTGCAGAAGTCTTGCTAAGAAATACAGTGGCATTGTAGACTTCCAAGAAAAAGAAATCCTTGATGCATGGTAAGAAATCTGAGTGTGACTCTACCATTTTCTTTGGTGGTGTGAAAGGGTCATACAACTTCCCCAAGGGTTCAGATTTCTTTTTCTACAGCTTGCTTGATGGTGGAGGGATGAAACTCCTGTGCTGCACTTTCCAAGCAGTCTGGCAAAGACAAATGCCACAGAGTGAGCAGTGTGAGTGGATCAGAGTCTTTGCCACTGCAGGCTTGAGGAGGTCCCTTTGGGATTGCTGCAGGGCCCAGAATTGCCAGCAAAGCCCTGAAGGACATCTCTAGGACAAAACCAATTAATATACAACACCATCATTTGGCCTCAAACACTCAGTGCCTCTCAGAAAGCTAGAACGTGGACTCTGCTTTAAAATTATACAAATCCATCTAAATAATTACTATTTCTACCAGGAAGCCTTTTCTTGCAGTGTGTCTGAATGATCTCTGAACTCAGGCATTGCCTCATCCACTTCAAGGACTTTTGGCCTCCTGGAATGATAGCTTGTCATGTTCAGGGACAGAATACCCTGTGAAAACCAGTTGGGCTATTCACTCAGCTCTCAATCTGTGTTATTATCCATTATTCATATGCTTTCAGCCTGCTGAGGACACTTCCCAGGAAAGGTCCATTTGTTAGCTTAAGCCATTTTAATGAAAATCTAAATGTGTTGACTTCCCAAGCTTTACTTATTATTTATATCAGGCTAGTAATTTACTCTCTGCTCAAGTTTAATATTATGGTCCTAGCTAGAGACCACAAAACCAAGTGAAGAAGCAGCTCCTAGTGCTGTGTTAATTAAATAAAGTCCCTGACCTCTGTGGAAGCATATCTTCTGGCAAAGGACAGATCTTCATTCTTCAGACTGTAGACATCTCTCTCTTTGTGTGTGTGTGTGTAGTGTTTTCATGGTTCTCAGGACACAAATTCTATGAGTCTCAATGTTGTGAGTTAGATGAAGGCTTAAATATGTGACATAGGAATCACAGAATCATTAAGGTTATTAAATAAAGATGGAAAAAAGGTATGGAAGACTGTGATACAAAGAAGTAAGAAGGATGTGATCCAGAGTGTGAGTAGTGCAGCACAAGGAGAACTCCACAGGCCATACAAAAGGAGTAGCATCATTTGTGCAGAATAGCAGCAGCAG
The DNA here is from genome assembly GCA_013396975.1 of Bucco capensis. Classification (NCBI taxonomy): domain Eukaryota; kingdom Metazoa; phylum Chordata; class Aves; order Piciformes; family Bucconidae; genus Bucco; species Bucco capensis. The sequence continues at coordinate 89,844 of VWZO01021032.1, read as the reverse complement.
GACTTTCTATGCCTTGTATTTTAGGGCACTGGCCAGAAAGGAGCCTGTGACCCTAAGAGCCATGCTGAGCTTTTTTCTTTGCCTCTGCTCCCGATTTATCTTTTTATTGAGAGCCTATTTGTGGAGCCAGGCTGCTGCAGAGCTATGCTCTCCTGTGAGAAGGTGGCATGTCATGCTGTGGCTTTATTTGGACCAAAATCATCCCCTCTGTGGAGGAACATTGATAGTTTCTCCTTGTCATAGGTGGCAGGGAAAGGAACTGAGGGGATTGAGTTTCCTGATGGAAAAGGATGTTTTCCTTTACCTGTTTGGAAGTAAGAAATTATTAGCGATAAATATCCCTTGCCTTATTTCTCCCTCACTTCATACAAAGAAAATACACCAAGTTCTTCTCAGTTATGTCTTGCTAGCTAGACCTTACAAAGAGTTTTGTTAAGATAATTCAGAAAGCCTTGATAAAAGCATCCAAAGTGGAAAATTCAAAGTCACCATATCTGTGGGTATTTTAGGATTGACACTTAGTGTGGAATAAGAGGAATGCTCTTGAATGCATAGGATACAAGTTAAAAGCAAATAAATTAAAAAAAGTGATACCACTACCCCCCTCCCCCCC
>VWZO01021032.1:73446-89220 GCA_013396975.1 Bucco capensis | reverse complement strand
AAAAAGTTCAAGATGAAGCTTGGTAGTAGCAGAAAATAAAGCCTATAGGATTTTGCTTTCCTCTTCAGCCTACCAAAGCCTTTATGGCCAAAATAGTGCATCTAAGCCTAGTTTCTGTTGTGATAACCATGTTTCTCTAACTTATTCTCTTCCTGATTAATAATTAGCAAGCTGATTTTAGAGGCTGTTTCAAGTTAATTACTTTCTTTAAAATAATGAGATAATCTAATCTAGTTGGAAGTCAATAATTATTTTTGGTATTTAAATGATACACAAGTAAGGGTGCAGAAAAAAGCTTGTCTTCATCATGGTTTAATTAAGCTACTGAGAAATAGCTAGTTGCTATAATTCCTGACTTCTTAAAATCTCTTTTAAAGGAATATTCTTCATTTATTAAATTACCTGTTCTCCACTTCTGAATTTGCTGATACTAATCTGGCAATTCCTTTCATTCCCTTATTAGATTCATGGGGGGTTTTTTTGTACTGAAACAATATCCTAAAACCTTCTCATATCATTTTAATTCTCCAATCTGAAATCCCAGCTCTGTGCAAAATAACCAGAAAGGTCTCCTCTCTTTTAATAAATAGGATCAAGATTTCATTCCAGCATAGAAAATAACAACCTCTGTAAGTGGGAAATATCTGTGACAAACTGTTTGTCTAACCTTTCTGACTCTGAAGTGCATTGTTGATGGAAACTGGTGGTTTCCTTCTTTCTAGGGTTACTATTAACACACAGCATCAAGGATTCAAGTGAAGCCTCCCACACCAGCCAGCATAGGAGGCATCACAGCTGGATTGTTAATTGAAAGGAGAAGATGCTCTGTCTGCTTTGATCTGCCCTTGGTGGCTTTCCTCTCTCAAAGAGTCAGGTATGTGCCAAAGGTGGGTTGTGGTTTTCCAGAGCCCAGACAAAGAGCAGACATTGGAGAGGATCTGACAGGGAAGTTACAGGCATAAAAGCCTTAAAGAAGTCAAGCTGATTCACTGTGCCAACACAGAAGATAGCTGAGCTTGGGGAGATTTACCAAGGTGTAAACAATACCTTCAGTGTAGTCCACTTACTGTGATGATGCAGTAGCTTGAATGTGGTGAACCTCTGAGGAGTGGACACACCATGGTAAGCTTTGACAAAGCTGTTTAGGCAGCACTGTGCTCACCTTCTGTCATGTGGCCCTAGCTGGAGATGTTCTCAGCACCCAACCTGGCTGCACCTGCAGAAGCAGTAGTAGCTATTGCCCCCAGTTAACTACAGCACCAGCTATGGTCTGAGAGAGGGTTCATGACAGAGGAGTTCTTCAGTTGTAGGCTGCTTCAGCCAGCTCAGTGGCTTTCTGAAGGGCAGCAAACCCTGCACAACTTCTCTCTAGACTCCTTTGTGCAGTACTTTGAACCCACCAGTGTCACCAGTTCTTGTTTCTCTGAGCCACATCTTGGCTCCTTTCAGAACTGCAGGCTCTCTTCTCCTTGACAACCTTCTTGTTGTCCTTCCTCTTAACTGGGATTTCCTAAAAATCTCCTCTCTATGTCTGTGCAGTTCCTACCAAAGAACTTCTTCCCTCATCCTCTAGAGAGTTCTAGATGATCTTCAGTTCCCTGTTTAAAAGGCATAGTGCCTACACTAAGAGAACACAGGAAGGATATAATCTGTCATGTGGCTGCTCTTGCTAAAAGCCTCCAAGAGGAAAGTGGTCCTGCTTCAGTTGCCATGACAATGACCATTTTTAGAGAAAGCCACATTGTGGTTAAGAAAGATATATTATCTAGGAGGTGGAACAAAGTATCAGCATCAGAACAATTACCTTCCTGAAGCAAAGTACCAGGCTGCCAAACTCCATATCCCTTTTCTGATGGTGACTAGTACCAGATGCTTCAGAGAAAAGATTATGAGAGCCTAGTTTTAAACAATTATGGAATCAGCTGTCCACAGAGGATGTTTCTAACTGCTCATAAATCAGTATTTATATTTTTATGTGATTATATAGCCTTCCTATGCAAGGTAGCTGCACATGTTCTTACTGGGCATATAAATGCTCAGGTTTATTTGCCTTCAAAAATCTTATTTCCAAAGTGACCTATGGCTGGGAGTTAGGGTCAGTAGTATTGCACTGTTGGAAAAGGTTTGGGTTGTTTTTTTAATCAGTTTCTCATAGATCGAATTATTTCATTTAGTGAGAACTCTTAGGAAGAATTTCTTCCCTGCAGGAGTGGTTAGTAATTGGAAGAGGCTGGCTAGGGCAGTTGTGGAGTCATCATCCCTGGAGGGGTTCAACCAACGTGTGGTTGTGCCACTTGGTGACATGGTTTAGTGGCATAGGGGTGATAGGTTGATGGTTGGACTTGATGATCTTAGAGGTAGGTCTCTTCCAACCTTAATGATTCTGTATCAAAACTTCCTGCCCTGATTAATTTTGTTTCATTACTTTTGAATTCTATTTTCATTCACTGACACCACTTATCATGCTGCCAAAAATACATCATAACTAGTTTTGTTAAACATATTTAATGTAATCTAGGACATTCTCAGCAAGTGAGTAGCCCAACTACTAAGCCTAGCTGAGTTTCACTCCTTTCTGTCAGAGATTCTAGTTCCTCTGCCACTAACAATTCAGGATGAGGAAAGCTTTTCCACTGGTCTGCTGTCTGAGTTGCCCACTCAGGAGGAGATGCTAAGATGCTCAAGTTATTTCAGGAGTCACTAATTAACAGTCCTCGCTTTACAGCATTTGAAATAGCATTTAAAGCAGAGATGCACTGTAAACCAAATATGTGATTTCCATTTGATCATAAGAATCAACTCACACTGCTCACCTGGATCTTATGTCTTGGATAAAAATTTCTGGAGGTATTTTACAGCAAGGCCATCAGTCACTTAAGCCAAAATAAAATCTCTCATGCAAAAAGAACTAAAGCAGCCAATTAATGTGTGTGCCTAGCAGGATTGTTTGGGATGGGAAATGATTATTGCAAGGCATTTTTGGAGAGCACCAAATAAAAATATAATGTACTCTATTAGAACCTTTCTGTTGATAATGTGATCTCCAACCTGTGATTGCCCAGGGAAATTATTTTAGGATGGTCTAGTTTTTATGGAATGTGTGGAACACACAGTGGCCTGTAAACATGACATGTGTAATTAGAGGAAGAGAGGGAAACTAATGGACTAAGTAGTGAACCATGCCACAGCTCCTTGTTAGAAGCTGTTCTCTCTCTGCAGTAAAACCTATTTACTGCAGCTCCTGTACTCTGTGCAATTTTTCTCTGGTTTATGCTATAGAGGTAGGTGGATGAGAGGAGTTAAGGGAGAGTGATTAAAACCCAACACGATGAAGGCAGCAATGGTCTGTAACCAGACTCAAAGAAAACAGTGTGGGCACTGGTAAAAGCCAAATTATTAACACTTAAAGGAGAAGCATAATTAGCAGAGTGAAAAATAGGTGAGTAGAGATAATAGAATGAAATTAAGACAAGAAAAATTTAGTGCTTGCCACATTTCTGTGTGGACTACATTCAATAGACTTCTGATGGACTCTGTCTGTACAGTCTATAGACTTCTATAGATTTCTGATAGAAATTCCATGAACCTACAGAATAATCTCCCATAGGAAAAGCTAGAAAACCCGTACTTTGGGCTGGTCAAAAGAATTAAGAAGCATGTAAAAACCTGTAGATGTTGTGCTTGGGGCCATGGTTTAGTGGTGAGCATGGCAGTGTTGGGTGGATGGTTGGACTGGATGATCTCAGAGGTATTTTCCAACCATGATGATCCTATGACAATAAATAGCTGTACAGGAAGAGTGACAAATTAGATGTTCTGCTATCCCTCGGGTCGCTTTTCTCCTCTAGTTTCCATCAGCTGAACCAGGCTGCAGTGGATTTGCCCAGGCTGTAGTGGATTCTGGACAGCTTTTGTGCTTTCAGAAAAAAGTAGTCATGTTTTTTGCTTTTAACTTGTTCAGTCTTAGCTGCTCCAAAACCCTGGCAGCAGGGCATAAAAGCTTATGTCATGGGCATTGCTCCAAACTGTCTGCTGCTCTTGCTCATTTGCTTGGACAAATGTGGGTAAAGCTCTTGAAGCAAGCATTCCTCTCTTGTAGGACAGCTGCAGAGTCTGCCTTCAGATAATTAGCTACAAACAGAAGGGAATTGTATAATTTCCTGGACTTCATTGCCTTGAATTTCCTCTAATTATTATAACTTCCTCTGTTCTTCATAACTTCTTTTGATGTCTTCATGACACTTTTCTAATGGGAGTCTTCTCTGATGTCGCTGTTCTAACAGAATTGGGCTGAGGCAGTCAGAGCAGCTGGATAACCATGTACCTGCCTATCCCAAGAGGAAGAAATAGTTTGGAAAGCCTTTCCCCAAGCCTGTGTCCCCAGTTACTGTAGCAAACCACCTTTGCACCTCCTTATGACGATCCATTTATCCATTGTGGGGTTTTTTGCGATAGCCTGAATGAATCTCCCTTCTGCTAGGTTTGACTGAAGTATCTATTCCCTCATCTCTTGTCCTGATTGCAGACTCTGAGCTGATGGAGATTGTCAGGTTGCCTCTCTGAGGCTCTGTGTGATACCAGCATTGCAGCTGCATCTAGTCCCTCTTTGCAGGACTGGAGACAGGACCACATCTTCTCAAAGAGAATGACAGTGCCGTATGCCCAGAAAAGCATATATTAGGGAGAGGTGGTAACCTCTTCTACTTGTTCCTTCAGGAGAGTGACAAAATGTCTTGCCATATGTCGTGGTTTGACCAGAAGAACTAGGACTTTGTTCGGGTCAAAGGAACAATCTCTTTGAGAGGACCTCCCAGATGCCCCCTCTCCCCAAATGGGGACAGCAAAATAAAATAAAACACTGGGCTCACAGATAGTGAATTATAAGAATAGCTTTATCTATATTTAAATGCTACAACAATATAAAAAGAGAAATGATAGGAAAGGAAAGATTTGTTAGCTGAAAATAGCTTCAGGCCTCCTATAATTGCCAAGTCATAAAGGTCCGGGAACTGAGACAGGTGCTTAGGCCTATCAATCACCACCTCCTTATTGGGAGCTCCCGTTCTTTACCAAAAAAAAACCAAGCTCCTCACTCCCACCCCGGGAAGGGGAGATAGGAGTTAACCCAGCTGGCCAAAAGATTAAAGCAGTATACTTATCAATTTACGACTTTTCAGTGATTAGAGGAGACAGCCCGAGCCGCAGAGAGAAAGGAAGCCAAAAACCCAGAAGGAAGATCTCTCCCGTCACTTCCTTATATAAACAAGGACACGTTATTCTTCACATGACAATCGGCTGTTCGTTTATTTGTCCCCCTGTATGATGTTTCGCGTCACAGCCTTTGGTTCCTCAGGGAACAGTTCCAGCTTTCGTTTTCCTTATCAGTCCGTCGGTAAATTCTTTCGCGGGCAAAAGAAGGAGGCGGAGGGGCACAGTTCCGACTTCGTTTTCTTAAAGAGGAAACGTCTCTGTCCCTTGTCTGTTTAGAGACAGACAAGCCTAATTTCTTCAAAAAGGGGAAATGACGTACAGATGTCAAGAGGATCCCTGATGTCTCTTTCTCTTCAATTTCAGTCATCCTATGACACCATAGTTCTCTTTTAGCCTCCAGGGATGGTATGAGTAGCAGGAAAGCCCAAAACTCCCAGACACATGGACAACACGACTGCAAAAATGCAGCAACATTCTTACCTGAATTCCAAATGATGTCAGGATAGTTTGGTCCTAAAATACAGTAATTACATTTTTCAATGAGACAACATATAGTGCTGCACTCTATTCCACTAGGAGAAAAATTCAATAATATAGACAGAAGACTGGGATCATTCTGCCCCTTAGGTAAGTTTCCTTTAGAACATCTTTTTTCGGCAGACAGGCTGAGTGAGTTGGGGTTGTTCAGCCTGGAGAAGAGAAGGCTCTAGGGAGACCTTAGTGCAGCCTTTCACAACTTAAGTAGGTCTATAAGAAAGATGGGGAGAGGTTTTTTAGCAGGTCCTGTTGTGACAGGACAAGGGGTGATGGTTTGAAACTGAAAAAGAGAGATTTAATCTAGATAGAAGGGAGACATTTTTACAATGAATGTTATAGACAGGTTGCCCAGAGAGGTGGTAGATATTCCATCCCTGAAACCATTCTAGGCCAGGTTGTTTGGGGCTCTGAGCAACCTGCTCACTGCAGTGGGGTTTGGACTGAATGACCTTGAAAGGTCCCTTCCAACCTAAACCATTCTATGATTCTCTAAAAGTAGAGTAACAAAGGAGAAGCTTGAAGGTTCCTCCTCCTAACCAGAGGATAAGAATGAAGAAAAGTCTTCTTGAGCTTGAGAACTTTAAAGAGATAAAGGAGAGATTTGTTTCTATCTCCTCCTTCAAAACATTCAATCAAAATAAAAATAATGGGGAGACATCTTGTTTGAACAATTTTCCCAGCAAACCAGTGAGAAAGATGTTCCCCCAATATTTGTTTGCATCCCTGCTCAGATAAATTTTGGACTCTTATCCTCTTCTCCCAAGATCCGAATGGCACATGCCACAGGTAGCAAGAGGTAGAGGAGCTCCAGTTGTCCATGTGGCTGCAGCTAAGAGGAAATGTGACCACTTGGTTTGGCTCTTGGAGGAAATGTGACCACTCGGTTTAGTTCTTGGTTGGGTTCCATCCATGTTGTCTCAGGTGTCCATCAGTCCCCCAAGCATTTTTCTTCAGAGTACATGGAATTAGGTCCTGCTAATCATTCCTTAGAGATGTGTTTAATGCAATCCTAGTTCTCACACCTATTGGAAAATTTAAGCAACGCTCCCCAGTGTTTTAACATCTTCCTCTGGCATCTGAGGTAAGAAATAGATAAAAATCACTCCAAGTCTGCCCTTCTAGGGAGGTATTTTTCCAGGGGACAGCAAACCATAGGAGTACCAAGGAAATGACACACGAGTTTTTCTGAAAATGATGCCTAACAAACTCCAAAAAAAAAAGGGAAAGTTTCCTAAACATCCCTTTAGAGGATTTTTTTCCTTCCTTACATCCCAGCAGAACCTTGAATGGAGAAGTCGTCTCTGCCAAAGCACATTAGTGCAACCTTCTGAAGGCACACAAACCTCTCTCCCCCGCAGATGAGAGAAGGCAGAGTTTCAAATCTTGACTGGAACCCAGAGGCTGCTACTTTGTCATTGGTCTTAAAAGTTTAATGAAAACCTAACATCTGAAGTTAATACCTATCTGGCTAGGCTATTTTTTTCTGCCAAAAAAATTATCAGTGTTTGAAAAGAAAAAGCTGCATGGTGTACTCCAAAGCCTTTAGACATCTACCCCCATTTCAGAAGGATGTTGGTGCAGCAGAATAAAAGCAGCCCTAACAAACAGTCAGGGTGTATCTATCTTTAGCATGGTATTTAAATCAGTGACATGTGACATGAGCAGAGAGAAATCACAGGGCTGGACTTGCAAGGAGCTGCTACTTTCCTTCTGCTTTTATTAGATGGGCAAATTATTGATTTTATTTTAATTATTTTATCTTAATATTTTATTTTAGTAATTTTATATAATTCCATTTCATTTTGTTTCATTCTTTTTGCTTGCAAATTAATAGCTGACATATCTCTTCCCTAACACTTTTTTAAGCTGATTAATTCTGAGGACTAATTCCAGGAGAGGTATCAAACCAGGCTACATTAAGTGATAAGGATTACACTAATTCATCTGCAGCATCTTGATAAATAATCTCCCTGTGGCAGCTGAAAGGAATTTAATTTCTCCCCAACTATGACCTGAATTCCTTCAGAGTTTCATGACCTACTGAAAAAAGGTCTTGGATACAGACATAGAAACTGACTTTAAAAATCACTTCTGCCTGATTACCAACTGCAAAGCTGCAAGCAGTAATTTGGGGTATTATATACACAAGCAATAAGAGATTTATTGGGACACTTTAGAGGAATCTTGATACTCCTTTTATCATGGATGTGCTCTCCAGTCCTAATCTCCAAGTTCTTTAGCATCTCTCAGGATCTCCATCCTCATTAGGCCACAATTCATGCTGAACTCCATCAAACTGGGGAGAAAAGGACCTAAAAATAGTTTCATATAGAAGGAAATCAGATTTTTCCCAACAGATAGGCAAAAGCATCTTAGGCACCATAAAAACTATTTTCACTTGGTTTTACCAAAACGTTGCTTTCCAGTTATGATCAAGTAATCCAGCTGGAATACAGGACAGCAGAAGAAAATCAGACCAACTCCTCTGGCTCCATAAAGTATAATAATCACTTCAGTATCATGATATCTTCTACATAATAATAACTTGAGTATAATAATGTCTTTAGTATAATAGTTACTTTAGTAAAATAATAACTTTAGTATAATAACTTCTAACTAGAAAGCAGTATATAATATGGATGCTTCATTTCTCTGTCTGATTGCTTTCACTGATTTATCTTGAAGTATTTCTCTACCTTTTGAAGTCCATGATATATAACAATATATAAATAGTAATGTGTTCCTGTGTAGAAGATTTTACTACACCATGGATGTACATTGATTTTCTCCTGGCCAGTCCTTAAAAATCCATTTTTCTCTATGACTAATAATACCCAAGGCATTTCAGACTAACCTCAGTAATCTTCTTAGCCATTGTCATTCCTAATAGGCAGATCTTCAAATCTTTTAAAAGGACAATATCAAACATTTTCATCTGTTGTACTACCCATTTGATTTGAAATTGAGGAGTTTGGAGAGGTTTCTCTTTCCAGGGATAAGAGCTAGGAATCCCGTTTTGCATTTTGCTGTGGGAACAGCAGGATGGGAAATGCAGATGAAAGATAAGGGGAGATAGATAAGATAAAGTTCGCAGATTCTGGCTATGGAGCCAAATTTTACTACTGTGCTACCAAGAACTGATTTCTACACCAGCAAAAGAAATAAAAAAACCAGTGGTTAAGAAATTCATCTAAACACCTCGTTCCATGTAATCCTTCCTTGCTCTTATTCCTTGCCAACCAATCTTGTATCTTTTAATATTTATAGTAGAAAATCTGCTTAAATATGTTATGGAGTGAGTTTTCATGCTCTGTAATGCTGTGCCCAGGTGGCCAAGAAGACCAACAGCATCCTGGCTTGGATCAGCACTAGTGTGGCAGCAGAACTAGGGCAGGGATTGTCCTTCTGGAGTGGGCACTGGGAAGGCCACACCTTGAATCCTGGGTTCAGTTTTGTGTCTCTCACTCCCAGAAGGGCATTGAGGTGCTGCAGTGTGTCCAGAGAAGGACAATAAAGGTGGGGAAGGGTCTAGAGCACGAGTGTTGTGAGGAGCACCTCAGGGAACTGGGGTTGGTTATCCTGGAGAAGATGAGGCTCAGGGGAGACCTTCTCACTCTCTCCATCTCCCTGAAAGGAGCTTGGAGCCCGGTGGGAGTTGGTCTTCTCAGGTCTTCCTCTCTTCAAGAGGAAAAGGCCTCAAGTTGCACCAGGGGAGGTTCAGGTTGGATATTAGGAACAGTTTCGTCCCTGCAAGAGCGATTAGGCATTGGCAGAGGCTGCCCAGGGCAGTGGTGGAGTTACCATCCCTGGAGGAGTTCAAACAATGTGTAGACATGGCACTTGGTGACACAGTTTAGTGGCATGGGGGTGTTTGGTCAATAGTTGGACTTGATGATCTTGGAGTTCTTTTCCAACCTATCTGATTCAATGATTGTATGAATGGTTGTACTTCCACTTGCAAACTTACTGCTAGTACTCTCTGCCTTGCACTCAGGTCTGACTCTGAATGTCTTCAGACCTTTCTTTCATTAGTTTCAAGCCTGAACCATGATGTCACTCCTTTTCCTTCCCCACCCCTCGCTCCCTCCTCAGCTGTCTGGAGTGTCTTTCCCAGAGGAATTCTGGCATTACTGATATAGGTTCAAACGTATTACTGAATTACCTTTATGATAATCACTATGAAAATGCACAGGCTGAAAATAATCATGCTAAGAGTGACTTTATGAGGCTGTCAGGATTAGACAAGGCTAGATCCCTCCTACCAGCTCCCTATTAAAGGAAAACCATTTCTATAGCTGATATGAATTTGTTCTTTTTTATTTTCTATTGGTCTCAGTAGCATTCTCTGAAGTAGTTTCCTTAGCTGCTTATACAATGAGCATAGAAGAAAAACCTTGCATTCAAACTAGGGCTTAAATATGTGTAATCCTGCATGAAATCTCAGCTATGACACAGTGGGAAGGGTCAACAACATTCCAGCAGAGCTGATGACCCCCTCTCCTTTGAAAACATTGCTGAGCCAGCAGTTTTGCACAATAGGTTTTAATCTAAATTAACTTTGTTTCACACTCAATTTGTTGTGCAGAGTTTACCCTGTCTTTCATGCCAATTAACTTCCAGAAAATGCTTGGTGTGCAAAACGAGGAAGATCTAAATGAATTAAAGAGGGACTTAATTGTACTCTGTGGTGCTAGCTGCTTTGCAGTTTACAGAGAGGTCTCCATGAATGTGTGTGGGGTTTAATAAGTTCATTTCTGAATATATTCACCTCAAAAACATCTGGGAAGTCAAAGTAAAGAGCTGTTTCAAAAGCCTGACATTTTTTCTGTTGTTACATTAAAGGGTAAAAAATATATATATAAACCAGTGAAGATGCTAAATGTATCACTTTGAGAAGAAGTTAAATGATACCAAGAGGGAACAAACTCTCTTGTGATAGTCAATTGTGTTGTCTGTTGATCAGTGGTAAACACCAATTAGTTAGCAGAATGTCCATTCCCTTTAGGTGCATTATGAACACAATTGAGCATCATTAACTAGCCATGACTGTAAAAAAACTCAGAGGTAAACAGAGTTTTCAAATGCTGACCTAAATATTAGCATATATTTTCCCTGGTCAGAACAAGAGTCTAGCATCTCAAAAGGATAGATGTTTATGCCTGACTCCTCCACATATTTAATCTGGTTATTGCTGAAACTCCCAACCATTAATACAGGAAATATATATATATGTATGTGAGATATATACATATCTCACAGACTCACAGGATGATTAAGATTGGAAGGGACCACACCAGAGGTCATCCAGAAGAGTCTGGCTCCAGCCCCTTGACACCCTCCCTTCAGATACTCCTATCCATTGCTAAGGTCTCCTCTCAGCCTCCTCTTCTCCAGGCTAACCAAGCCCAGCTGCCTCAGCCTTTCCTCATCAGGGAGATGCTCCAAGCCCCCTCAGCATCTTTGGAGCTCTCTGTTGGACTCTCTCCACGAGCTCCATGTCTCTCTTGTCCTGAGGAGCACAGAACTGGACACAGTTCTCCAGGTGGGGCCTCCCTAGGCTAAGGAAAGAGCAGGATCACCTCCCTTGACCTGCTGGCAATGCTCTTGCCAGTCTAGCCTAGGAGACCATTGCACTTCTTGGCCACAGAGGCACATTGCTGCCTCATGGACAACACGTTGTCTACCAAGACTCCTAGGTCATTCTCTGCAGAGCTCTTTTCCATATATACATAAATGCATTTTCACATATAGTTAACTGTGAAAGATCTATAAGATTTGTGTAAGTCTTGAGAAAAAGGTAAAGCATCTGCAGAAACATTAACTAAACTTCCAAAAATCAGTGATCTTCCTGAATGGCTGATGAATGCTGTGAATCTATCTGGCCTGGAAGAGCAGTATTTAATCATATGTGAAATCTTTGCCTACATTTATATATTAATGTTATTCATAGATGAACATATATATTCATATAAATATATATATGACTGTATTGATATATATTCATGTGTAAATCAGACAAAGAGCTCACACACCCAGAGTGCCTAAGCACTATTCTCATAGCCTGCACACCCAATGTGAACATCACTTGTGAGATCAGATCTATTAGGTGTGAATGGCCACCCTGGAGTAAGCTCCCTGCCATTTGTCTCAAGCCCTTGCAGAACAGGAGCAGGATGAACTCCTCCCTGTGAGGAAGGCTGCTGTCTTGTCAAAAAAGGACTAGCCACCTGGTGCTGAGAACAGATAACTTCCAAGATCCCTCCTTTGTTGTGGTAGTTCTTTGCTAGCCTTTTGCATGCCTTTAAAGAAGCTGAAGGAGATCTCATGATGTTCAGATGTTAGTGTGTATTCTATGAAGGTTTACAACGTGTGATGTTGCTTTGTTCAGCTGACACAGCTGAGATCCTATGATCCTAGGTGATGAAGGATGTGTGTGCACTCTAATGGTGATGAATGTGGCAGAAGCTTGAAAGAGAGAAACATAAAATAGACAGAATCAGGCAGACAGATGTTTTCTTCCTAGTCCAGATTGTAACAAGCCTTGAACACTAGTAAGCAACAGGAAAACCTGACAGAAGTTGTTGAAATGAGAACATAACAGAAGTGATGGTTTTGTCTCTTCTTTTGAAAAATTAGCACTCTAAATTTATCTGAATTCTGAAATGTACCATCTGTGAGTGCAACCTCCAGAGAGATCTCCAGTATCTGGTGATAGGTGATGAGGCAGTAATGCAGATTGGGTAACCATGGCTCTACTCATCCAGTGTACAGCACTCTAAAAGTCTATCCCCTGACTACATGTGGACGTCAAAGTTCTGAGAGATGCATATAATGTTTGCCCCTCACTCCAAGAAGGACATTGAGGTGCTGGAGCATGCCCAAAGAAGGGCAATGAGGCTGGTGAAGGATCTAGAGCACAAGTGTGGTGAGTAGCAGCTGAGGGAACTGGGGTTGGTTAGCCTGGAGAAGAGGAGGCTCAGGGGAGACTTTCTGGCTCTCTCCAACTCCCTGAAAGGAGGTTGGAGTGAGGTGGAGGTTGGTCTCTTCTCCCAAGTAACAAGTAATAGAACAAGAAGAAATGGCCTCAAGTTGTACCAGGGGACAACTTCCCTCAAGTTGAACATGAGGGAATATTTATTCCCTTCAAGAGTGTTTAAGCATTGGCAGAGGCTGCCCAGGCCAGTGGTGGAGTCACCATCCCTGGAGTGACTTGGCAGTGTTATGTTAATGGTTGGATTTGATCATCATAGAGGTCTTTTCCAACCTAAATGATTCTATGATTCTCCAACTGTGCCTACAAAATGCAACATGAAACTGAGGAGGGCTCTTTCCTAAGCAAATCCAGAGAAGGACACCAGAAACCTCTGTACAACTCCCCAGCACCCTGAAGGGTGCCCAGGCTGATGTATTCAGTTAGATATCTCCACCCTGGTGAAGAATAGCTGATGGAGTCTCATGTGTTTTGCCTGGAAGCAGGAATCATGTCAGTGATAATTTTGCAGACTGAGGGACCAAGGAGTAATTAGATGAGCAGGGGAATCATTAGAAGGTGGCACATTCTCCTTTTCTTCTCATAAATTTGGGGTGCCATTGGGTTGTTTGTAGAGAGGAGAGGAATCAGAGCTTGCTGCATTATTAAAGCCCTGAATTCTCTTTTGAATACCATATTTCTCCAGACAAATGACTCCAGCCAAGCACTAGCTTCCATCCCTTGATGAGATAAAGAAGGTAGCTGGTTCTGTTCACTTTTCAGCAGAGGTTCCTCTGTTCTCCTTTAAGGATTTTCTGGAACAGAAGTGTCTCTCATTGGCAGCCACAGTAATCAGCTTACCTTTAATCTTTTGTTTTCTTGATTAATAGCAGAGATTTATTCACTTGGAGCTGCCTAAAACCAGAGCTCCCACAGATCATCCAAGAGCATTAATCTTTTTTCTCTGCAACCTGATTTCTGAAAAGTGGAGGCAAAGCCAAGAGGTTTTCAAGTGCTTGCAGAAAGTCAAATAAATACATTTCTCTCCAGCTTTTGAGGCTGAATTAAGGTGTGAGGGAAAGCATTTTTCTCCCAGCAAGGTGCAGTGTTTCAGGTGAAGAAGAGTTTGGAAATAAATTGTTATTGATTCAGGTTTTTCTTGGTTTTGGTTTTGCTTTGTGGGGAGCATGGCAGTGCTAGGTTAGCAGTTGGAGTCAATGATCTCAGAGGTCTTTTCCAACCACCATCACTCTGTGATTCTGTTGAAATCCATCTCCACAGATTTTGCTGTCCTTTATTAAAAGATCTCCTCCCAGAATACTAACCACCAAGCAAGGATTAAAGCAGCCCATCAGCAGAGTTGTTCCTCCTGCTGCTGAGTGGCAGAATTTGGCAACACTGCTGGAATTAAAGGCTTAAGCTTCAAACTTAATCAAACCAGATATTAGCCACCCAGTCGGTGCCACAAACCTTAATTAATCTTCTTAATTTCTTGTTTGCTCTTGTTGGAATGATAATGAATGTAGTTATGATTAATAACAGGATGGATAATTACTGTTTTTCCTCACTTTTTAATCAATGTGTGTCCTTTTTTGTTGTTGTTGTTTAAAGACACTATTTTGTGTAACTTGTATTGTATGTTTCTGAAGCCCTGATTTATTCTTCCCGCCTAAATAGCTTATTACCGATGTGTGGCAAAGTAGTAATTACTGTCAGATCTGGGGGAAGTGTTCCAAAGTATTAGTTAAAACTAGTCAGCTTCGTGCAAATGGGAAATTTCAGGGAGAGAAAAAAATCAGGTCAATAAAAATGACCAAACTAATGAGAATTGTGATGATTATAGAAAGGTCCTCAACCAGGTCATATGAAAAAAAAAAAGTGATAACTTATACAACTGTGATTAAATTACCTAGCAGAAGGCAATGATGAATTTCACTTTTCTTAAACCAACACATCTGAGCATCACAAATATATTACAGTAGTAAACTAACTAGAAATCTGGTGTTAACTCTTCCAGCGAACTTGACAATAAGCTTGAAGAGGCTTAGCATCAGCTTGAGGGAGCACAGAAGATAGAAGCAGTCTTCTCTCTGCTGTCTCTTCAGAATGAGGTTGGTTTAGTAAAGCTGATCTGTTGCTCTCTAAATGTCTATCTTCTCTAAGTTGCACCAGGGGAGGTTTAGACTAGATATAAGGAGAAATTTCTTTACTGAAAGGGTTAAGTCTTGGAATAGGCTGCCCAGGGAGGTGATGGAATCACCATCCCTGGAGGTGTTAAAGAAACATTTAGATGCTCTACTTAGGGTCATGGTTTAGTGGCATGGGGGTGATAAATATGGTTGGACTTGATGATCTTAAAGGTCTGTTCCAACCTTTGTGATTCTGTGATCTTTCTGTTCCTTTTAGTGTAAGCATGTTGAATATTAATAAGAAGTTATTATTCTTTTGATATCTGATGAAACTTTTAAACCATCCCATTTTATCTATCCATCTATATATCTATCTAGTACTGAAAGTGAAACTCTCCTCACTGTCCTTTTCCAGACCATTTTGTTCGAAGCTTTCTAAAGATCAGCTGGCATGATGAATCCTCCAGAAAGGGTTGTTAGGCACTGGAAGATGCTGCCCCAGAGCGGTGGTGGAACCCAGTGAACCCTGGAGGTGTTCACACAAACATGTAGACATGGCGCTTAGTGACATGGTTGAGTGGTATGATGGTGACAGGCTGATGTTTGGACTTGATGACTTGTTTTCAACCTTAATGATTCTAAGAGAAAAGCATTGGCATCATTTTGATGCTGTCAAGGTCTCATCAGGTAATGATGTTCCTGTGTATGATTGTAGCATGAGTAGATCTTTGCTCCTAAGATTCTGACAGTTGTCTTTCACCATTGTCCTGGTTTGAAAGGACAAAGAAGGAAGCCCGTTTATGAGCGTCCTCCTTCCCCAAAAGGAAAGAAACCACTGAACACTGGGACTGAGTTGTAAAGAATAACTATTTAACATAGGAAAATATATATATAACAGTGAAAATATAGGGTGTTACACAACCTCCC
>VWZO01021032.1:26284-73435 GCA_013396975.1 Bucco capensis | reverse complement strand
TTTTTTAACATAGAAAAATATATAACAGTGAAAATATAGGGTGTTACAAACCCTCCTGGTTCCCCCCCCCAACATGCCACCAGCCGCCTCCCCACTCACAGTAAAACCTGCTAGGGTTCAGTCCAATTAAGGTGAGGTGGCAGATGAAGTGAAGAGTGGAGGAAACTCAGGTGGTAGATAGTGATGGTGGGTGGAGAGATGAAAAGGTGGTCTGGCCGCTGCACACGTTGCTGCAAAGATGGTGTTCTGTCTCTTTCTCTCTGCCCCTTTCCCCTTCCCAGAAGCACCACGGGTTCGCGCCAGTCCTTGTTGCGGAAGCTCCTCCCTCCTGGCGTGCCGTGCACACCATGGCTGCCTTGTAATCCCATTGCTGCTGCTTCTATCATTGCTTACAGCTGCTCCTGGGAGCATGGGAGCGGGCTGTTGCTATTCACTGCTCTAGGGGGCTTGCAGGTGCAGGCTACCACTGCTCACCACTTGCCAGGGTTTGCCGCTGCTTGCTGCATGCTGCTATGGGGTCCGTGTTGCTGCCCGGACCCTGGTGGGGTGTGCACCTGCTTCCAGCCCGGGGCGACCCTGCTGCTGCCTTGGCTCCGCTCTGCTCCGCTACAGCCTGCACACCTCTGCACTGGGCAGGCACCACCCGGGCAGGGGTGCAGTTTGCTGTTTCTGGCACTGGTTGTCTCCCGCCTCCGTGCTTACCAGGGGCTGCCCCCCCGCGGCTCCACACAGCTCCATGCCGGGCAGGCAACACCAGGCGGGGGTGCAGGTCACTTTGCCGACCCGCCGCCACCAGCCCCACTCCTACCTGCACGGCCACGCAGATTAGCTGATGGAAAGGGCTATCACCCACCAATAGTTCACAAACAAACACATTAACGGTCGGGGTGGGGGTGTAGGGGGGAAAGACGGATACCTCTGGCAATTCACATACCCTATAACAACCATTCAGCAGGGACAACAAGTGGTCACTTCCACAGGTATTATTGATGTCCTTTAAAACATTATGAACCAGAAATTTTTAAAGAAACTCATCTTGTCAAGCTTATTTCTTTTTCTGGCAAACTCCTGGTGGTTGCTGTCAGTTTGCAGCTAGACTGGATGCAGGATTTGACATGTCACTGCCTGCGGTGGGGAAAAGGATGTGTGCCTTCTTAAGGTTACTGTAGTAATGTTATTCAGGTGCAATTAAAAAGAGTATTTGTGCTGCATCAGTTAACATTTGCCAGATGACTTTTCAAACAAAAGCCTTGGCTGCTTGTCAGTATGGAAGATGAGTTCTCACCTCCTATCTACATGAGAATAGTGAGTCTAGGTGTAGGGCTCTTGTTCCAACACAACCATTTTCCATTTTCTTCCTATCTAATATCTATTTTCCAATGGTTGTGGTGTTTTTTCAGCTGTTGACTTGTGTTTCTGCTTGCTGTGCAATAAGTCAGGTGTCCTACCTCCAAGAGGGCTACATTTCATTGCTGGAAGGTTGACCCATAGAAAAGAAGGTCTCATTAAAAGCTCACTATTCTCTGCTCCAGGTAACCATGGTACTGGTGTACACATAACACTAAAGGTACAGTACAACAATCCCTATGGACTGGCAAATGTTGAATTTTAATGATTCCTTCTGTATTTAGGTTGTAAAGTGCTTTGGGATAGGTATCCTTCAAGATGAAAGGTAGTGCAGAAATATAGGCTCTTGCTATTGTGCTTTGAATTAATCACCTGCTCTCCTCTCAAGAGTGATGCAGGAAAACATCTTAACACCTATTTTACTTGCAGCCTGAGAAAAAAAGAGAAAGAAACCTTCTGCTCATAAAACACAATAAAGCAAAGCAAAAGAAAAAAAAGGTCCTTCAAATCTGAGGGAGAAAAAAAAGAAAATCGTGGATATATATATATAGCTTTCATCCTGCATTTCTTGAAATCCATATTCATCTGAAAGGAAGAGAATGAGCTATGGAAACAGGATTGAGTTCTTGGTAATTAAATATCTGCTAGGGACTGATTCTGACTAGGTAATGTCTGTGTTGGATTTCTGTCTAAGAAATGAAACTAGAGAGAAAACACTGAGACAGGGATATCATTGTCCAGAGAAGGGTAATGAAACAGGTGAAGGGTCTAGAGCACAAGTGTGAGGAGCAGCTGAGGAAACTGGGGTTGGTTAGTCTGGAGAAGAGGGGGCTCAGGGGAGTCCTTCATGCTCTCTCCAACTCCCTGAAAGGAGGTTGGAGTGAGGTGGGGATTGCTCTCTTTTCCCAAGCAACAAATGATAGAAGAGGAAATAGCTTCAAGTTGCACCAGCGGAAGTTCAGATTAGATATGATCCTTTGTACTGAAAATTGGCTTTTTAGTCTCAGACCTGATTCCTAAATAAAGATGTCATGTCTAGCAGGAAAGCTCAATTCTTCTACTGGAGGCTTTGTGTTCCTCAGGTACCTTAACATCTGTCTTGCTGGACTTGGCTGATGCTTTGTTAAACAGTGGATGAAAGTGGTGGGACAAGTCAGCACAGAGGAGAATGTCCATTTGTCAGGTGGTCACAGCTTGCTTGCTTTCTGGCATCATAAACTCCACACTTCCTAGTTCACTTCCTTGGAGAACTGCACATCCAAACTCCTTCAAAAGTCTGAAGGAAGAACAATGAGGTATTGAATCTGAAACTAAAGGGAGGACAGTTAGTCTAGATAGAAGGAGGAAATTTTCCACACTGAGGGTGGTGAGACCCTGGCCTAGGTTGCCCAGAGAGGTGGTAGATGCCCCATCCCTGGTATCATTCCAGGGCAGATTGGTTGGAGCTCTGAGCAACCTGCTCTAGTTGCAGATGTCCCTGCTCATTGCAAGGGAGTTGGACTAGCTGACCTGTACTAATTCTAACCTTTCTCGATTCTATGATGGATCCAGTAGAAGAACTCCCAAGGGTTTAAATATCCATCTGCTAGGTGAAAAATCAAACTGTGGATCTGACAATATCAGTGCCTTGGTGTACAGTCCACCTCTCTCCCAGACTATCATGTTGCTGTTGTATCAAGGAAGATCTTCATTAAGTCTGTTGAGTGATCTTTCAGGTTGAATGTGAAGACGTCAGCAGGGTGCTTGAGTGACCACAATCAGAGAGGACTTCTTTGCAGTGCCTGAATGGTATTTTTTGTGGAACAGACAGAAAGATGTTACCAGTTTTTGCTATTTCATAATGAACCTCATAATAAACATCACTGAAAGAACCAGATCCAACAATTACTTGAGCTTATCATCTTTCATTTTTCTTTTATCTTATTCTTTGCTTTTCATTGTAGTTGTAGCAAAATATCCAGGAAAAAAAAATCCAAATGAACTCCAAGTCTCCCAAACTATAATCTAAAAGGAATCATAAAGACATTATTATTTTAAATCTCTTTCATTCTCCTTAAAAAGAAAATAATCAATGATTAAGAAGGCTTGACCTGTGACTTTAGAATGCTTGGGTTTGGTGCTTCTTTTTATCCTAGATTAAAGGTAATTCCTTCCATGCTAGATGTTGATGGGGCTTTTATGCCACTCAGAGGGTTTTTAGGTTAAAGGGTGTTCTTTTTTAAAGGCTTCATGGCCAAAATATCTTTTCACTATTGATCTTACCATGTACTTTGGTTTCTCGTGACACTTTGCAGGTAGCAGAATTCATCAGCTTAAACTCAGAGTAAGGAGGGAGGGCAGTGGAGCAGCTTGGAGAAAAGCAGGTTGCAAAGGTGAGTTTTAGGTCTATTTCCATAGAAATGAACCAGTTCTGCTTAGGTAATGCATATAGAATAGAATTATAGACTCCCTACGGTTGGGAAAGCCCTCTGAGATCATTCAGGCCAACCATCCACCCAACACTGCCATGCTCACCGCTAAACCATGGCCCCAGGCACCACAGCTACATGTGTTTTGAACACTTCCAGGGTTGGTGATTCCACCACCATCTCCCTGGGCAGCCTGAGCCAGTGCCTTATAACCTTCTTGGGAAGAGATTCTTCCTAATATCCACCCTGAACCTCCCCTGGTGCAACTTGAAGCCATTTCCTCTTGTCCTATCATTTGTTACTTGAAAATATATATGCTACTTGAATATATATATATTTGTTATATATATATATATGCTACTTAAATATATATAAGCTACTTAGAAATATATATGATACTTGAATATATATATATATATATGCTAGAAACAAAGCTATATATCCTGAAGAGCACAAAATTGCCAGGGAAATATCTTTGTTGTGATTTCCAGTGCAAAACTGGAGCATATTCAACAGGAGAAAGTAGGAGAAAATTGGATTTTTTGTTTGTTTTTGTTGTTGTTGTTGTTGTTTTAGAACCCTAAGAAGTGGATCAGGTGTAGTTTTTTCCTGTTTACCCTGAGCATTTTGGGTTTGACAGCACTCCTTGGCCCAAGCAGCACTCTTGATGTGGTTACCTGTCATTTACAGGTAGCAAGTCTCTCCTGGTTTCCCCAGCAGACATCAGCCCCACAGCCCATCAATCACAGCTGGCTGGACAACTTGCACAGAGAAATAGAACAAGAAAACACATTTCTCATTTTCCAACCAGTAGCTCTCGTGTGAGATCTGTGACTATTAAATCCTCATTCCTGTGAAGTCCCTTTCCCTGTCCCCAAGTCCCCCTACCCAGGCTTGCAGTGTCAATGTTAAGTGTGTAGAGGTCAATCCCGCAGGGACTGCTCACGTTGTCACATTCCTCTGATGAGTTTGGGAAGCCAGGCAGATGGGAACACACTGTGCTCTTTTTTCCTCTTGTTAAAATCATGAAACCAAGCAGCCTGGCTTCATGATCTGCTCACTGGAGCCCTCCCTTATCTGTTTTATTTAATGGTGTGCTCTGCTGTGTGAGCTCTTATCTCCCACTCTGACCCCTGTTTCACGGAGTCATTGCTTGGTGCTGTGGGAGTATTCCAAATCCAATAGCAGTGGTGGAGCTTGGCTCCTCCTGCTTTGAAAGCACTGGCCTCTGCTCCTCTGGCTTCAAGGGAGCATCAGCTTTTGGTAACATAGAGGGGAGGGAAATAGGAAACTTTTAATTTTTTAATTGGTCTCTTCTCCCAGGTGCCTAGTGATAGGACAAGAGGAAATGGCTTCAAGTTCCCCCAGGGGAGGTTCAGGTTGGATCTTAGGAGCAATTTCTTGCCTGCAAGCATGGTTAGGCATTGGCAGAGGCTGCCCAGGGCAGTGGTGGAGTCACCATCCCTAGAGGGGTTCAAACAACATGAAGACATGGCACTTGGTGCCATGGTTTACTGGCATGTGGTTGTTGGACTTGATGATCTTGGAGGTCTTTTCTAACCTTAAAGATTCTGTGATTCTAAGTTTTCAAAATAGAGGTTCATCTCTTGAGTCCTGCTCAGGGTGAGGATGGCAGGCATGATGGTGATACAGATAATAACCATGAAAACCAGCTCTGCAGAGTTTTTGTGCTTTCTCTCTCCCCTTCACTCTTGCTGTAGTTTCATTTCTCTTCTCTTGTCCACCTTGAACTCAACATCTCTGTACCTCTTCTGTGTTCAGGTCAGACCTTTCACCTTGTTACACAGCATGTTGGGTGGTTAAATTCCAAATGGAGGAGCACCTTAGTTTGAATAGGGTAGATGATGAATAGCTTCATCAGTGAGTTTTGGTTTCCAGCTCTCTAGGTGCTGCTGCTCTACTTCTTCAAAGTCAATTTGGGGTCATGCTGAGACATGTGGGCTGATGAGGAAAGCAAGCAAGCCCACCTGGCTGCTGGATGTCTTTGGAGCTGCCAGATGAAAGCAAACAGGCTATGTAAATCCTCCTGCCTCTACTGACATTTTGTCTCTGCCTAAGGAGCAGTTTATTCTTGTATAAAGATCACAAAGTGCTTTTAATGAGTAGGAAGCTTTCAGGTGAGGAAGCAAGAAGAGTGACAGTGTTTAAGGAAACTAAAATATATCTTCTCAGTCCCTCTAGAATGAAACACTAGAGCCCATAGTTTATTTCTCACCAAGGGGCTATGATTTACAGAGTCTAATTGTGGAGCTGTTTACTTTTTTTCCTCCCTAATTGATTAGTGTGAGCTACTAAAATATCTCTGCAGCAATCTTATTTCTGCAGATGCCTTCACTGATACTCACCAGGTACCTGATGGGAACACAGAGAACATTTACAGCTCTTTACTTCCAGTACCAGCACATACAGACCTCTTGCCACTCACTTAAAACCACATCTGGATTACTTAAATCTTTTAATTAATGCTGCTGTTGAGAAACTATTGTGCATAACAGAACATATTCTTGAATGATGACTCCTAATGAAGCAGTTAATCAACAAAACAAAAATCACGTGTACAGCTCTTGTAATATGGAGAAAACCAACATCTTCAACAAATCTGTTGTGATGTTCACCAGGCTAGGTCCAGATACCCTGATATATGTCTATTAATATTATAATACAATGTCTAAAAGCACTGAAGGGAGTGCAGGATGTCTCTCCAAAATGTTCAGGATGGGAGAAAAGCAAGATTCCAAATCCCAAAATCCCAGCATGGTAGGAGTTGGAAGGGACTTCTGGAGATCATCCAGTCCAAACCCCCCTGCTCCAGCAGGGTCATCCACAGCAGCTTGCCCCAGGATCACATTCAGGTTGGTTTGGAATCTCTCCAGAGAAGGAGACTCCGCAACCTCTCTGGACAGTCTCGGCCAGGGCTCTGGCACCCTTCACTGCAAAGAAGATTCTCCTCGTGTTCAGATGGAACCTCCTACTTCCACTTGCCTGTTACCCCTTGTC
Organism: Bucco capensis; assembly: GCA_013396975.1. Classification (NCBI taxonomy): domain Eukaryota; kingdom Metazoa; phylum Chordata; class Aves; order Piciformes; family Bucconidae; genus Bucco; species Bucco capensis. Next base: position 66,662 of record VWZO01021032.1, on the reverse strand, counting down.
CTGTCACTGGGCACCACTGAGCAGAGTCTCTTGCCTCCACCCTTTGGATATTGCTAAGGATTGAGTAGATCCCCCTGGCTCTGCTCTTCTCCAGGCTAAGCAGCCCCAGGGCTCTCAGCCTTTCCTCCTCCCAGAGATGCTTCAGTCCCCTCAGCATCTTCCTAGCCTCTGCTGGACTGTCTCCAGTAGTTCCCTGTCTGTCTTGAACGGAGAGCCCAGAGCTGGACCTAGTACTCTAGATGTGGCCTCACTGGGGCAGAGTAGATGGGGAGGAGAACCTCCCTGGAGCTGCTGCTCACACTTTTCCTAGCACACCCCAGGAAAACATCTCAAAAAAAAACCCAATCAGGGTTCATTTTATGGCATTGTGTTAGCTCACAACAGAAACAAATGTCCTTTTTCACTAGTCACAGACATGTTTTCCTCTCCTTTGTTTTTGCTGCCTTTGTAACCCCAGTCAGACTGCTGGCATGTCAGAACTAATCAGCAGTGAATTAATTACAAACATGGATTTAGTAATTGCTTCTTTGCTGGAATTTAATATTTGCCTTCCAGTAATGTAGCAAGGGAGTCAGCACTGGATTGTTCAGCATGCTTCCAAGGGATTAAGCAGAGTTTCATAACCACTGTATTTTTAGTCTTCTGGATGACTTGTAATTAACTGAAGCAAATAGTGCAAACATTGCTTCAATGAAAAAAAATCCAAACTACTTGTCATTTTTCTATGCTGAGAGAGGCCACTTGCAATGTTAATCTGCTTGGGATACCTCCCTCATTCTGCAAACACCTCCCTGGCTTTGTCTGCTGGTGGAGACCCTGTGGATGGATCTGGATTAGAGGAAAAACAACCAAGAGGTTCTCAGCTACCACGTGGTTATTGCTTTGGGTGTTAAAACCAGACCCCTAACCATCCAGTACCCAGGGAAAACTGCAGGATCTTCAATGCTCAGCTCATGATTACAGCTCATGGCCTTCATAAAAACAAATATTTAGGCTAGGAAGAGTCTACATCTACATGATAACCTCAATTCCTTTGGCATTAAGAGGAGCATGACTTGGTGTGGAAGGAGGTCTGGGAGCACAAGAAAAACTGGTCTCAACAGTTTTAGCTAGAGAAAAAGGTGGGGAGGACTAGTTTTAGGCAGAGAATACTCTTCATTAAGGCACTACAACAAGTATCTCTTCCCAGTTGTCCTTGATCTAGGAGAGAAGGAGCATAGCTGGCAATGCACAGTGACTCCTCCACTCAGGAACTGCATCAACTTAACAAACTTTAAATACCCTAAGCAGAGTTTCTCCATGTAAATGCATATTTATTCAGAGACACTTTTCACAGATGATCAGTGTGAAAAATCTCAACTTCATATACATATATATATATTGAATTAAGATGTATATTTTCCTTAACATCCCTTGCTTTTCATTCTTTAACGCTATGAGATGTCTAAGGTTCCACACTGAATTTTTGTCACTCTTGCTACAGTAAATGAGAGTTCTGGCTACCTGATGTTTCTGTGTTTCTGAACATCAGGTCTAATTAGTGTCCTCTGAAAGGAAAAGGATTGATAAAATCAGAAAGGTGATTATTTTAGGAACTGCAGAATAGAATACGAAGTGAGGCAAGTATCTGAGAGGGGCTTGAGAGGGAAAGCTGGGACATCAGCCAAAGCAAGTCAGCTCAATCAGGAGGGATAAGAATATTGGATTTGGGAGCCATTCCATTGGGATAAAAGTTGTATGATTTTCCCACATGTAAAAAAAGAAATGAGAGAAAATGAGAAAATTCTAATGGCTTCCAACTGGAATACTCCAAGTGTTTAGCATCATCTAAACAGTGAAAATTCACACATGAATACAGATATTCCAACAGCAGTATTATTTAATATATTTTTGGTGGATTCTTTAGTAAGGAATACCCAAAGTCCACTGTAAGAAATGACACATTTGTGAGTTGTTTTATTGGTATCTTGGTCCAAACTTTAGGTTTGGTGATGAAAATGAGCCCCTTGTTATGCTCCTGATGTTTGGCCCCTATTATATTGCCATTTGTTCTTTTTTTTTTCTGGTTAGAAGCTGGAAGAAGATGAGCAAAAGGCACAGAAAAATGTGGAAAGCAGTTTCATGTAAGATGATGAATTCTGGTGTCCTAGTAAACAGGTAAGACACCCAAACCAATATTTCACTGACTGGAAAAAAATATGCAGGAAGGGATCATACAAAATACAAACTAGGAAGGGCAACCTTCTCCTTCTTCATCTCTGAGTTACAACCATTTCCATGGAACTGTATCCCTTCTATTTTTAGGAGCTTTCTTAAGAAAGACACAAATTCTGGATCATGCCATAGATTCAGGGGGGAAATTTGTGAAACAAACTTCTCACTGTCTTGAAGGCCCAGCTCACAAGGGCTCTGAAGGCCAGAAAGATGTATGGCTGGAGTCTTGCTGCATGGATGTAGAGATGATGCTATGCCAGAAGAACCTCAAGGCAGTGGAGATCTCCTTCTGACTTGTTCATGTCTAGCAGTTGGTATTGTCTGTGGCTTGTAAGGAGTTTAGGGGAGCTATGTGTTTTCTCTGAGGGCTTCTATGCTCCATTGTTGAGGTGACCAAATGATTTTGAATCATGGTAGTCTTTCTCTTACATGAGATTTACTGTGCCTCTTCGGCTGGGAAATTGTTGCTGTGTAACCCAATCTTCAGCATAATTTCAGGAGGAGGATAAATTTCACTGTCCTAAGGACTCTTCCCTTTCTCCCTTTCCTTTGTCCCTTTCCTTCTCCCTTTCTCCCTTCCCCCATCTTTCTTTTCCTCCCTGTCTTTCCATTCCCCCATATTTCCCCCTTCTTTCTTTCTGTTCTCCCCTTTCTTTTTCTGCTTCTCACAAGGCAGTTTTAGTTTTGCTCCAGCGTGGTTGATGACTCTCCAGAGGTCCCTTCCAACCCTTAACAGTCTGTGCTTCTGTCCCATTTCTCTTGCTGTTCCCACCTCAATGCCATGCTAACCTATTTCCTGGGTAAAACAACAGCCTCTCTCCATTTCCATTAGGTTCCTGTGGGTTTGCAGCATGACATTTTTGTCTCATTTTATTATTTTTTTATTTTTACAATTCCTGGCACAAAAATCTATTTACCTCAAGCCTCAGCAAGGGACTTCAAACCTTTCCATGATGCATCTGCTACAAAAACACCTGGAGCCTCCTGAGCTGCATGTTCACCTCGTGTTCCCATTCCATGTGACTGGAAATCTAGATTTAATTCTCTTTGTTAAGAAGAATCACCACCCTGCACCAGGAAAAAGTATGGACACAGCCATAAAAGCAGGGTAGGTGCCATAGAATCATAGAATGGTTTGGGTTGGAAGGGACCTCTGGAGGTCATCTAGTCCAACCCGCCTGCAGTGGGCAGGGACATCCCCAACTAGATCAGCTTGCCCAGAGCCCTGGCAAGCCTTGCCTTGAATGCCTCCAGGGATGGGGCCTCAACCACCTCCCTGGGCAACCTGTGCCAGTGTTCCACCACCCTTGTGGTGAGGAACTTCTTCCTAATGTCCAGTTTAAATCTACTCCTCTCCAATTTAAAACCATTGCCCCTTGTCCTTTCACTACAGGCCTTTGCAAACAGGCCCTCTCCAGCCTTCTTGTAAGTTCCCTTTAGGTACTGGAAAGTCACTAGTAGGTCCCCCCGAAGTCTTCTCTTCTCCAGGCTGAACAATCCCAGCTCCCTCAGCCTGTCCTCGTAGGAGAGGTGTTCCAGCCCCCTGATCATTTTTGTGGCCCTCCTCTGGACCTGCTCCATCAGATCCATGTCCTTTCTGTATTGAGGGCTCCAGAACTGGACACAGTATTCCAGATGAGGTCTCACCAGAGCAGAGTAAAGTGGCAAAATCACCTCTCTGGATCTGCTGGCCACGCTTCTTTTGATGCAGCCCAGGATGCGATTAGCCTTCTGGGCTGCCAGCGTGCACTGTTTGCTCATGTCCAGCTTCTTGTCCACCAGCACCCCCAAGTCCTTTTCTGCAGGGCTGCTCTCCATCATCTCATCCCCTAGCCTGTATTGATAGTGGGGATTGTTCCGACCCAGGTGTAGGACCCTGCACTTGGTCTTGTTGAAGCTCATGAGGTTCACCTGGGCCCACCTCTCCAGCTTGTCCAGGTCCTTCTGGATGACATCTTGCCCCTCCAACTTATCAACAGCACCCCATAGCTTGGTGTCATCTGCAAACTTGCTGATGGTGCACTCAATGCTGCTGTCGATATCATTTATAAAAATATTAAACAGTACAGGCCCCAGTACAGAGCCCTGAGGGACACCACTTGTCACTGATCTCCAGCTGGACTTTGAGCCATTAACCACTACCCTCTGGATGCGGTCAGCCAGCCAGTTCCTTATCCACTGAACAGTCCACCCATCAAATCCATAGCTCTCTAACTTGGCCAATAGAATGTTGTGGGGGACTGTGTCAAAGGCCTTGCACAAGTCCAGATAGATCACATCCACAGGTTGTCCCTTGTCCACTGAGGTAGTCACAGTATCGTAGAAAGCCACTAGGTTTGTCAGACAGGATCTGCCCTTAGTGAAGCCATGCTGACTGTCTCTGATCACCTCCCTCTCCTCCATGTGCCTTAGCAGAACTTCTAGGAGAATCTGCTCCATGATTTTCCCAGGCACAGAGGTGAGGCTAACAGGTCGGTAGTTCCCAGGGTCCTCCTTTACACCCTTTTTGAAAATGGGTGTGACATGCCCCTTCTTCCAGTCACTAGGAACTTCACCTGACTGCCAGGATTTCTCAAATATTATTGAGAGTGGCTTGGTGACTACATCAGCCAATTCTTTTAGGACTCCGGGGTGCATCTCATCAGGTCCCATAGACTTATGTATGTTCAGGTTCCTCAGGAGGTCATGAACCTGACTTTCACATACAGTGGGAGGGACTTCACTGCCCTGGTCCACACCTTGTGGTTTTTTAACTTGGGAGGTGTTGGGAGAGAGGTTGCCAGCGAAGAACGGAAGACAAACTGCCTGAGCAATGAGGGATGTCCCTCACCCAGAGAGCCATGTTCCCATGGATGCCATCAGGCAGAATCCCTTGCAGTGAATAATTTCTGCCTTAATATGCCATCATCACTCAGGATGCTAAGGAACTGGACAGGTTAATTGTATATCTGTTAATGAAGGCAGAGCTCTTCATGTTCATCCAGGCTTAATTCTGGATCCTGTCAAGGCTGCCACAGAATTAGAAATTTTTAAGTTCTGATCAAGAGCAAAAATACTGCTAAAAAAAAAAAGTATATATATTGAACTTCAAATTCAGTGCTCCAAACATGAATCTTATTTCACTTTCTATAACACTCTAAATTTGATTTAAATTAAGGGGGGGTGGGGGAAAGAATAATGAAAGTTAGTTAACTTTTTCATCATTTAATTTGGGAGAGAACTTGTTATTCACAATGATAGCCTGAAAAATGAATTATTGTCATTTTTCTAAAGCATTTCCCTTGCATTAAGTTGAAAATTGAACTTGTTGTGCTAATGGTACCTAATCGGTTTGTTTTTATTTTACCATTCAGTATGGGGTTTTTGAATTCAGGACTAATTCAATAGTTCCCAAGTTTGGTTTTAAAAGGAAAACGTATTCAATTCCTCAAGGTATTTTGTTCCTGATCAAGCTTAAAATATGTTTGGCTGTGAGTACCAGAGTGATCCACTGGAACCACAGGAATCAAGTCCACATACACAGAAGACTTCTTATTTTGGTTAGTAAATCATTCTATAATAAAATTTGTCTTTTGCTTTAATTTTAAGATTTGTTTCTAAGTTCAGTTTTTGTTTGCTAAACATAAGTGCTTACAAACTGACCCATTTAAACTGTCCTGGGTTTGCTTATTATCAGGAGGGATCCACATCACATGAGGTTTGCATTGGGAATTCCATCACCTGCAATGTTAAAGCAGCTGAAGAGGGGTAGCACTGTTAAAATTAATATCATTTGAAAGGGTGGAATCCTCTGGTGCTTTGCTAAACCAGGACTTGGCACAGTAATACCCAAGTCACCTTATAGGGATGTTGTTATCCACTAGGGATAAAGTGTATCGCACATTAGAGAATCATAGAATCACTGAGGTTGGAAAAGACATCTTAAGATCATCAAGGCCAACCACTGACCCAACGCCCCATGCTACTTAACCATGTCACCAAGTGCCATCTCTACATGGTTTCTGAACCCCCTCCAGGGATGGTGACTCCACCACTGTCCTGGGCAGCCTCTGCCAGTGCCTAACCACTGGGAACAGAATCACTAAGTCACCCTCTCCCATTTTAATGCCCTAGCAATTTTTGACCAGATGGAAAGGACAAACAACCCAGGCCAGGTCTAGCAACAAGCATGTTTTTCATTTTTGATAGGCTGCAGTGTGTGTAACCGGAGCTGTTGCAAAGCCAGAGATAGTCCTCAGGCTACTCCAATCCCTTGGAACAAGTATAGTGATGGAATAACCAACAGAATGGAAAGTTAACTCTGGAAGTCCTTTGATTTCTGTTTCATTCTCCTGCAATATTTTCTCAAGGCCAGGATTGCTGAAAGGTTCTCTCTGTTGCAGCATCTGAGGAGGACTCCAAGGAGACATTCCTTAAGTTTGTAAGAGGAATAGGTTCCATGTGTCTAGTGCATTCTCATTTCTCATGCTCCCTGTGATGGTTGCCAAGGCGTGGATTGATGTTGCTCCATCTCAGAGGCAGCAGTGCAGCTGTAATTCCAATGTAGGAAATTCATTCTCTTTGAAGAACTGCTGCTTCCTATGTAGAGAAAGCGTTATATTAACAGAAAAAAAAAACCCCAAACCAAACAAACTTTGTATGTGGTTTTGTTACTGCTTTGCACAAGCAGTACCACACAGAAAGAAAAACAAAAAGAGAAAGGTAAAAATTCTAAGATTGCAAACCCAAGTTGATTCCTCTTTCTTTGACCAATTTCACACCAGCATCACTAGAAAAAAAGTGCTGGTAAATAACAAAGACTTGTCTGAGACCATGAGAATGTAGCCTCTAGATTTCCTTTGTGCTGAATGCATAAGCTTTAGTAATTTTTAATTAATGGAAAATGTTGGTGATTTTTTAGCATTACCTTGCTNGGCGCTGATGAGGAGCATGGATGGAGCCCTCCCTGGATCTTCGTTCATGAAGCCTAGCTACGATGACGACCTTGCTTCATTCTGTTTCCTTATTCTGGTCAAATTCTGAGAAGGATAAGAAGTTCACAGTTGAGTTTGTTAAAAGGCTTTAGTGCATAACTGATCACAGCATTATTGTTGCAATTCACTGCAAGTAATAATGAGGTCAAGTGCAAGTGTGGTACAGAAATGAGCATATTTGCAAATACAAAGCTTGGTGGGGCCAATGGGAGAGTCTGTGGAGTGAAACAGTGGCTGGACTTAATGATCTCAGAGGTCTTTTGTTCTTCAGAAACACTCTGCAGCTCTAATTTGGATTTTCTCTCCTTTCTCCAAAGTTGCTGCAGTTCTTTAACCCTTGCAACTCTCTGTGGGGCCAAATTGGATTTCCTAGCTGTTGTTATGATTTCACCATGGCCCAGAAGAAAGTAAAGAAGACCAAGGGTGGAACTGAGGGAACCCTTAATTGCAAAGTGTTTGTAATCGGACTGGTAAGTAGAACTTCCCAGTGAGCTCTCTGGAGTGGATTTCACCTAGCGTTTCTACGACAGGAGCAAACCCAGGAGAACTGCACCAAAGGCACAGCCTAACAGCCCTAAAAACTCACAGCTCTTTTCAATCTTTAAGCCACAAGGTCCTAGTGAGAAGGCTTGATGGCAAAGTTAGGCTGAGACACCCTGAAGGCCTTGCGGAAGGTGAAAGCAGCCCTGGGACTCCCCCAAAACTGGAGCCATAAAGCAGCTCCTGGGCACTGCTGGTGCAGTGGGGATGGGGATGACTTTTGGACACTCCCAGAAAAAAGTGCTTTTAAAAGAGTTTGCAGAAGGGCAAAGCAGAAGAGATCTGGGGATGGCTGTAACAGAACAAAGGCAAGTGACAGCCTGGGGACATCTCTGACAGCCTGGGCTGCGGTCAGCCACATAGGGCATGACTTTGCCTTGATGCTGCCTCTGTACTAGCAGGACTTTCTTGACCTCAGGGTTATCCTCCTGAAAGCAACTTAAAAGAAGAGCAATGTCTGATAGCTCTGAAGGAAGAAGTTTCTCCCACAAGTCCTTGCCAAGGGCACAAGTGCACATAGAAAGCTACTGCAAACTCTCTGGGAAACCCTTGAAGTGTAACTGGCTGGGAACTGATCTAGAAGAGTTATTTCTTGCTACAAAAGGTAGGAGGCAAGCACATAGGCGAGTTTAGCATAAACAGTGTCATGACAAGCTAACAAGGATGAAAAAAATCAGCATTTCACATATGGCTAAGCAAATAAATAGAACTGGCATATGGTATAATACTATTTCTAGTGTAAAAAAGGCAGTACACTGCTCTTGGAATACCTAATTCCTTCTGGCAGGTCATGACTCCTTTCTCTACTGCAGCATTTCACTTCCCACTATAAATGTGAAGGAGTTGATGCACACAGATCATCAAAACCACACAAACTTGTCTTTACAATGTAGACATTCCTGTTCACTCACTATTTACATTGATGGTTTGCACATCAGTGGTGCTCAAAAAACCCTGCCAAGGATTGATGCCACCTAGCATCTGATCACAGCAGAAATGGTCCTCTCTGCACAGTCCTAATAGGATGAAATAGGTCTAGCAATAAAGCTGGAAAAGCAAATATTGTTTTCCTTCAGGATATTTTTTCTGTTCCTACTGGAGAGCTACTCATGGCGGCACATTTTGTGATGGTAGGAAATAGGATGTCCTCCAAAATGATGGATTGAGATCTGTCAGCACCTCAGCAACAGAAACACTGGTAAGTCCTGTATTGGGGTGGCAAAAAGTAAGTACATGCTGTAGAAAAAAAGTGGTTTATTGACCATTATGGGATTATTTTCTTTTTGACTTTGTGCTACATCTGTGGCTAAAGCTGTATTCTGTTTAGATCAGCTCTGAAATGCAGTATTATGAATGTTTATTATTATTAGGATAATTATATCTGCATTTACATTTTCTGTACCTGTTGTATAAGCTTCTGGAGGTGTTTACATTTGTTTTAGAGACTCTTTCTAATATTGAAGTGCCAGGAATTGGTAACAGGCAGAAAACAATCCCCATGTTATTCAGAAGCAGTCCATAAGAGTCCATAAGGGTCTATTAACCTAACACTGCACATTTATTCTGTAACTGGTTACCCTAAAGCTCCCCAAATTGAAATGGATATAGCTCCTTGTTCCTCCCACCCCAACGCTCTGTTTCTCCAGCTTGCTCTTGATTATAAATCTTCTAGGCTGTCTTTTCATCACTAGAGAAGATGAATATTTACAGATCATAAATGTCCTTTTCTTCTGGCTGTTTGGCTCCTCTGGGACATGAGAACACTGCCTAATGGAAAAGATATTCTCGCATAAGGGACACATTTAACAAAGGTCTGTGGTGTCCTTTCATGCCCTTATTTTATTGATGATTGCATGATTAGGAGGTGGCTTTCATTCAAAGAAATTCTATAATGATTACTATCTGCTGCCTGCCTGGAATATATTTAGTTTTGTGGAAGGAGTAAGTCTGGAAGTTCAGTATTTTTCCATTGTGCTAACCTTTTCCTGATAAGGCCTAAAAAAAAAAGGCAGGTTTGGACTCTTCTGGAGCTGTCATTCACACTGCCTGCAAAAATCCACACTGATTCCTCTGTGTGTGTGTAACAGAAAAGAGACAGCTCAGGATTTACCTGCAGCATTAAACCAAGAACCTCTGAATTTGTCTCTTTGAAGTGTCCTTTGACTTGCTGCTAGTCACTCTGTCTTGCCAAACCCAAGCATTCAAAGACCAAAAGACAACCCCACAAAACTGAGGTTGATTTGAATTCATGGCTTGCTTTCTTATAATCCCATTTTATTGGCCTTTGGAGAGTTCTGTTCCATAAAAATTGGGTTTTCCCAGGGTTTCCTCTGCAGCTAGAAACTTAAACATAAAGAAAACCCTAGAGAAACACCAAATTGGTCTAGGGAATGAAGTAAACGGGAGTATCTACAAGCATGACAGCTGGGACCCCCAGGATGCAGAGTGATGAATCTAGGTGGTAAGGAGCCTACTCATTTCTCTCCTAGTTGTGTCAGTTGTGGAGATCACTTCAGGGGTTACTAGAGGTCATAAATTAAGACTTGGGGTTACTAGCGGTCACTGTGGGGTTACTAGAGGTCAAACTCACCCTAAAATCGCTCTTTGGGGTTACTAGAGGTCACTCTGGGGTTACTGGAGGTCATCAATTAAAACTTCGGGTTACTGGAGGTCACTGTGGGGTTACTAGAGGTGAAAATCACTCTAAAATGGCTCTTTGGTGTTACTATAGGTCACTCTGGGGTTATTAGAGGTCAAACTCACCCCAAAATCACTCTTTGGGGTTATTAGAGGTCAAACTCACCCCAAAATTGCTCTTCAGGGTTACTAGAGGTCACTCTGGGGTTACTAAAGGTCATCAATTAAGTCTTGGGGTTACTAGAGGTCAAATTTACCTCCATTTTTACCCCCAGTGGGCATCAATGCCCTGGGATTCTCATTCCTATTGTCACCACCAACTGCAGCATTGCCTTTGCCTTCTCATTCCCTTTAGCCTTTCAGGCTAGCTTTTTACACCCCCTTGAAATAAACACCAGCAGAGCCAGGGCACTCAGGACAGGCCTCCTCTATTGGCTAAGGGGGACAGGGCACTCAGGCCAGGTCTCTTTTATTGGCTAAGGGGGACAGGGCACTCAGAACAGGTCTCCTTTATTGGCTAAGGGGACAGGGCACTCAGGACATATCTTTATTGGCAGAAGGGGACAGGGCTTTTAGGACAGGCTTCCTTTATTGGCTAAGGGACGCGTACTCAAGACAGGTCTTGGGTCGATGGTTGCACTTGATGATCTCAGAGGTCACTTCCAACCTGTGATTCTGAGAATGGCTCCCAGGACACTCCATTTGTGGCAGAAGAGTTGAACATTTAAACTGCAAACAGGACTAGCTGCTGGGATCTTCTGGGACAGGCCCTGTCCACACTGCTGGATTGGCAAGTGCCAGAAGATTCCCTGCTCTCTGTGCGGACAAGCTTCAGCACAGGTATTCTCTCCAGAAATCCTTTCAGAACCAATTCCAACTGGAAGGAAGTGATGCTTTCCTGGTGGAGAAATGCCAGGGAGATACCAAGAACTGAAAGTAAAAGCAAATGTTTTTGTTAGTGATAGCTTCCCGAGATCAGCAGTTTCTAGTGACACAGCGCTCATCGCTGGGTTTGGGCTGGGATGTTTTGGGAGCAGGTTCTAGCTGTCTACAGATGAAAGGACTCCGAAATCAGGTTTCATCCAATGGCAGAGTTGCCTCAGGACAACCAGAAACAACCAAAGATAAAAGCAAGTGCCAGGAGGAAAAAGCAAACCAAAACACCCTTCTTGCTTTTCTCTTTCATTTTTCATGCTCCTTTTATTTCTGACACCCAAAATAGGCTGGTGACAGTCCAAAGCAGCTACTGAGCCTAATTCCTTGGTCCCTTTTCCAAACTCATAAATTGGAAGGAGTCTCCTGCTCCTAAACTGGCAACAGAGAAGATGCTTTTTAATCTACCTTCCATTTGTGTGTGTGGCAGCATCTTCTTAGGCAATTTCTGTTCCACACAGCCAGCTGAGCACACTACTGAAATGTAACTTCTCCTGCCTGTATCTGATGACAGTGATGCTTCTAACCTAGTCTAGAATTAAGAGCCGCAACATCCCATGTTCCTCTTTTTCCATGCTCAAGAACTGTTTATCTTTTTCCAGGGGGTTATATTAAATGCACATTTATAGCTAGAGAAGTGATGCTAAAGTTCCTTCACCCATATTCACTCTGGTGATCTTGATTAACACTGAAAGACTCAGATTCTCTCTGTCCTTCCACAGTAGATGGAATCTGACTCTGAAGACTATAGGAAGTGAAAGTTGCTCCAAATTTCTTCCTTTCCAAAACATGTAAACATAAATTCACACCATTTAGTGTAATCACTGATTGGATGTTATCAAGAAAAATAGAATCAGATAAACTCTTGGAAGGGATTTCTTGCTCATCATAATCTGCAGTGCAATCCTGTTCTTAATGGCAACTAGTGCTTTATTCTGAAAATGCCTGCCTTTATCACTGCTGAAATCCCAGTGGATTCCCTTCTGAAGCTCTTTACCTTGATGTTACTTCTACAAATGACTGGGGAAAGCAGCAGGCAAATCACTAGTTTGTACAGAGTGAAATGGGTAACATTAAAAATAGATAAATACTCTAATTTGCCCTGTACACAGACCTCTCTAGATTAACAAAATGCAACCACACTGTCATGAGATAGCATAAAAATAAGATCTAAACTTTCACAGACTGCCTTATCACCTTGAATAAATCAAGCTTTGCATGTATTGTTTCATTAAACAAAAATTCTCCTGCTTTCTTGCTGAGTTTCTTGAGCAAGCTTGATGTGCATACAATCAGAAATGGATCTTAACAACAAAGAAAGCAATGAGGCAGAGCAGGAATCCTTCCTTCAATGAGCTTCACCCAATCACCCATTTTATTCCTTCACAACTCCAGGAGACAAGTCAGTGAGGTATTGTGTTTTCTGCAACTTGGAAAGGCACCTGACTTAAATGAGGTATCTATTTAAATGCCCCATAGAAGCAAAAAAAAAGACAACCTGGCAGCAGAAGTACTTGTGATTGCAGGTTAGAAGCTGACATGGTTTAGATGCAAAATAAGACTCTGCATTGCACAACTATTTTAAAGCCCCATTTGGATCTCTGAATGGCTGCTACACTCCAAATAGCTTCTGGTCCACAAGCTTAGGCTCAGAGTTACCTACAATCTATGGGCAACAGTAAAATTCTCAGCAAATAGATATGAGAAATAACATGATTCGGGGTTTATTTTGGTGATATTAGGAAGAATTTCTTCCTGAAGAGAGTTACAGGCATTGGCCCAGGCTGCCCAGGGGGGTGGTGGAATCATCATCCCTGGAAGTGTTCAAACCAAGCGCAGATGTGGCCCTTGGGGCCATGGTTTGGTGGTGAGCATAGCAGTGTTGGGTGAATGGTTAGACTGCATGATCTGAGAAATCTTCTCCAACCACAAGGAATATATGATTCCATGTCTCTGGGATTCCAAGAGCAGGGCCAACTTAGCTCTGGCTGCCCAGCTGCAATACAAGTTCCCCCTCTATTGGTGTCACTAAATTTGACCTCTAAGGAAGGTTGATAGGTGAGAGAAGATTTGCTTATTGCATTTATTTTTCTAACTGCTGTGTAAAAGAGTAGATCAAGTGCTGCTCTGGTAAGGTTCTTTCAGCCTAAGCCAAAGTTGGAGCAGAAAGACCAAACTGAAGAGCTCTGTGGGCTGCCATCAAAACTCTGAATATGGTCCCCAGTTTACACTTGCTACAAAGGTGAGCTCTCAAATTCAGCTTAGGGCAAGGAGTAAAATAAGCAAATGGAGCCTTTGTGTGCTGTGCTTAGGGACAAGGGAAGTTGCATCTTTGATAAACTGCCATGGTGCAATTAGTGTTGTAGTGAGAATCAAGGGTGCAGTTGTGAAGCAAAGCTGAGCGCAAGCACAGAAGAGCCTCAGAGCTGTATATGCTCTGATATGAGCTCTATTTCTTGGAGAGGAAATAGTATCTACCTGATGCTCTCCAGTAATTAATCCCCCTTCAGTCCCTGAGATGTGAGGCAAGCTAGTCCAAAGCAGTCTCCATTCTCTCTCATAACACAGCCAATCCTCCTCAGCAACACTCCACAGGTCTCCTTTGTTGTTGTTTTTGCCATACCACTTGCTAACAGACAGTGAAGACACAAATGGTTTCCTGCTCCTTGAAAACTTTGTTCCTCTGAATTTACTCTATGAACAGAATCATAGAGTCTAATACCTAATTCTATTGGAATATCAGTATTGGCATGAGATCTGTTAGCAGACACTATGGAAAATGGCCTGGATTAGAATCTCCAGGATGAGGAGATAATTCAGCACTATCAAAATCTCTGCCAATCCTGTTATTATCACCAATATTTCACTGGAGAGCCAAATGCACTGTTTCACATGCAAGGTTAGCTAGCTATATTCACACCACCTTACCTATCCAAACACAGAGTATCCAAGCCCTGCTAGAGGCAGTTTAAAACTTCTTTTTCCCCTCAAAATTTGCTATATATTTGTGTGTAAAGTTCCCTGGCTCAGGGTAAAGGCAATCAAAGTTGCTCTGTTTTTTTAATCTGAAGGAGATATATTCCAGTTCTAAACTGCAGATACTATAAAAAGGTTAAAGATAAGCAGTTTTTCCTGTCAGCTTTTTCCCTTAAATCTAACATTCCTGTTCATGTCTTTTTCAAGCAGGAAACTGATAAAACACCTTTTGTTTGACTGGCATTCTCTCAGTGCAATACAAAGCTGGAAGTTGCCTTAGCAGCCTAAGCACCATGAACTAGGAGGACAGACAGAGGACTTCGGAAAAGTTAACAGATTGTAGATATTATTCAAGGACATTTTCCTTGCCCAAAACATCATCCTAATATTTCCAATAGATTTCAGATTAGTCCCATAGAATCTTGTTTTAAAAGACAGATCTCTGAACAGCTCACCAAAAGCAAGAGGACATTGGTCAGATCTGCTGGATCCAGAGGTCCTCTAGGTAGACATAGTCCTCCAAATCATCATAGCATGGATTTAGTAGGCCACCTTCTCTATTTCTGAAGGAAGTTATGGTTGGACCTGATGACCTTAAAGGTCTTTTCCAAACTGATTATTTCCTCTGTTTCCTTCTGGGAAATTAAGCTCAAACAGTTAGTCTGGAATTCCTCAGCTCTTTCCTAAGACAGGCACATATCCATTCATCCCAGCATCTCAAATACTTTTCTAATAGTATTTTTTAGTTCAGAAACCTAGCTGCTCATGATCCTGAGATTGTTAGAAATCCTAGCGGTTACATTTCATTAGGTGACCTCAGAGCATTTGACTTCAACACTAACTTTTTCTTCATAATATATATTAAAAAAAAAATCATAGTATCATTAGGGTTGGAAAATACCTCAAAGATCAAACAATATCAACTTACTACTAATTTCCTTCTATGCTAATTTTAAAGAGGAACATGAGGAGTCAAGATTATGTTGTCAGATGGAAGTTATTTCTGATGAAAAAAATATTACTGTTAGAGCTTCACCAGGCTAAAGCTTTCTTCCTCGTTTGAGCTAGCACAAGATGTTTTAGGTATTGTTGGTAACAAATGACACTAACCTGCCTGCATTCTGATCTCTGCTACAACCCAAAACTAAGTCTTTCTTTTAATCCCCTTCTCAACTGTAATGAAAAATATACCCCTGAATCCTCAGCACAAACAGACATTGCTTTGGCTATAAAGAAAGAAACAAGCCTTTCTTTTCTAACAGCCTCTTTTCATCTAATTAGGCTCAACAGCATCTAATTTTTCCCAATGAGGACTGCCACTCTTCTCTAATTAAAAAAGCAATTCATCAATACCAAAATGATATAGAGATGGTGAGATTTATTTATTCTAGCAAGTGGGAAAATAGGAAGAGTAAATAAGCTTTTCATCTGCTTGATTCCACATTGCAGAGTAAACTGGGAAGCTCACTGCTTTGAAAATCTCCATTTTTCAGCTTTCTTATTTTAGTTATGACTTTCCTTCACAGCAAGGCAGAAGCTGAAAGAGGCAGTGCAGAGGATACTGAGCATCACTTGTTAGTAACAAGACTAACTACCTAAAAGGAATTAAGTTTTAGGACCAGAGTATTTATTTGCAACAATCTGATTCCTTTTAGTCTGAAGGAAGGAGACAGGGAGTGATAAATTGAGACCTTGACCTTTTCAGTAGCCACAGAAGTGGAGACATTTGGACATGAACAGCATCAACCATCTTACCTTAGCATGTGTTCCTCTGTCTGCCAGGGAAACATCCTTTTGCTTGACTTGTTCCTTGGGGTGACTCATGCTATCACAGAACAGATGAATGACAAGGGAGAGAGGATTATATTGATGGCAACAACCTTAAACTGCATGCAGAATGTTGTATTTTTCATGTACTTGAATCTTTGAAGAGTCTATTTTACATTCTGCAAATTAATACCATGTTCTCTTAGTACAAAGGGAATTAACCAAAAAGATCTTACAGAGAAGCACAAGCAAACAGTTTAGAATGGAATTTCTGTTAATAACAGCAAGCTAAGGAAGTGAGTGATCCCTTCTCCAAGGATCTTTATTAAGGGCTAAAATCACTTTGATAAGAGCCAAATCACTGCTCTTGTTACTCTGCATTATCCTAATGAGATAATTGTTTGGGAACTATTAGAAACAAACAAAAAATGAGATGCAGAGCCTTTTTCCCCACTCAGACATGCAAATAAGACAAGCTGAAATGACACATTTCTTTACTAAGTGGTTACTCAAATAAATATTCTTAGGATGTGTTCCACATCTTAACTGCCTGAAGAAGAATGGCTTCCTCAGCTACCAAATGCATCCATTGGCTACAAGGACACCTCTTATTAGCATGAAGCTGAAATGATTTTCCTTCATGGCTTTGGTTTCTTGAGCTTTGGACAAAAAGCTAAATGAAGTATGATATTGGAAATTGCTAGGAAATATATAAGCAAAATCAGGCCCTTTGTTGTTGGGTTTTTTCCCTGCTAGCTGCAGAGAGGAAGGAAAATGCTGTTCATCTTTTTCTCATCCATTAGAGTATTTTTTTTTTCATGCTTAGTATTTATAAGGTGGTTTTCTAAACAGTATGAGACTTAAGATCAACAAATTCATCTGTCTGCAGTGGTCAAAACCTTATGGTTCAGAAAAAGATAAATTTGTAGTTACTTCCAGAAACTAGATAAAACTAAGAGGTGGTGTGCTGCTCAGAAGTGTATTCAATTCTTTTTATTATTGAGGAGAGGATAGGAAATGAATCTGAAGGGGAAAAAAAATCACTGATAAAGGCTAGAGATGAAAAGACTAAGTTCTAGGATCCCTTTTGGAACTTGTGCCATTCTTCAGCTTTCAAACAGGGATGCAATAATTTAGGAGAGGTTTTTCTGTCTCAAACCTGAAGCTAGTGAATTCCAGGCTTTACTTCTGTTTGTCAGCAATGGTTTTCCATAAAACAACAGAGTATTAATCACATAAGAGACATGACCAGAAGATAATTAATTTCTATAAGGAAATCAAAGAAAGAGAGCAAATAAGCTCTTGGATCATGCTAAGTCCATGGTATGCTTGCAATAAAAGCTCTCAATATCTCTGCTGTCTCCTTTTTTAATCACAAGAATATAATTTTCTTTTCTTATTAAGATTCAATAAAGAAGAAAAGACTATAAAGTTTTAGAAAGCTTACTTCTCTATTTAAAGAGATCTTGGATTTTTCCATGAAGTTCTTCAATCTTTCTTAAAAATTCATGTCCTTTTGTGCTCCAATGGAGATTTTTTTCTTCCTAGAAGCCAAAGAATTGGAATGAATTTAGACTTTAGAATGTACTGCACTCTGATGTTTAGAGACTTTTTTTTTTCCTCTTTAAGACTTTCCAAATGGAAAAGATATTCAAAGAGGTAGTTCTACAGAAATTCTGAGAGGAGATTTACTTACATAAAAAAGAAGAGATTCACTTACTTATTATTTACTTATATATTATATTTATGGAACAAACAGTTGTGTATAAGAAAGAGAAGCACTAAAATAGAACCAAAGAATCATTAGGGTTGGAAAAAACCTCCAAGATCATCAAGTACGACCATCAACCCAAAACCCCCATGCCACTAAACCATCTCACCCATTTCTGAAGCCCTCCAGGGATGGTGAATCCACCACTGCCTCTTCCAGTACTTAACCACTTGTTTTCAGGGAAGAAATTGTTCCTAAAATTCAAGAAGGCAATAGAAGAAGACTAGACTTAACAAAAGTCTCAATTCACAGAAGCAGATGAAACAGTAATCTGATAGAGAGATCCTAATTGTGCTGGGGAGCAGGTAGCAGCCCTGCACACCAACAGAGCATTAAGGACTCAGTAAAGAGAGCAAGCAATCTCAGGCAATGGGCCATTTGGACGTCACTAGACATAAAATCCTATACTTCTCTAGAGAAAGGGAAGTTTCACTTTCAGGGACAATTTCCTTGCTCCCTTGCCACCTACCTTCTTTTATGAGCTTCACATTGGGCTTGCCACTAGTCTTTTAATCTCTTGCACAAAGCCAATCAGGAACTCCTTCTGTACATTAGCTTGATGAAAAGGGAAATATCAAAAGGTCAATGGCTCCTACAATATTTTAGAAATTATTTACATTTTTATATTTAAGACATTTCCAAGTTCCAAAAACATTCATTCTGAACATCGAAAATACTATCCAGTGATTAAAGATAAGGAAGCTCTTTGGCATTCACAGCATAACTAAGCCAAAAAGGAATTAACTAATGAGTCTCATTAACTTCTGCTGATGAGCACAGACCTACACCTCTTCTCTCTACTGTTACATAGGGTAGAAATTAATGCAGATGTTAATTGTGTTGACCAAGTGTGGTAGTAAAAGGGAAGAAATGGGAGCTTTATGGATGTTATTTTCTTCTTCACTAGCCTCAAAATGCAATGTAAGGGGAAGAAAATAATCTGGAAGATGAGTTAAAGGAAGCACAAACCCCACATGGAATGCATAGTTTCCATCTTCCTCAGAGCTATGTCTAGCTTCCATGAAGTCACAGGGAAACTTCTGGAATGATTGAGATCTGTAGGAGAGAAAAGACTGAGCTCAGAAGCACAGCAATGAAGAAATCAACCTTTACAGACTGGTGTTAAGAGTTGGAGAACCAACAGCAAAGCTTCCTGGATTAAACTTTTAAGAGCCTCAACTGCTGAGTAGCTACTTTATCAAAGAGTAAACAGCAATGGAAAGGGGAGATGATTTTTTTTCCTAAATGATTAGTGATAAACAAGATCCCAGTTTGCCCACTGCCAACATGAGTCCAAAATTCATTCTTTTTGGAAGATCCATTTAACAAGCTCATACTAATCACCTCAAAACACCAAAGGCAATTGCAATGATGGCTACTGTGAGTTCAGGACAAATTTAACAGCAATCCTCAAAACACTTCACCACCCTCTACAAGAAGAAACTTGTTCAGGATCTGAAAAGGTTTTTATCCAAAATACCTTTGGATGATAGAATCCTTATGGTTGGAAAAGACCTCTGAGATCATCCAGTCCAACAATCCACCCAACACTCCCGTGCTTACCATATCTATATGTTGGAGAAAGAGGCTTATTTCCAAGAGAGAACCTTGTTTATTCTACCACCATGTGACTACCAGCACAAAGGATGTTTCTCAGGCTTCTTAGAGACATAAATTTCCTATGTTCCAAAGAGATTTCTGTCAAGAGGTAGTTTTTATGATGTTTGAATGTAAGGGACATTTCAAGAGCTGAAAAGAAATAGATGTTTGTAGCACAGTGCTGTAATCAAGCCTATTGGGAATTAAGGCAAATGTATTAAAAGCAAAGGATATAAGAGCATGGCTTCAACTAATTTTAGTAAATCTAAAGTATATAAGATCAACTAATAACTGTTAGGTTTGTAGTTATAAGAACTATCTAAAATAAAGAGAAGTGCAATGTAGGGATGGGAGAGCTGTGAGCTGTGCAGCTTTATCTACCTTTAGCAAGAGGTTTTATAAACATCTTGAGAAAACAGAAGACATGGGGAAAGAAACCTGTACTCCTTCCTCTCACACAAGAAAAATGCCCACATACCAGGGCTTGGTTTTGATCTTTTTAAGAGAGTGAGCAGAGTGAAGTCAGTGGAAAACGTGGCTTGGTGGAAACTCCAGAGGAGTGGAGAGTGCTATCAAAATTGCCAAGGCAAGGGACATAGAAACAGCAAACAGTGCTGCTGCAGAAGATGAAGTGCTTCAGTCAAAGGGAAAAAAAAAATGCTAGCAAGAGGCAGAAAATACAGATGCATAGAGCTGGAGAAGCAGAAGTAGGTTTTAAAGCAGTGACAGAAACATCATATTTGATCCCTCTGAGAAAATATTATGTACAAACCATCTGACCTACCCAGTGAAGCAACAGCTGGAAACAACACAGACCTTTTCCCTCCTGTTACAGAGGGAAAGCAGCACAACCTAATTTATGCACAAGCTACAGGAACATGTAATCCTAATCAGATTCTCATTTCCCTCATCTGTGGTCATTAACAGGGTTAATTCCATCTTGGTAGCTGAGAAGCAGCAGCCAATTTCATCTATCTATTTTTTTTTTTTTTTCAGGCACAGTCTGAAAATCACTTGGGGTCTCCTGTGGCCCCTGGTGCGATAACTGTGCCAACAGCAGAGGGAGCATNGCAGGCTCGAGGGTGCTATCCGCTATCCTCTTTTTATCAGCGTGCTTGGAAAAGGCCTAGCCATACATCTATTTTTTTATTCTTTTGCCAAGAATTGCAAATACCAAAGAGAAGTGTCTCTGGGCAAGAAGTTCTTCTCTCTCTAAATGATACATTCAGCTTGGGTTTCTTTAGGGTGGTTTATGCTGCAGATGCTTACAAGAGGAAGATGCAGTGCAGTATGACATGGGTGTGTATGTGTANTAGATGGAAGGCCTTACAGGGCTTAACGAGCTCCATCTGCCCGGGTTTGGAATCAGAGTTGTCCTTCTCCTAGGATGACTGCCAGAAGGCTAATGAGCTCATCCTACCCATCCAAGGATTATAGGAACATGGGTATCACTCCCCACACTTTACCGTGGGCAATGAGTTTAATGCTCCCTCTGCTGTTGGCACAGTTATCGCACCAGGGGCCACAGGAGACCCCAAGTGATTTTCAGACTGTGCCTGAATGACATGGGTAATTACAAGGAGAAAGAGCTTCTACGGCACTCTCAGTTGTCAGCTGGTCTTTAGCTACAGCACTATCCATAAAATAACTTCAGAATAGTCTGGTAACTCCCAAGGAAACCTCCAAGCATGCTTGTGCTGTAGAGTGTTCTGGCCAAAGGAAAAGATGAAGGGAGCACTCAAAGGCAGAGAGCCACAAGGGTTAACTTCATTGCAATGGGTACTGTGTTTTGTGAAGATTTCGTTACTTGCAGAGGTATTTGGGTTATTAAATCTAACTAAACACTTCCAAAAAATTGCTATGTGGATTATAAAGTAATGTTCCAAAACTGATCCTGTCATGTCATACACCAACTCATTCCCTCGAGTTCATTGAGTAAAGTCTACATCTAGAGGGTTGATGATTTTTACAGACTATAAAGGTTTATTATGCAGATAAAATGCATTAATACTAAAAAATAATTCAATCATTTTCCTATAGTTGTTTACCCACACTTACAATGCTTGACCTCTACAGTGGGATAAAATACTTCTAAAACCATAGAATCATAGAATCCTTGACACTGGAGAAGACCTGTAAGATCGTAAAATCCAATCCAGCACCCCCATGCCACTAAACCATCTCACTAAGTGCCACGTCTAAATGTTTTAGAATGCTTCCAGGGATGGTGACTCCACAACTGCCCTTGGAAGCTTCTGCCAATGCCTAACCACTCTGTCAGGGAAGAAATAGTTCCTAAGATCCAACTTGAACCTCAGGTTTCTTCTCCTGGGTTACCAGTGACTGGATAAGAGAAAATGGCCTCAAGTTGCACCAGGGGAGGTTTAAATTGGATATTAGGGAAAATTCCTTTACAGAAAAATTTGTTAAGCATTGGAAGAGGCTGCCCCAGGGCAGTGGTGGAGTCACCATCCCAGGAGGGGTTCAAAAACTGTGTAGATAGGACACTTGGTGAGATGGTTTAGTGGCATGGGAGTGATAACAGTTGGACTTGATGATCCAAGAGGTCTTTCTGACCTTAATGATTCTGTGATTCCATGATAGAACACATTTTATTGTCCAGCAGGAGGAAGGATACTCAACTTCTGTTTGAGAGCTGCACTATGAAGAACTCTATGTGCCTTGCTGTTACAAACCATGCCAGTGCAGATCTAGGGCAGTGTTTCAAGTAGTCTTTCTGAGTCCTTGGAGGCATTTTCCTATCATCTTTTTATTAGGGATGTAATTTTTCCTGGGTGCCAGCTGACATTCTACACATTCAGCTCATTCTAGTAGAAAATATGCCTTGTGAAAATGTGGTCCTAAATCTCAGTTTCCTCTTGGAGTTAGTCTTAGGCAAGAAACAGTGGTGGATACTTCTGGTTTCTGTCTGGGTTTCAGATCTTTTAACTGGAATTATCTTTAATGACTTTTGGCATGCAGTAGTCTAGCATCATAAAAATGAAGCTTTCTCAGACTGGCAATCAAATTAATTTGAGTCCCCAGTTCTCCACTTTTCTGTTCTCTGCTCTCTTCTCCCCACACTACCATTTGTTCTGCTGTCTTCTGGCACAGACAGCTGGTGTGAAGAAGAAGAATTAGTTTTCCTAATTTGGCACCGATATGAAGAGGTTGAAAGTGTAGACACATCATTTTTGAAGTCATTAGTGAGATTCCAGCTCATTGCCAACCCTAAGAAAGGATTCTAATTTACAGCCATGCATAATGAACTTGAAAAGACATAAATGACACTGAACACCTCATAACTGAATGGAGAAATCATGAGAACCAAGTGACAATGGGAAAAACCTGGTGCATGTGATGAGAAATCCAAGCTACATGACAACTGACATAGCACTTCTACTGTAAACCTTCCAAAAGACCTTGGAAACCAATGATTCCAACTCCTTGCTCCAATAGTGGCCTCATCTTCTATGGCTTTATGTGCCTGTGTCACACAATTACAGCTTTTTAAAGGGTTTGGGTGCGTTTTTTTCCTTCCTGCAGAAGCATAAGGATTTTGTTAGTCCATGCACTATTCTCACAGTAGGGCACCAGACTGCAGCAAGTTGTCTAGTTTGGGATGAGCAAACCACCCTTTAGATTCTGGGGATAGGCAATAGGAAGGATTTCAGCAGGACCATTCCTTCCACTGAGCTTCCACGCAAACCACCAAGGTGGTAAATATACCAGGGAGTAATCATTTAACTCCAGTCAAATCTCAACCAAGTAGTTTTCAACTTTCTTCTGAGCCTTCACTGCTTAAGGGAAGCTCCTTTCAGAGACAAACAACCAACCCCAAAGTCCCCATACCGCATGGTTTTGTGTTGGTGCTCAGCTGGGAGCAATGCTCAAGAGGAAGTGTTATCTACTTGTTATCCTCCTCCTTTTTCTCTGTTTCCTGTATTTGCTCACTGGACTTTTGTTTCTATCAGGAATCAGGAAGCCTGAAAATGATCCTGTTCCTTGGCTTCAATGCTAAGTGACAGTTCTCACCTTTCTCAGACCTGAAGCATTCTTGGATACAAGCACCATTAGTTCTTCAAGGAGCAATACTCTGGTTTACATCTTCACCTCAAGTTGTCTCAGATACTTCCCTTCTATGCACACAGAGGATTCCATGGTTAAAAAAAACCTGAACAAATAAAGCAGAAAAAAAGAGAAAACAATCAAAAAAACTGAGTAAAAAGAAATTCCTGATAAAGACATGCTTCCAAATCCCACCTGTAAGAGTGCCAGCTCCTGCCTGCAATACCTTATCACAAAAGGATGCAAATCAACCCTTCATTTCCCTTTCTTTTTCTTTGTTGACAGCAGATGTTGTGAACACTGGAAGCAGACAATGAATGTGTGGAGAGCTGTATTAAATGAGTCTCTGGAATGACTGACACTTCTGAGTTGTAGGGAACTGACTGAGGAGGAGATGATCTGGCTTTGAGGCTCTCACAGTTATCTTGGTTGGGTTCATAAAGCAGAGCTGCCAACTAATAGTTTGATTAATATTTTTATCTAGGAGCTGAATAATTCAACAATTAAAAATACGCTTGAAAAGGGGGAGATTCTTCTTTTAAAGTCTTAGAATGCTGATTAGAAACAGGCTGTAAAATTCACATAATCATCCATGTGGTTTTGTTTGTATTTTAGCTGAAATCTCAATGGAGATGAAGCTCTGGTTCTGCTCTCAGCTATCTCTGAGAGCCTCCTATTCAGGCATTGGAAGAGGCTGCCCAGGGAGATGGTGGAATCACCATCCTTGGAAGTGTTCAAAAAATATGCAGATGTGGTGCTTGGGGCCATGGTTTAGTGGTGAGCATGAGAGTGTTGGGTGGGTGGTTGGACTTGAGGATCTCAGAGGTCTTTTCCAACCATCATGATTCTAGGATTCTATTTGTGCTCAGGGTAGTCCTGCTGAGTCTTTTGTTTTGTGGAGGTCTTGGTGATACAGAGGTGAGTACAACCCTTGAAGGGCTTGCCAAGAAGTGTGTAGTGGGAACTGTAATGAAGGAGTTAGTCTCCATGTCTAGAGCTATACAAGAAGGAGATCTTTTCTTCCACACTGGTGCAGTGACCTGAAAAGCTTTGCAGGAATGCAATTTCGCCATCTGACATCTCAGAGAGCTTCCTTCTGTGTAAGCAGAGGAGAAAGATGCTTGCCCTAAAGAAGCTGAATCTGGACATGGAGGCTCACCTTATTTTGGACTTCTAGTCCAGACAAATTGTACCCATAGTGGAAAAGGGAATGAAATCTGGGAGTCAGATGATTGTTCCTGGTCACTACACTACACATAAGATAAAGCCCAAGCAGAAGGAGGTGGTTGGGATTTGAATGCCTTCAGATGTCTTCCGCATGTCTAGGGAAGAGCTCCTCATCACTCCTAGTTTCTGTGCAAGTCTAATAATTTCTGTAAATGTTCCCTTAGCACATCCAGGTTTTGTTCATTTTTCTATGAAAAAAAAACCCAAGCAAGTTCCCTGAAATGAAAAGTTACAGCTTTGTTTTTTTTTCTCCCTGAAAGCATCTGTTTTAATTAAATTGTCAAAATATGCCAATCTCTTGACAGCCAAAAATGAGGTGGGTGTCTCACAATAAGGAAACCTATTTTGTTTGTAATTGTGGCAGCATCTGGAGGAGGGGCCCAATTCCTGCCTATCTAATTTAAAGAGCTGCCAGCTGGTTCAAACTGGACTTCTGGGCTTCATTTTCCTTCCTGCAGGAATTCCACTGGAGCAAGTCATGCCTGAACAGCACTCAGTGTCACAGGCTGGGCTATGGTGACAGCTTCATGATGCTGTAATAGGATGCTCTCCACTGAAAGCTCTAATTAATCATTCTAGCCTGATTTTTGGGTTTCTTTTGGAAGGTATTTGACCAAGCAGCTGTCGCCTATGTATTCAGATAAAGTCTTTCAGGAAAAATCAACAGAATTAATTAGTCTTGTGGATTCACTGCATGGCTCATTCATCCCCAACTCTTGCATTATAGATGGTGTATGCTTGCCATTGGTGTTATCAATATGTTGCAGTGTTTTGCTTAATGCATCAAAAAGTATCTTTTTATTTTATATAAGCTCACTAAGGCTAAAACTACAGTTATTTGAAAATCAGCTCAGCTCTTCAGAAAGCCCCTACAGGCCACAGCCTCCCAGAGAAAACTTCCAGACTAAATGGTAGATATACTTACAGGAGTAAACCATAACACATCAAATCAGTGACAAAGAAAAGTAGCTTGAAAGTGTGCACATAACAAGGTAACAATGCAACTAAAACTTCCTTTATATAGGCATAAAATCCAGCTCCTACCTTCTTCAGTGCACTAATTACTTGAACAGAGACTGGCTGAATCTTAATGAACATGATGTTCAGGAAGGTGTCCCTGGAAGTTCATTAAGTGGTAATTGCCTGGTTATCAGGCATAGGCCCAGGCTGCCCAGGGAGGTGGTGGAATCACCATCCCTGTAATTGTTCAAAACACATGTAGATGTGGTGCTTGGGGCCATGGTTTAGTGCAATGTGAGCTAGAAGTGCTCTTAGTCTCTAAGGACCACATCCTTGTTTGGACATCATCCTGGGTGTCCAAGTGTGGGCAGGAAATATGCCTCTTCTCTGATAGTAAGAAATTCAACTCATGCCTGAGATGTTCCTTTAAAACACATTCAAATTTCATAGAAACTATTTCATTAAAAGATTTACAAAGGCAGACACATAGGTGGTGACTTTGCAAACCCTAGGAACCCCAGGCAACCATCAAAATGAAATAATCCTAGAGTCACAGTGGTTGGAAAAGACCTCTGAGATAATCCAGTCCAAATATACACCCAACATTCCCATGCTCACCACTGAACCATGGCCCCAAGCACCATATAATAATAACAATAGTAGTAATAATAATACTAACAACAACAACCCAACTTGTTTTAGTGCCCCTTAACCACCACATGCATTCAAGCCTTGAATCTACACGTGTTCAAACAATTCTTATTTAAAGATGTTGTAAAATCACCAATTTCCATTCTCTGGTTTTCCTTCAAATACAACATGAAATAATATATTAGAGTACACAGACTTATTGGATGAGCAGTACTACATGTAATCTATTTCTGTGGTAGCAAGACAATCTAAGGACACTACTGTAAATACAGTTGATGCATACAAATTGTTCCTCTGCACTGTAACAAGATGTGAATGAGCAGTTTCTCTGCTTCTGCTTGAATGCTCAGGGTATCATACTTTAAGAAAAAACATTTATTCTCAGATTTCTTTGTTTTTTTAAATCCACAAGTCATTATACATGCTTTAACAACCAGCACTGGGTAATGTATTCCTGAGTACCTTCTGTGCTTGGAGGGATGAGGCTCACAGATTTCATCTGGAGCCTTGTTAAATGTCTTCTGGGTGAAGCACCAATATTAAATGTGCAAAGGAAGGATGTGCTACTCCCCTCTCCCTGCCATCCCCTTACCAAGTGTGTATCACCCTGATATTAAAACATTTAGCATGTGTCAAACAGGTGTTGCCCAAAGAGAAAAGAGGTGACACTCAAAAAAGGTTGCAGGAAGAAGAACTTCAGTGACAGGGTTGACAATATGCAAAGTAGCAAACCTTGGAGAAGTCTTTGCAGGAGGAGAAACCTTGGCAGAAGGAGAAACCTTGGCAGGAGGAGAAACAGCAAAGATTCTGGTGGTTCTGGGTGGCAACTCTGCAAGTGAACCTTTGTGGATGGCTGCCTAGGCTGGTTTATCAGAGTCAGAGGTTGATGTTCAGACCTGATTCTGCAACAGAGCTTGGAGATCATAGACAACATTTGGGTAATTCATTTCATTCTCAGGAGGCTTAAAAGAAAGATGGGGAGAAACTGTTTAGTAGGACAAGGAGAAATGGTTTTAAACTGAAAAAAGGGTAGATTTAGACTGGATAGAAGGAAGATATTTCTTACACTGAGGGTGGTGAGACCCTGGCCCAGGTTGCCCAGAGAGGTGGTAGATGTCCCATCCCCAGAACCATTCCAGGCCAGGTTGTCTGGGGCTCTGAGCAACCTGCTCTAGTTGCAGATATCCCTGCTGACTGCAGTGGGGTTGGACTAGATGACCTTGAAAGGTCCCTTCCCATCTAAGTTATTCTATGATTCATTGTTTTGGGGCAAAGCCCAAAACTGAGCTTTCTCACTGAGTGATATAACACTCAGCATAACTTTCAGCTGTGAACATTTGGGTTGGTTTTTTTTCAGTCATATATCTACAAAATGTCAAATCAAGAGGGGTCAGATTTGTTTTTCTGTATATTCAGATGTGAAGTTTCAGTCATCCTCAACAGAAGTTTGCCTGTGGTAGGGTTAGCTTGTTAAAGATATTACTGAGAAATGAAGTTTGTTTAGGAGAATCTGGTCATCTTGTAAAACATGCAATTAACAGGAAGGGAAAAATAACCTTTATGTTTTTCCTTCAGATTAGTATCAGATAGTTCCTTCTGTCTGTTCCAGAATCCTGATTGATTTTGGATTTATGCTCAAAGCTGAGTTCAGTTTTTATAGTGCTATGTGCTGCCCGTGACAATATATTCAGGAGACAGAGCACAGAGGCATCAAAGGAACTGTGGTTTTGGTGCATTTTATGACAAAACATAACTTTCTGCTGGCAACTACACTGGTGCCATCGATTGAGATCATACTGGCAACAGAACAGCCATCAAACAAAAATACTCTTACTGTCTTGAAATGTGGTAGTTTTGGTTGTTGTTAGGATTTTTTTTTCCAACACAAAACAAAACTCCTGTGAACATTCATTTAAGTAAGATTTTTGCCAGGCTGTTTCTATGGTCATATCAATTTTCTCTGGCTAACCTTCACCTGCTTCTAAATTCTCAATGACAACAAGAATAGCAGGAAAGGATTTTGGCTTCAGAAAAAGAATTACCCAAAATCAAGAATGAAAGAAGCAAAATAAGCCCTCAATTGCCTACAAGCCATGTAAGACACCCCCCCCCGCCAAAATATATAGCATTTCTAAGATGCCAAGCTTGAGCTGCTTCCTGCCTTGTGTTTGCACAAATTTGTCATCCTGTTTGAAGGTGCTTCTTGATGGAAATCAAAGCATTGCAGGTAATTCATGATCAGAAAGGAGTCAATGAATTTCTAAGATTACCTTTTCCAAGCTGAACACTTTCTTGATGGATAAAAAGCACAGGAGGAACCAAAGGAGTAGCAGGAGGTACATAAGTCTCTTTTGTAGTTCTCCAAAAGGCTGAGATCCAACATTTTTTCTGAAATGGAATTAAACAATTTAACAATTACCTTCAAACATTTGTCATTGAAATGCTTGAACATTTCAGAAGACAAATGATCCATGTATGCTGCAAGAAATTCTGAAAACCAGCTCATACCTCTTCAGGTTCATTAACTCTGAATCTAACATTGTCATATAAATCATTTCCAATCCAATTTTCAAGAACAGAATTAAATATATATATATATATGTATTTTAAAATCAATTCTTATGCAGCAAAAAATCAGATCCAGAGTTACCATCACTGCTATTATTAGCAGAGCCCATCTATTATCTTCCATGATCTGGAATCACTGTTAATTAAGCCAGCTATTGCAAAATAAATCTCAGCTAATGACATCTGAATGTTTCTACCCTATCCCATTTTTGGTATGATGTATTTTTTATTAATAATACAAGCTGTACACTGCTGACAGAGCTAGAGCTGAATGATACCTGCAGTGTCTAGACATATATTAACATCAAATCTTACATTTAACATTTAAATGTATTAAGGTTGGAAAAGACTTCTAAGATAATCAGGTCCCACTAAAGAAAAAGCCAGAAATGGAAGTCCAACACCAATTCTGTTGCAATGATGTCACTTTGTCATGGGAAGCAACTAATTGTCTTCTTAGTTGCTAAAATAGTGAGCAGTTAGCTAACTGAATTGAGAAATTAAATTTAGGAGCATCCACAGCTATTTAAATGAATAAAATGTGTCTGCATAAAAAGCATTTGGTTATCAGTCAGTGAGAGAATCCCCTAGGACATGCCTCTGCTTGGAAAACACAGGTGACATCATGATCCTGGTTCAAAATGCTGATTTGGAGTTTCCTGAGCTTTGCAGAAGGATTTCAGATGAGCAAGGGCATCATATTGCAGATGAGGAAGACACTTTTCCTTCTGCCATTATTTCTATTGTATTGACCATCCACTTGTCACCTCTCTGTGACCTAAGGAGCATTCAGACCATTGAATATCATTCTTATCCTTTTTCCACTTGGAGTGTTTCCAGATTTCCTTACTGTCTCACAGCATATTCTCACTGGGGTATGGGTTTCTTACCCTGAGATACAGATCACTCTCTGAATCTTAACAGAAGAAGGAAATAAAATGGCAAATCTCCAGAAAAAACATTAAATAACAGAAGGCACACAAGTAACTAACTATGAGGGGTAAGATGTGCTCTATCATTCCCACTAAGATTTCCCATACTGTGTTATGAAAGGAAGAATTTCCCATTTAATTTACCAATCAATAGAAAAATAAGAGTTCTGTAGAGCAGAGCTAAATTGGATTTCAGCGAGGAATGAAGAACTGTACTAGCTGTTAGTTCTGAGGAATAACTAAATTAATAACTTGCATTAAGAAGGAGAGTAATAAAAACCTTCAAACCCATCAGCTGCCTAGACTTCCAGGCACAGATATTAAGTGAGGTTTAGATCATCACCAAAGCAGGGAGTCAAGAAGGTCCAGAGAGTGAATTGTCAGCATTATCTACATTGCTTTCATCTTCACATTAAAAACTGATTGCATTTACAAGCTATATGGTTTGAAAGTATGTTTTCTTGGCTGATTAATCTTTATTTATGCTTACAGGGATAAGCTCAGTGTCCAGTGATGCGATGAAAATCAATTAACTTCATCATTTTATTAAGATGGAATTTGGGGACGTGTTAATTGCCAAAAGACAAAAAAGTATGCTGACACTGATTCTGAGTTTGTAACTGAACCTCCTAATGCTGCTCTGGCAGGAGGACAGGAGAAGGGGAACCCCTTCTCCTCCTGTCTCTTCTCACACTCCTTGTGGGAATGGGGAGGGAGTACAGAAGCAGCAGGAGCTGGGGTAGATGGGATTAACCACTGTCAAGGGTCAGGGCTGGTCTGGCCTCTGGATGAGTGCCAAAGGCTCTCTCTGAACCCCTCCTCTTTACCAAGGGGAAAAAGAAAGGGAACAAGGGAGAGAAACTGATGGGTTGGGAGAGGAAATTAAAACAGCTTGAATGAAAACAATAACAATAAAATGAAATATATACAAAACCAGCACTGAACCCAAACTCCTGAAAACAATGACATCACTGTTACCTCTGATGCTGTGGCAGTGCTGGGGAAGTCCCAGACTGGACTCAGTGGCAGATGAGAACTGAATTCAGGAGCTGATTACTGGAACTAAGATTCAGGAACTCATGGATCAGGATTAAAGACAGAATAGAGGCCTCCTTGGGCACTGGCCACTGACCCCTGTGATCCCTCAGCTTCATACTGAATATGCCATCCATGAGATAGAATCCTTTGTTGGTCAGTTTAGGATCACCTCTCCTCTCCCTGCAGGTGCCACCTCTGACTTACTGCACCCCAAGGTGTCACACATGATTTAGCAGTGCCCTCGGTGTGCACAGGAGCAAGTGTAAGGCAGAGGCTTTCTGCAGCCCAAGTCTTGGTGGTACCTCTCCCCATGCAGCGTTGTCTCTGCTAGCAGCAGACACTGGCTGTGAGAACATGCTGGGAGCACTGACCAGAGACTGAGCTGGGAAGTCAAACCACTGAACTGTTCTAGCTCACACCAGCACAACCTCTCCACACCCTCTTTCTCCTCTGGGAACTCCCAGAGGGCAGCCCAAGGAGCAGGAGCATCTTACCAGAAAGCCTCCACAAGTCAGATGCCAGATTTATCCATGGTGTCATAAACCGTCTCCACTTCCCAATCTCCTGAGCTCTGCACACAGCAAGTCCTTGTTCCCAATGCTCTTTCAAAACGGAAGACATTAACAGGTTAAACATGGATTTTAGAAAGTACATGAGTGTTCAAGTATTTTGCTAAAATAGGGCTTAAATATCATGATTTGTTCCCCAGAGAGATGCTGTTGTGATTCTTTGCTGCGTTATTTGTTATTTATACTGCACCATCAGCACGCTAGAGTCATCAAAGAAATGTTTCAGTCTTATTTGAACATCTGCTTAACCTCTTCCATTATCCTAAACTTGACTGTTACCAGGAAACAAAGGAAAAACAAAAAATGAGCAGTGGATGACATCTTGGGGCTAAAAATTCTGCAGCACTGAATTGAGATTAAAGCTCCTGATGCATCCTCCTAAGCAGCACATCAATAGCAATCAAAAAAAATGAGAGGCGGTACTGATGGACTAGCATCACTGAGTTACCTCTCCCATCCCATTCCTCTAGAACTGGAGNGTTCTCAATCCATCTCACAGCACAGTCTCCCAATCCACACTTCTTAAGTTTGGTTATGAGGATAACATGGAGACAGTATCAAAAGCTTTGCTAAAGTCGAGAAAAACCACATCCACTGCCTTCCCCTCATCTATCCATCTAGTTATGCCATCGTAAAAGGCTATCAGATTAGTCAAGCAGGACTTCCCCTTGCGGAATCCATGTTGACTACTCATGATAAGCCTCCTTTCCTCCAAGTGCTTGGAGATGGTGGCAAGTACAAACTGTTCCATCACCTTTCCAGGGATAGAGGTGAGGCTGACTGGCCTATAGTTACCAGGGTCATCTTTCTTGCCCTTTTTGAAGAGTGGGGTAACATTGGCCTTCCTCCAGTCCTCAGGCACCTCCTCCAGTTCCTTGTCAGGGGAGGCTGCCCAACCTGTTCCTAAATGAGCTGGGCACCCCTTTTCATCCCCAAAAACTCGGCTGTGAGGCCTGGCAATCCTGTTGCAATTTACTATGGAACAGTTTGGAAAAGAAATCTTTTAGAGGTTTTGCTAATCATCTTTACCTTCAGTCATATCTTCAGTCAGAAGTCTACCAAGGGCTGTCCAGGAGATGGTGAGCAGACTTGTCCCTCTAATAGTCTCTAGTTTAAGGGAGAACTTGTCTGACCAGCACCATGTTGCTAGGGCACTATCCCATGGTGATGGGAACTAAAAAACACCTTTTCCTTGTTCTGGGTGACCTTTAGCAGCTGGGAGAATGAGGGACCTAATGCTACGGTGGAATAATACCACCTAGGATTTAAGGAAAGCTGTATGGAGAATCATAGAATCATAGTGGTTGTAAAAGACCTCGGAGATCATCCAGTCCAACCATGCACCCGACACTCCCATTCTCACCACTAAACCATGGCCCCAAGCACCACAGCTACACATGGTTTAAACACTTTCAGGAATGATGATTCCACCATCTCCCTGGGCAGCCTGGACCAATGCCTGATAACCCTCGTGGGGAAGAAATTCTTCCCAATATTCAATCTGAACCTTCTGTGGTGCAACCTGAAGCCATTTCTTCTTGTCCTATCATTTGTCCTATCATGGCAGAAGAGACCAACCCCCACCTTACTACCACTGTATCTATACTATGTTCAGACTGCATAAATTTACTCGTACCAGAAAATCTAAAACGTATTTACAAAATAAAATATGTGTAATTAATTAGAGGAAAACAAACCAGAATATCACCAAATCTCCTGCATAATTACAATAGTCATTTCTTTCTGCAGGAGTCAATAAAACTTTAATTTCCTTTTGATAAGTCAATAAACTCTACACTGTGTGTTTTCCACTGAGAAATTAACAGGCCCTCTGGAAATTTCAGTCCCCAAATCTATGTTTGTATACACAGGCTGCTATGTAATTTATCAAACAGTAAATAGCAACAGTCAGCAGGGTTCTGCTGGGATCTCTCAGCAGGACACATGCAGTGATGGCTGTGGGCAGTGGGGGTGATGCCTTAGGTGATGGACTGTGCTCATTTTGGGCACCACAACTCAAGCATGAATGGACAGCCAAAAAGATTGATCAAACACCTGCAAGTTATGACTTGTGGAGAAGAGAACACACTGGGCTTATGAAGCTTACAAAAAGGAAATTTAGGAGACACTCAGTAACAGTCTTCAAATGGCTGCTGCCTTGTGCCCAAAGATGAATTATCTGCTCTCCTGTCCCTGCTGAACAGGCCTGGAAACAGTGGTCTTAAATTGCAGAAAGGAAGATTGAGGTTAGACACTTGGGAGGGGAAAAAGAACAAAGTTTGAAGCACTTGGAGGTACTGTAAGAAAGTCTGTAATGGCTAAGAAGCTTTAGCCAGTGAAAATGTGTAAGGAGTAGCTTAGATTCCTGTTTTCCAGAAATGCATATGAAGTTCTTTTGGAGGAAAGGATGAACTTCATATTGCT
Source organism: Bucco capensis (assembly GCA_013396975.1). Taxonomy (NCBI): domain Eukaryota; kingdom Metazoa; phylum Chordata; class Aves; order Piciformes; family Bucconidae; genus Bucco; species Bucco capensis. The sequence continues at coordinate 32,815 of VWZO01021032.1, read as the reverse complement.
TCTCTCCTGTTTCGTCTCTTTGGGTTAGTTGCCAGCCTGGGGTAAGAGGAGGTTGCAATGCTCTTCTCTCTGATCCAAAGCACAAGCAAGATTCATTTAGCCAAATATTCAGTGTCTGGAAATGGATGTGTAGGAGAAGTAGGAAAAAGTCCTGTATACCTAGAGTAAAATTCTTACACTTAGTTTCCAGCTAGTAATTATTATATCAGTTTTAGTCAGGGACTCCCTAATAGTACATGTGGGTAATGGTGTTTAACAACACACAGAGATGGATTTATCTTCCCTGTATTTAATTACTTGAGAACAGTCAAAGCTGAAACCTAAAGCTTGTGCCCCAGTCTGGGTCTCCAAGAAACAGAAGCTTTCATGTGAAACAGAAGTAAAAAAAAAAAAGAGTATTAACTGAAAAGAATTAATCGGCCTGTTCTGAGACTTGAAATGTAATGACAGGTAGGAACAGTTTTTTCTTCTCCCTTCAGAAACCTAATCACTTTTATCTGAATTCACTTTGCTTAACTATTTCACAAGTCAATCAAATCAGAATGAAGCAGACCAGAACAATACACTAGGACTGGAGTCTTTTCATCATCACAAATGGGTGATGATAGAGAGACTATCCCATAGATGTGACACTTGGTGACATGGTTTAGTTGGGTTGATGGTTGGACTTAATGACCTTAGAGGTCTTTTACAACCTTAATGATTCTGTGATAGCTATGTGTCATTGATCTGAATGACAAAAAACAAGGTGCCAAAAAAACGCCAAACCAACCCAAAACAAAACAAAAACGCAAAGCTGTTTATGAGCAAGGTGCTTGTAGGATTATCCTTTCTTTTATTGGCCTGGAAAGAATAATTGATGACTTTAGTACTGACCCTGATGAGTGAATTCAGGAGTGAGGTGTAAAGAGGATCAGCTTTGAGACAACCTGGTGAAAAGAACTTTGTAAATTTGATCCTTATTGACTGAAGAAGCCTAAAGGTCTCAACCGGTCTTTCAAGTTACTAGTTGATCACATCTTTACTTCTGGAAGTAAGCAGAAAGAGAGGTTCAGAAGCAATTTTGACATGAAATATACCCTCCCTTAAAAAAAAAAAAAAAAAGAAAAGAAAACATAAGGCTAACTTTATGTTTGAAAAAAGATACTTTCCTGGCCTCTACAACGTGGTATGTCACCCATACATTACCTTTACTTCATACCCAAATGACAATGGTCAAGGTGCTGATTACAAATGGATCATTGTTAGCTTTTCTTCTCAAAATAAGGCAAAAATTGTTAACTGCATTTGTACAGAATCCAGAGTTACAAGAATTATTGTAAATTATTGTACTTTATCCTACTTCTCCTCTGATCTGATTAGTTCTGTATTCACAAGCTGCTGTAAACATCTGGACAGAATGTTTCTTTATTGCATCATGACATGATTATGTATCTTGAATACAAATAAAAATAGATTTAAAGAGAAAACTGGAATCCAAAGAAACACCTGCCTTCAATGGTTGTGTAAATTGGGTTCTAAATAGGACTTGTCCCTTACAAATCACAATAGATAAATATACATCTTTAAAAGGTCACTCCTGTCATTTTTCAGTAGGACTATGGGAGATGCTGAGTTCCCGGCACCAAAGCTGGATATGTGCTTAAACTCAGGACAGAGCTCTCATGGAGAGGCATGGATAGTCCAGCATGGTTGATGGTATAGACGTGGTGCTTAGGGCCGTGGTTTAGTGGTGAGCATGGGAGTGGTGGGTGGATGGTTCGACTTGACTTTACCAACCATAATGACTCCATGGATTTCATGGCTTTCCAAGGAGGAACACAGAGGCACAGAGCTTAGGCTTCTGTCTTCCAAAACGTTTCACTCAAATGCCTATCTCTTTCTGAAGAAAACTGCACAGGTATCAGCACAGAGAAAAATGCTTTGCCCTGTTCCTGTTGTCAACCAATACCTCAGAAATGTTAAAGCAAGGAAAAAGTTCCTATTTCCTCCTGCTGCTTCTGTGGTTTAGGGACTGGGTTATCACTCCTTGCTTTTAACTTCCTTTGGCATGAAGATGAAGTAGATCAATAGCAAGAAGAATAGATATGACTTTTCTGTTATTGGAAAACTGCTCATTACAAAAATGAGCAGGAAAAAAAAATGGAGTTGATTTAAATAGTCAGATCCTAACTCTGGAGGAAGTGTAAAAGGCCCTAAACTAAGCTGCAACAGCTAAATATTCTGTTCTGATAATGCCTTTAGTGCACTAAAATTGTGAAATATGCCTGAATCTATTAGTGTCAGATATATTTTATTACAAGGCTGAATCCTATAATAAAGATCAATCATTGGCTCTCTTTTACTGTTTAAACCAGCAAGGGTGGAATGCCTGTTAGGATTCTAAGGGAAGAGGAGACATTACTGTCAGTGATTCAAGATCAGATGTTGTGAGCAAGGCTAAATGCAGCATTTATTTTGGAAAAGCAGACACAAAAGCCAGATTGCTCCAGTGTATGCCATTTGTTCCATCACTGAATCCAGGATGCACTTCTTTCTGCAGAGCCACTTGAGGGCCTGGGAATTGTCTTTCCATCCCATCACACTAACTGCATGTCCTTCCCTGGACCTTTGACCTTGAGGGCTGTATCTCATCAGCTTTAGCATTTTTGGTTTGACAACACAAACTGAGAAGTGTAAGATGATAGCATATATCAATGTTTGCTTTGACGTCCATGGATTTCTTCACTTTGCGACTGGGTTCACTTTCAGGCTCCTCACTCCAAGAAGGACACTGAGGTGCTGCAGTGTGTCCAGAGAAGGGCAACAAAGCTGCTGAAGGATCTAGAGCACAAGTGTTGTGAGGAGCAGCTGAGGGAACTGGGGTTGGTTAGTCTGGAGAAGAGGAAGCTCAGGGGAGACCTTCTCACTCTCTACAACTCCCTGAAAGGAGGTTGGAGTAAGGTGGGGGTTGGTCTCTTCTCCCAGGTAACAAGAGAACAAGAGGAAATGTTCTCAACTTGTGCCAGGGAAGGTTCAGATTGGGTATTAGAAAGAATTTCTTCCCTGCAAGAGTAGTTAGGCATTGGCACAGGCTTCCCAGTCACCATCCCTGGAGGACTTCAAAAACCATGCAGACATGGCACTTAGTGAGATGGTTTAGTGGCATGGGGGTTCTGGGTTGATGGTTGGACTTGGTGATCTCAGAGGTCTTTTCCAACCTTAATGATTCTATGATTCTACAATCATACAAAGAGTTCCAACAACATTAATAGAATTCTCTTCCCACCTGATAACCTTTTCAAGATGGTTGTCACATTTTTGATTCACTGCCTGGCAGAGGACAGTATAATAGATGTCAAAATTATTATCTCCTCTGGAGATTTTTTTTTCTACCTGCATCCATTAAAAATACATTTTAAAACATTGCAAAGCAGCTTTGATTTCCATTGAAATGAGAGGAGGATTCGAGTAAGAATATTCAGAACTCTGCATATTCCTGCCCTCTGTATCAGATTGCTAGCTATCACCATCACTTGGAGCTGTTTTTCACTCTGAATACAATAATACTGGGAGATACATCTAAGGGTTTGGGGTGGGAAAAGATATAAACACAAATTAAAAGTGAGCTCTTCCTTAATTAATTTTACACATCTACATGACACAAGAGTATATGGATGCGGCCTTGATGGAATATTGTGGATGGAATATTGTGTATTTAATACTATGTGTTTAGTATTCCTCTATGTCACACATTATTGAGTCTACAAAACCAGAAGCTGATTTTACAAGAGCTTAAATGATACCTTTCCAGATGTCAGCAATGTCTTAGGACTACAGATAGCATGGAGTGATAGGAGTTTCCTTTTAACCTTATACACTGTCACAGTTCCAGGCTGATCCCAGAGACTTAACAATACCATCAGAGAGCATGCAACAAGTGATGGAGCAAGAGGAAATGGCCAAAAACCAGCCTAAAGTCCTTCTTGAGCAGAAGTCCTATGCTAATGTATGGATTTGATTACTTATTTCCAATTAACTCTGAAGTACTCATTTATTTGACTGCCAAACACTGAGTGAATGCCAGACAGGTGTTCAGTAGAACACCACACTACACTGATTTTACAATCCCTTTGCACTCTTGCTATCCTGAAAGCACCACATTTGGATCAAACCACTCCTCACTAGGCACCTTTCTCTAAATGATGAATATACAAATCCTATTCTACTGTGAGAAAAATGAAAGCAATACAACAATTTAATTCACTCTCAAATATGCCATACTTCAGTTATTTCACTCTGCTCCCTCAGAGAGAGATGTTCACATGAGGAAATCCTTCATGATTTTCCAAATGAACTGAATCTCCTGGTGGCAGTCCAAGCCCAGAAGCCACTTCTTTTCCATTAAAATAATCCCTCCACGTCTTGGAAGGGGAATGGCTCCATTGGTGGGGATGAACATCAAAAGCCACTGGTGACTTCATTCCCTCTGCTAATTGACTTGAGTTAATCTTCTGAGGACTGTCCTACTTTCTCAGTTTCATAATAATTACCTCCTGTATTACCCACTAGTATACACTGGTGACAGCAAAAGAAAATAAACTTTTTATGAACTTTGCATTAAATTTGAAGATCGAGCTGGGATGACTTTCTAGAAGGGTATGGTGCTAATAAACAAAAAATAACTGGTTTCAGTACAGCACTAACAGTGCCATCTGACATAAGATAAGGATATAATAAGGCTTGAAATTCTACTAATTGAAGAAACACTGCCAACTAAACAGGAAACATAATGGTGGACTACTGGTTTAGGGGAAAAGTGAGGGGGAAAACTACCTTATGTTAATAAGAATCAAAGAAAAACACTAGTATAGATAAAAATAAACAAACATAATGACTCCTAACTGATAACCTGTGGTACACTATTCACAGGACACAATCACGCTACTGAAAACCATCCCAAAAGCAAAGCAATCCAAAACCGTCCCAAAAGTGCCTGAAGATTTCTCCTGATGTTCACCAGAGGATATATTAAAAATCATCCACCTCTCAGTTGCATGCAGCACACATAGCATTGCCAGATTCCTAAAGTCCATCTGCCTACAGCTTTCACTTTGTACTGACAGTGAGGAGAGCAGAAACCAACAGGTTTGACCACACGAAGGCTTTGCAGGAGCAGCCCTTGCTCCCATGGCTTCTAAACCTGATCATGTCTCTGCCTTCCTGAAGAATGTAGTAAGTGATTTCCCTCTCACAGGTCATGAAACATAATATGCAGAGACTTTTTTCAGAGGCAGAAATTTGTTAATGGCAACGTGGAATTAAGAAAACGTCAAAGATGCTCTGAGATAGTATTAAAAGGTGTCTTTCTATCTTTCAGTTAGAATGTATATGAAGAGTTGATTTTCTTAGCCAAGGTTCAGCAAGAAAAGGTCTCTCAGAGCTCTTAAACTAGGTAAAAAGGTGTTCATACACTGAAGAGAACCTTTAGTTTGTATGACAGACAAAGGAATACTCATTCTTTCAGTTCCACCCAACACTCCCATGCTCACCAGTAAACCACAGCCCCAAGCACCACATCTATATGTTTTTTCAACACTTCAAGGATGGTGATTCCACCACAGAATCACAGAACGTTAGGGGTTAGAAGGGACCTCTGGAGATCATCTAGTCCAACATCCCTGCCAGAGCAGGAGAACCTAGAGCAGGTTACACAAGATGGTGTCTAGACAGGTTTTGAATGTGTCCAGAGATGGAGACTCCAGCACCTCCCTGGGCAGCCTGGGCCAGGGCTTCACCACCCTCACAGTAAAAAAGCTCCTCCTCATATTGAGATAAAACTTCCTGGGTGCTAGTTTTCTCCCATTGCCTCTAGTCCTGTCACTAGGTACTACAGTAAAAAGCCTGGTTCCATCCTCCTGATACCCACCCTTCAAGTATTGCTAAGCATTGATCAGATCCCCCCTCAGTCTTCTCCAGGCTAACCAGCCCCAGCTCTCCCAGCCTCTCTGCGTAAGAGAGATTTCATCGGGTACGGTGGCATTTCTGCATGCTCTTCACTCATCACTGGGCTATCACATCCCAACAACTGCCTCCCCAGTACAGAACTCTGCTCTTCAGAAATGTCAGAGCTCTGCTCTGTGTCTCTGCCTGGTGATTTCCAACAGCTCAGAAGGCAATTCAGGAGGAAACAAAGCAGCATGGTTTTAATGAAAGGGGATTAAGGCTTCTAGGTCAGGCAATCAGAGCAAAAAAGAAGTCCCTTCTGATTCTGATGAAGTTTCTGGGAGCTAAGTGGTGCAATAAAGAATAACTTCTACAATTGCCTCTCTCTCTCTTATCATTAGATTAATGCTGAAAAAAGTGACACTTTAAAAGGTTTAATGCTGGGCTTAGAGCTGTAGCACTGCTGCTAAGTGGATGCTTTCTTTTGCTGAAAGAGCAATGCAACAAGGAAACTCATGTTGCTGCTTCTGAAGTTGCTGGTTTATATACATTTATAGTTCCAGTTCTAAGCCATTCTCAGGAATAGAGGATTGCTTCCCCCCCCCC
>VWZO01021032.1:3390-17574 GCA_013396975.1 Bucco capensis | reverse complement strand
TTTTGGGGGGGGGGGGGGGGGGGGGGGGGGGAGGCGACTTCTCTTTTTCCTACTAATTAGGAGCTCCAGGGAAACTTAGGCACACTTCTAGTCTTTGTCCCCAGGCAGGAATACAGGTGACAGTTGCAAAGTATGCTCTGTTCCAGAGAATGTTATCTGACAGGTGAAGAGGTCATTACATTGCCTTACCAATATGCACCTGAAATTGGGGCAGCACAAAGATGATCTGGAAGCTGGAACACCTCTCCTGTGAAAACAGGCTGAGAGAGTTGGGCTTGTTCAGCCTGGAGGAGAGAAAGCTCCAGGGAGACCTTCTTGTGGCCTTCCAATACTTAAAGGGAGCTTACAAAAAAGAGGGAGAGTTTTTACACAGCAGAGATAGGACAAGAGGAATGGTTTTAAACTGGAAGAGAGGAGATGTAGATCAGATGTTAGGAAGAAATTCTTTACTCAGAGGGTGGTGAGGCACGGGAACAGAGAAGTTGTGGATGTTCCATCTCTGGCAGTGTCCAAGGCCAGGTCGGATGTGCCCTGGGCAACCAGGTCTAGTAGGTGGCATCCCTGCCTATGGCAGAGGGGGTGAAACTAGATGATCTCTAAGGTCTCTTCCAACCCAAACCATTCTCTGATTCTATGAGTCATGAATCTATGAGTCTGTGAAAATAAAAGGGGTGAAATACAATAATAAAATGGAAAGCATGAGTACCTTTGAAGGCAGAGTTTGGGGCAATAATAAACAGAGGTACCATTTCCTTAGTGCCTGATTGGCTGGTGCTTGAATGGATCATGATAGAAGGTGCAGAGTACTTTGAATGGAAGCTGTATAAAAGCAGGATGAGGGCACACAAGAATGGGGATTACTGCCTCAAAGCCACTTGGAAGCCTTTCATGTGACAATCTGCAGTTGCTGAAGCCACAGCAGGTAGGGCTCTCTGCAGAGCCACCTTACCTCTAGCAGAATACCTCTCACTGTTGGATCTTTCTAGCCTGTGCAGATAATTACATGCTGTGGCAGGGCCATGTGCCCTGGTGACAGTGCTGGAAAGAGGTTGGCTGCAGGGAAGAAGACAAAATGGGGCTTTGGCTGTGATAAGTTGAGGCACAGATTTTTTTTTTCATGTAAGCAACAATGAAAAAGTCTTTGGTTCTGTAGCATCCTTTAGAGATGCAGTCTGTAATGCACCGAATTACACTTTGCACTGCTTTACGAAGCCAACTGTACATTCAGTTTTGAAACATGAAGTCTGAAACCATTCCAGTGGCAGCGGGAGGAGTAGGGAAATGAAACACAAAATAAAAAGGGAAATGAAACACAAAGTAAAAAGAGAGATTTCTACTGTTCTGCTGCTCATGCACTTCATAAAACCACAGACACATAGAATGATTGTGGTTAGAAAACACCTCCAAGATCATCAAAGTCCAACCATCAAACCAACATCTCCAATGCCACTGAACTCTGTCACCAAGAACCTCTACAAAGGAATTACAGGCATAAGGAGGTAGTGAGCGCCTCCTGTCAGTATCCAAAGAAGTCTTAATTTTTCATTTGGGGAAGAAGATTCTCTGCCATTAAGAATAGGTATTCAATACTGTAGCCTCAAGCTGGTGCTGATAGCCATCAAAGCCTGTTCTTCCAATATACATGCCTAACATTAAAAGCATAAATCTTTATTTCAGCAGCTGAATAAAGCAGCATCATTTTCAGAAGACCCTAGTTCCCACATATTGTTGGACATTATATCTTCATCTATGAGAAGGAGATCACTTTCTTGTAGGTGTACTGAAGAACTGAATAAATAACATTTTATAGCCTTCACATTCTGGTAATTTTGGATTCCTAATGGTAGCTCAGATTTGAATAAATGATGCACACAGCATGGAGAACTTCTTTCAAATGCTAAACTGCCTGGAATCATTGTGTAAGCATGTAGAAAGATACTTTCTTTTTCAGTTTAAAGAAGAAAGGACTAAACTAGAACCCAAGCTTGAGGTGATTTGCACCCAGAGAAAACTTACAGGAATCCTTTGCATTCTGAATGTGACACAAATAGTGTCTCATTTGTTCTGCCACTGAACCCATTCCTGCACTGCCTCCCAGGGAAGCAGGACATCTGTTAAGATCCTGCTGGCTCCTTTGATTCCTTTTGGTTTGGAACCTGATAAGTCATCAGACAGGTTGGTCTTCCAGCTTGTGTTGGCTTTCTGATCACAGAATCCATACCAAAATAAATCATTTACAATAGATGTTGGAAAACAAAATGGAAGAGAGAATGAATGCTTGTAGGCAGGCTTAGGATTATCCTTCCTCCTTTTAGTTGCATCAAAAGGCAAAAATGTGCTTAAGAACCTTTATGTTCCAGAGACAAAAAAAGTAAACCTCTCTGTTTTAACAGGATGTACAAGTGTTCAGACAGCGGAGAGGGAAAACAAGTAGGCAAATGTATAGTCTGAAAGATGCAGGTTTTGAACTCCACTTTGCAGCAACAGCATTTAAATATCTTTAGTCCTTTGGTTGCCTCTCTAGCACATTGACATATGTCAGCATATATGAATGTGAGTGTTCACTCTAAACACTCAGATCATTAGAGAGAATGGAAATAGAATCATAGAATTATAGAATCATTAAGGTTGGAAAAGACCTCCAAGATCACCAAGTCCAACCACCAGCCCAACACCACCATGCCACTAAACCATATCACCAAGTGCCATGTCTACCCATTTCACGAACCCCTCCAGGGATGGTGACTCCACCACTGCCCTGGGCAATCTCTGCCAATGCCTAACCACTCTTGCAGGGAAGAAATTGTTCCTAATACCCAACCTGAACCTCCCCTGCTGAAACCTGAGGACATTTCCTCTTGTCCCATCACTAGTCACCTGGGAGAACAGACCAAACCCCACCTGGCTCCAAGCTCCTTTCAGGGAGTTGTAGAGAGCAAGAAGGTCTCCCCTGAGCCTCCTTTTCTCCAGAATAATCATCCTCAGTTCCCTCAGCTTCTCCTCACAACACTTGTGCTCTAGACCCTTCTCCACCTTTGTTGTTCTTTTCTGGACACACTCCAGCACCTCAATGTCCTTCTTGGAGTAAGTGGCTCAAAACTGAACCCAGTATATGAGGTGTGGCCTCAGCACTGTCCAATGGGACAATCCCTGCCCTAGTCCTGCTGCCACACTAGTGCTGATCCAAGCCAGGATGCTGTTGGCCTTCTTGGCCACCTGGGCACACTGCTGCCTCAGCTTCAGCCACAGTTGACCAGCACCTTCAGGTCCTTCCCCACTGGGCAGCCTTCTAGCCACTCTGCCCCAAGCCTGGTGTGTTCATGGGGTACTATATAAATAGTGCTAAGAAATCCTAACTCTTTCCTGTACCTCTTGTACTAGCTCGAGGGTTAAGAGTTACAAGCCCATTGCAGGGCATATCTTTCTCTCTAGATGAATAGTGTCAGTATTCCAGGTAGATTGTATGATGGGAAATGCTGAAGCTTCTTAAGTCCATTGCATGCCCCACCTCTAGTATTGACCTAGTTTCTGTTATCTGCTCCCTTGCACCTACCAATACAATTATTTACTTATCAACATCATTCTTTATTCTTCCAGGCAACCAATAAAATAGCAAGAAGTCAGCTTTTCCATAATGAAAGAACCTTACAACTATTTCAAAAAAACCCTAAGCAAACAACAGCATGGAGAAAAGATCTTTGACATATGGTAAATGGGAAATTAAAATAGTATTGATAGTTAAACATTCTTTTCCAAATAGGAATGTATCAGCTTCAATCACTCTGTGAACTGGGACAAAACAATAGCAATGGAGCACTTAAATCCTTAAAAATACAATCCTACCAGCTCTACAATTCATAAAATACAGATAATTTGCTGGGAGCTAATGAAGAACATAAGAACCCTAACCTTCCAAGACAGTGTTCCATAACAGTCATACAGTAGAGGCTTATCCTTGACCACCAGTGATAATCCTTCTCAAATCATCTTTGATTCATCTCCAAAAAGCTGACTGAAACAACTGCATGGGTTGGACAATACAACAATACAACTCAGAACCTAATCAAGCTTCCTAATCAGTGGATTCACATTGCTCCATTACTGCAGGAGGTTTCTCACAGCAGTGCTGCTATGTGAGTGAGAAGTCATCACTAAATGTTAGCATTCCTGTCAGAACTTTGTAACCATTCCGAACCAGATGTCACAAACACCATTTCCAACAATTAACAGCATTTGACATTCAGTTGATACAGTTTCTAAGACAGGGAAAAAAAAACCAAACAAACCAACCTAAAGGATTAATATTGGTACCTGATAAAGAAGCCCGGTGCATAACTTCTGCAGGTGGAGGTGCTCTGGAGGAGGTGCACAAGGAGGGCAGCATGAGGCAACCTGTAAAAGGTGAAAGTGACCCTTACATCTGCTCCTGATGACAATCATTAGTAGTGAAGAGACATAAGAATTCCAACATCATTTTCATTATCATTAATAAAGGGCAATCAGTGTATCAGTTCTCTTTTCCATTAGGAACAGCAATGAGTTCACACTGATGACAGTGAAGAAGAAAAGGGGAGGGAAAAGGGTAAGAATTACACCCATCATAGCCACTAGCAATGGAGTAACTCACTCATACAAATGAGTGAGCAAGAACCTTCAAGCAGCTCTCTTTTCTAGAGTTCCATATGTGATCTTCTCACGCTCTACAGCTCCCTGAAAGGAGATTGGAATGACATGGGGCTTGGTCTCCTCTCCCAGGTGACTAGTGATAGAAGAAGAGTTGCCCCAGGGGAGGTGCAGGAATAGATGAATAGGTTAAAAGAGAATTAAAATCAATGCATTTTTCACTGCTTGTTAAAAGATTATGCTTGCTTATACAACATGTATGCCTGAAGCAGACTGACTCCCAAACCATTTGATAAGGATGTATAAACCTTGAGGTGGTTTGAAGAAAAGATGAAAAGGGCTAGATAGAGATCTCTGCCTTCATCCCATGATGTGGAAACTCCCTGAATATTGCAGTGTTTAGGGACCCAAGGAGCAAAAGCTTCTTGCCTGTTCCCACTCTTGGGCTTGGTTGCATCAGTCCTACAGCAAAAATTCATTCTCTGACTGTCTCCAACATCCATATCCTTTTCCACATGTACCCCAGCACTCAACCTACCATCAGTGTAACAAGATGACAGAAATACTTCTCCAACACATTCGGGAGATGCACGTTTCCATCTTCTATTGGTTGTGGGCAAAGTATTTGTGCTTCTAGTTCTGTACCTTCAATTCCTATTACTCTACCAAAACTCCTATAAGCACCTACAGGGTTTCCTGCTTTTCCATTTAGCTTGTCCATCAAATTACTTGTATTAAAATTGTTCCTTATTGGCATTTTTTTGGACTACTACCTCACTGAACTTAGGAGTTGGAAGTTTCTTATTTGGTCGTGGTCTCCTGTAGCAGACATGACGATATCATTGGTGAGGTCTGGCAAGAGGAGAAGGATTTCTGAAGTGAAAGATGATGTTTAGAGTTGAAGTCATGATAATGAGTATCAATGTATAACACAAGTATGTGCCAATAGAACATGATTTTAGGAAGTCAGTGTGATTTCTAACCTTTGCTCAAGCATGGCAGGACTCATATGAACATTTTAGTTAAAATTATAGTGTATATTGAATATGAGAAAGCAGCATTCCCTCTTGAGTGTGCTGCACCAAAGGCAATATAATGCATGTCATAACTAAATGGTAATGTTTTCTGCTGCCTCAGCAAACATCTGTCTCTTCCAAAGGCAATAAAGCAAAAAGCTTCCTCATCTCACTATGGAGATGTAAGATCTCTTTGCTTCAAATGAAATTCTAAGACATGCTGCTGCTGGTTTTGTAGGACTAGTTTATTGCTGTCATTTTGAAGTAACAAATCTTCACCCTTGGTAGATCTGCCTTCCAGATGAAAAAATATGATGTTGAATTAGTGCTAAACAATTTCCACAGGGAGAGGAGATGTTAGACCTGAGATGAGTCATGGGAATTTGGAAGATTAAACAGTACCAACAGCATGTAGGTATTAGAAATACCTTTAATAAAACAAGTTTTTCTAAGTCTGTGGGAACACAAACATTTCTTAGAGTGTAACAATCTACTTTCTTAGAATTGGCTTTTCAATTAGAAAAGGATAAAACCTTATTACACTGAATATCAGTCACCTTGAATCTTCATGCAAAGCTCATGAGGATCCTTACTCCTTCCTATTTGAAGGTACTAAAGCAAAGTGCTTGGTACTAGACTAGAGTGATGGAAAATGCTCGACCTGTGTCAGGACACAGATACTCTTCAAGCAGGTGATACAGTTAATCAGTGAAAATCCTAATCCTGGAAAAACAATTGTGTATTCCTAGCCTCTTGCAATTTTACAAGACAGTTAAAAAAAAATAAAGAGCAGAGTCATTCTCACACAGGTAGGATTCAGTACATTTCAGTGAACAATTCATTTACCTGATTGAAAATCCCATCTTCCTTTTCCAGTCTGAACCTCCCCTGGCACAACTTGAGGCCTTTTCACTAGTGTCCTATCACTAGTCATCTGGGAAAAGACACCAACCCCCATCTGGCTCCAACCTCTTTTCAGGGATTCGTGAAGAGCAAGAAGGTCTCCCCTGAGCCTCCTCTTCTCCAGGCTGAACAACCGCAGTTCCCTCAGCTGCTTCTCACAAGTTCTGTAGAGCCTTCACCAGCTTCCTTGTTCTTCTTTGGAATTACATAGCTGTTATATATCTACATTATAGGTTTATATAGCTGCATTCTACCTAGTCTATACGCATTTAAAATGTTCAGAGTTGCAATCTGTGGGGGCTAGAGGAGAGAAAAAGATCATTATGTTGTAGAGATGACAACATCTGCTGGCTGCCTCCAGCAGAGCCATTTGTTTGCTTGAACAAATCCATGGCCACAGGGAGTTTTTCCACAGTAAATTTACTGATGCTGCCACTTGTGTTAGAGAAGCAAACCTGAGGATCAGCTTATCACATCATACCATGACTGCTGAAGAAACATACCAGAATAGCTTCTTTGATATGAATTATCTCAACTACTGGTGTAGGCTCTGAAGTGACAACAACTCTGGAAGCCACCACCGAGCTGACTTTTATAAGGTATATACCACTAAGCTATGTATAATGCAGCAGCTTTCCCAAAACATTTCAAAAGTCATTAAACTGCTTAACTACTTGTACTTCCTCCTAGCCCACCCAAAAATGTACTATTTGATCCTTTTTTAGCTGTACATCTTAGCATGATCTGCTCATCAGCAATCCAGATATGGAAATTTATGTGTGCTGGCAAATTGCATCCATTTATTTGCTGTGGTTTAATTTCATTAACAAACATGATAAGAGAGGTTGAGCTCAACACCTCTCCTTTCGTGTACAAATAACGCCCTGAGTGACATATCAGAGGAAACCCAATTACTGCACATAATAAAATAACACCACCAATAAAAACCCATCTCCTACTTCAGTTATGCTCAGAGATGAGCAGTTAGCAAATACACTTTTGGCATTGAGTAAGCAGCACCATGTCCTCAGTTATGGACCAACCTAAAGCAGATGATCTCTGGGAGCAGCAGAAAGGGGTGAGGAGTCCACAGTGCTTCTTAGTCCATTTACTCCTTGCTTCTATCCCACTGGTTGCAGTGGGTAAAGTGAGGGCTGCTCTGGAGCAGCTCCTTAGGGCACTGCTGTGACAGGTCTGGGCTCTCCACCAGCTCTCCTCTAAAACTGCAGCCAACTGATTTGTGAACCCCATCTGCTTGGGATGTGAAGATGCAGGTTTGGCAACCGTGAAATCCATGGACTGCCATTTACTGGGAGCACTTTGTGTCACTTCTGTTGTAATGCAGGATGGGGTTGGGATTTTTCCTCTACAGACTCTAGAAACTGATTGAAGTAGAGTTAGTTCCTGTTTCAGGGGGCTTAGGAGACATGCACTTTCTGGCTGGTTTTCAGAGGCCCTTTGAAAGGACTGGTATTAGGATGAAATGGATGTTTGAGCACAGGAATCATAGAGTCATGAAGGTTGGAAGAGACCTCCTAAGCTCATCAAGTCTGACCATCAGCCTGTCACCCCCATGCCACTAACTCCTGCCCTAAGCCTAAGTGCCTGCCCCTCCTCTAGCAGCAGAAGCAGGCAGGAATCCTGGCTGAAGGGTAGGTAATGCTCCTCTCTTTGCTATTGACTTTAGCTTCTCCCTCACGAGCCTTATCACACAGAACCACAGAATCACCAAGGCTGGAAAAGACCCCCAGGATCACCAAGTCCAGCCTATGACCCAATAACACCACAACATCTAAACCATGCCACTCAGTGCCACATCCAATCTTTTCTTAAACACATCCAGGGATGTGACTCCACCACCTCCCTGGGCAGCCTATTCCAGTGCACAACCACCCTCTGCATGAGGAAGTGCTTCCTAATGTCCAGTCTAACTCTCCCCTGCTGCAGCTTTAAGCCATGGCCTCTTGTCCTGCCACTAGCTGCCATGGAGAAGAGCCCAACCCCTACCTGACTACAACTTCCTTTCAGGTAGTTGTAGAGGGCGATAAGGTCCCCCCTGAGTCTCCTCCTCTCCAGGCTAAACAGTCCCAGCTCCCTCAGCCTTTCCTCATATGGCTTCCCTTCCAGCCCCTTCACCAGTTTCGTTGCTCTCCTCTGGACCCTCTCCAGCACCTCAACATCCTTCTTGAAGTGAGGGGCCCAGAACTGGACACAGTACTCCAGGTGAGGCCTCACCAGTGCAGAGTACAGGGGGACAATCACATCCCTAGTCCTGCTGGTCACACTATTCTTGATACAGGCCAAGATGCCATTGGCCTTCCGTGCTGCCTGAGCACACTGCTGGCTCATGTTCAGCCGGCTATCAACCAATACTCCTAGGTCCCTCTCCGCTGAGCCACTCTCCAGCCACTCATCTCCCAGCCTGTAGCGCTGCATGGGGTTGTTGTGGCCAAAGTGTAAGACTCTGCACTTAGCTTGGTTGAATTTCATGCCATTGGTCACTGCCCGTTCACCTAGGCTGTCCAGGTCCCTCTGCAGCCTCTTCCTGCCTTCCAGGAGATGGACACTGCCTCCCAACTTGGTGTCATCTGCAAATTTACTGATGGTAGACTCGATCCCCTCATCCAGGTCATCAATAAAGATGTTGAACAGGACTGGTCCCAGGACTGAACCCTGGGGGACACCACTGGTCACTGGACACCAGCTGCAAGTGGCACCATTCACAACCACTCTCTGTGCTCGATCTTCTAGCCAGTTTTTAACCCAGCAAAGAGTGTACCTGTCCACGCCATGAGCTGCTAGCTTTTTCAATTTATCAACTTAGTTATTTGTGTGTGTGAGCTGGAAATGAGAACTGCAGTTAAATGAAAAGACATTTTAAAGACTCCTGCCACAGTACAGTCTTCACACTCCCTGGAATTTGGGATTCCTTGAATAAACATCACCAAGAGAGTGGTCTAGGCTGAATAAGCTTCAACAGAATGGGACAGCATAAAAGCAAGACAGAAACATTCTATTCCTTTGCATTTCTTGCTTTCAATTCTCTCTCCTCCAACTATCTGTAAGCAACACCTGCCTTCTACATTTGCTTCCAGAAGCAGGGACAGCATTTTAGACTCAATAAAAATCCAGGCCAAATAGAAATAATATTGTTGGGTTTAGCTTGCATGGCGGTAAATTTGATGCTCCTTTGGAAACTGTTGAACTGCATCCAGTTTTTATAAGTAATATATATTTTCAGACCTCAAACAGTTAATGACAAGAGAACAGATACCAGCAATCATCCTGTAAGGGCTATCTGATATAAGAGCCTTTGCTTGTTGTTCCAGTCACTGGTGCACAATGTCATGATTTCATAAACTTATAGAGAGGATCCAAAGAAATACTTTGCCTTCTACAGGAAAGCAGTACCATTTATCAACCCTGAGGATATTGTCAGGAGAAAATAAGGGAAGTCAAGTGTAGTAATACTCTTGATATACTGGTTGATGACACCACAAGATGTAAAACACAGCCTGGAAGAAACAGCTACAACAAAGGGGTCACTATTCCTCCAGGCTGGCCCCCTCAGAGATGGAAGAAATTGCCTCTGAGAACTTTGGAAAAAAGAGAGCAAAATTACACAGAGATATAAATGCGATCTAGTTCCTTTCCCCCTTTTGTCTGAAATCATTTTGGGCAACAAAAACTGGCACTGCAGTAAATGCCAAGCACATCTTGTGTAATGCCATTATTTAGTGTACAGTTGGAACCAACACTAAAAGAAAGAATTTGGAAGTTTGGGAGCAGCTTTTGGGCAAAATCAAGCGTGCATGTGCTTACCTGGGTACCCCTAACTTGCCTTTGGTACAAGGAAGCAGACTACAGAATTTTTTGGAGATGCTGGCTAAAAATCTTAGACCCACAACCAGAGTAAGGTCAGTGATGTAATTATGGTCATTTCAGAGCTTTACTTAATAACACCCTACAGGGACCCCAAAAGATACAAGGTGTTGAAGATAAAAGGTACTGCTTTACAGAAGTGGGTAAGAGTTGCCATCTTTGGCATTACCCTGTCAGGAATAGCTTTTCTTTTGGCAAGATCTGTATTTCTGATTCTATATACTAGCCAGAAAACTCAAGTGTTCTAAAAGAACAAATAGAATAAATGATAAAAATATTCTGTAAATATTTGCTGCAGCAGCTCAAAGAGGCTTCGGGTGAATGCCCTTCAATAAAGAAGTCTGAGAAATGTACTTCTGCTGAAGCAAATTGCTCATTTCTTATTAAATTAAAGAAATACAGCTCATGATATTCATCTGTATGTGCCTTATAAATAGGTATCACCCAGATTAATTTTACATTCATTTGCTTAGTCTTTAATCAGTTCTGTCCTTGTTAATCCAATTGTTACATTAACCTGATCCTAATGTGTGGACACAAACTTCCCCTTCAAAAGCAAAGAATTCACATTATTCTGCAAAGCATGCTGGCTTGAAAATGGCACCATGCCTGCCACGCAAAGCAAAGCAGTGTGCAGCTCTATTTTATACCTGCTTTTTTCAGTCAAATATTAAAAGAAAAAAAAAAAAGGGTGAAAGGAACAGTGCCTGAAAACAACTAAAGCTTTCTTGACACATTTGTCCCAGGATTAAATAGTCTGTCCCTGGCATCCTGTTCCTATAGCCCTGTCCAGACACATGATGGTTTTCCATCTTCAGGAATCCATATTATTGTATGGAGAATAAGAAAAAAAAAATCATGCATTAAAGAAAAAAAATCAGAAATTGAGACATTTCTAGCTTTGAGGAGATCAGCCCTGATGAAATGCCCAACAGCACTCAAAAGACTGATTATTTGCATCTAAAAAGCAGTATATCCTATTCCCCAGAACAGGAACAATGCAAGACAGAAATTGTTCTCTTCTTTTACGTTTTCAGCTCTAATTTGGCTTTTTGCTTTAATTTGGAGTGGAATTATCCTCTGCAGCATGACCAGCACTTACTAATTTCTATGAAGTATAATAGTGGATCACTGCTATAACAACTCTGAAAGTAGTTCCACCTCTTTCGTTATTGCAATACAGCTAAAAAAATATTGTGTCTGAAACAATTTCCTGGCTTTCTTTCCCCCTTCTTTTCCTACTTTTTTTTATTTTTTCCCCTATAAAGAGATCCCAATAAACAGAATTCTATTTCTTGCCAGTAGTCTGGTTTTGGCTCTGCCAACTGAATGTAAAATAATACATTTTCCCTTCCTCTAAAGATTTTTTTTTGTAGGTTAGTTAGTGAAAAATGACTGTTCTGTGTTTGAAATGAAGTAATAGACTTATGACCTTTCATTATTACTTCTTTAGTTGCCCTTTTTAGCATGTTTTGGTTTTCCTAAGAACATTCTAAAGCAATCTAAACCAAGAAAAGAGATGAAGCATAACAGCAAACATTCTAGTATATTCAGGGTACGTTCCAAGCAGCTGAACATTACTGTCAAAGTAGCTAATGAGAATTACTTAATGCACCTAAGTATTTATTCCTCATTACTAAAGTATCAAACACACATACATCACATTAACTACAAGGTTGTATTTGTAACGAGGTAAAATTATCACCTTAGGCTGGAAAATACATGAGAAATTGGTCCAATTTTTAACTCAACATGTGGAAAGAACATTACTGAAAACCAACCACTAATTCCCTGCACAGACAAAATCTATTCCCTAGGGAGATCATGTACAGCTAAACTCTCCAGCCATTAACTTGGATTCCTTCAGAAATAGGGGAGAAAGCAGGAAAGGGGTGGACTTGCTCTGATAAAATGCAATATATTCTTTCAGAAGAAGCCATCTAATGGGTTCTTTATGATCCTTCTTCTCAATAGTCTGTTGCCTAAGTCCAGGAGATCAAACCCATGGGAGTGAACAGGAAAAATTGATCTTGGAATAATAAGAAACAGCTAATTGAGAAAAAAAAAATCTCTGCTTTTACCTACTTTTCTATGTGTGTGTGTGCTCTCAGAATAACTTTTATTTTAGCAGTCTATTCCCATAGAATCATAAAATCGTTTTAGTTGGAAGAGACTTTTAAAGTCATCAATGGCAACAATTAACCAGCACTGCTGGGTCACTACTAAACCATGTCACCAGACGCCATGTCTATAAGGTTTTTAAACCCCTCCAAGGATGGTGACACCAGCACTGTTCTGGACAGCCTCTGTGCCAATGCCTAACCACTCTTGCAGGGAAGAAATTCTTCCTAAAATCCAAACTGAACCTCCCTGGAGCAACTTGAGGCCACCTTCTCTTGTCCTATCACTACTCACCCAGGAGAAGAGACCAAGCCCCATCTGGCTTCAAGCTCCTTTCAGGGAGTTGTGAAGAGCAAAAAGCTCTCCTCTGAGCCTCCTCTTCTCCAGACTAACCAACCCCAGTTCCCTCAGCTGCTCCTCACAACACTTGTGCTCTAGACCTTTCACCAGCTTCATTGCCCTTCTCTGGACAGGCTCCAGCACCTCAATGTCCTTCTTGGAGTGAGGGACCAAGGCATTTCCACTTCTATACAACCAGTTTGGCAAGTCTTGACATATACTTTTTACTTCTGAATTAAAAGAAGGATAATTTCAGATAATGGAGCAATTTTTTTAACAGAGAAGACATACAGAAGAGATCTTTTTTTCCCCTCAAAGTTTTCTAAAATGACCACCCATAAATAATGACAAAAAGTTGACAAATCCTCTCAGAGGTTGGAATCCTAACTTCATCCATGAGAGCAGCACAAAGGCTTATTTGGAAAGCTCAAGTGGTACTTCAGTCACGGAAAAATAGGTTTGAGATAGGATGGATTTTAACCTGGAAGGATGATGGCAGTACTAAAACGACACTGAAAAATTAGGCAATAGGACAAAAGAATTGCAACCATGCTGTACAGATAAATGAAACCTTGAGAGCAGGTCTGCTAGACAAATATGACAAATCCTGGGAGGAAGTCTCAAAGGAGATTGTATCAATATACAGGAGTATAAATCATTTCTAGAGCTGTACCAGTGCAGCAGGATCACTTCTCCTCTGAAGTTACAAACAGGTAACAGGGACAAGGAGTAAAGCAGAAAAAAAACCAACCTTCTGGGGTGAAAGGAGTTAGCTTTAAAGCTGTGAATAAAATTTATAGCTATTTTAAAGATTTATTCTAGTGCAGACTACCTCCAGTTACATCAAATCCCAGAACTGCAGCATGGTGAGGGCTGGAAAGGACCTCTGGGGATTATCTAACCCAACCCCCTGCTAAAGCAGGGTCACTCAGAGCAGCTTGCCCAGGTGGGTCTGGAATCTCTCCACAGAAGACTCCACAACCTCTCTGGGCAGCCTGGGCCAGGGCTCTGCACCTTCACAGCAAAGAGGTTTTCCTCACATTCAGATGGAACCTCCTAGGTTCCATTTTGTTGCCCCCTGGCCTGTACCTGAGCAGCACTGACAGCAGTCTTCTCCCCATCCTCTTCAGAGAATTACAGAATCACCAAGGCTGGAAAAGACCCCCAGGATCACCAAGTCCAGCCTATGACCCAATAACACCACAATATCTAAACCATGCCACTCAGTGCCACATCCAATTTTCTCTTAAACACATCCAGGGACGGTGACTCCACCACCTCCCTGGGCAGCCTATTCCAG
>VWZO01021031.1:0-77192 GCA_013396975.1 Bucco capensis | reverse complement strand
AACCTGGCCATTCTATGATTCTATGAAATCTCAGATTCAATGTATTGAGAAACCCCAAACTAAGCCTGGTAAACTAGTCAAGGCCCTTCTGGGGAAGGAGACACAATGTTATCTGCACTAAACTAAAATGACTAGGAAAAGGAACAAAAAAAGCCAAGCAAAAGTGCTTAGTCAATGAACCAGTAAAATGGCTCTGTGCAGGGCTTGATGTGACAGCAACAAAGATGGCTGTTATCACCAACTCCTGTCCTGTACGTGATCACTTATGATATTTGACTAAATCTAACCAGAACTTTATAGGCCACCACTCAGTGTCAAGTGACACAGGAGAAAGCCCTGATAACAAAGAAGCATGTCCTTTTATTGCAGCCAAAAGTTTACAAGAAAAGACAAGCAAGATTAACATGGGTACCACTGATGAAGAACAGCCAGCAACATGCATGCAAATTTCAGCAGAAATATCCTGCAGTGCTTTGGTTAGCAACCAGGGAACCTTCAGGCAGTCAAACACTTGCTGGTTAGGTATTCATGAATTATACAGAAATTGTGCTTTAGAGGCATGTCTGAAACCATTGTTTGATAAAAATACTAGCTTCCTTCTCCACTGGCTAACTGCATGTAAAACTAGCACTAGGCTGCCAATTCCCATGAATTTTGCTTTAAGAATGTTTTAAGAATTTTAAGAAGAGAGTTTTTCTGTCTTCTGCATGTATATCAGTACCCTGACATAACAGATCCTAACCCAGACTATGACAAGCAACTGCAGGTCAACATCCAATATGAGAACACTAGCAAGTAATCACAAACCGAGGTGGCAGACTTTAGCTCAATTAAACATTGGAAAACAAGAATCATACCTTCAAAAGTGCAGGCAGAGTTGTGCTTTCCTGTTGGTTGCTCTTTAAATTTATTGCTTCACTCCCTTTGTTTTCAGAACTGAAAAACAAAGATATGTTGTAATACTGAGGATTTGCATTATTCAAGTCTATCTGAGAGCCAACACAGTATCATTTTATTTAAACACAACAGAGCATTAACTTAAGAGAACATGTTTTCCAAACCACAGTCCATATTCTGTACACATTGCAACTGAAAATGCCATGCCCCTAAAAGCTGAAGACTGAAGCAAAAATACATGTTTCACCTCATGCAGAGGTTTTCAAACTCAAGCATTCAGAAATGGCACATAGCATTTCAGCTCTTCTAATCAAAAGGATCCCAAGATTTCTGTGCACATGCACTATTCTCTGCTGGAAATATGATACTATAGTCGATCAGTCATCTACTACAGCAGCATTAATTGCCACAGCACTATCTGGCACATCTGGCAGCTAGAAGCTACTCCCAGTCTTTATACTGAGGACTGTTGTCAAGTGGAATACATTTTCAGCAGATGGAATCATCACAAATTACAGCTACCACATGTAACAGATCTTTATTGAACATACCTAACGTGGGTCTAGAAAGAGGACAGCAGACCTGTTGCTACCACCAAGGCAAACACCCACTGTTCCATTTTAAAAGCCAGAAGCCCAAAGTGGTGTATGTCCTCATTTATTCAGAGCCCATCTTTGGGACGAAGGGATCCCTGCCCTGATTCTTAAAGCAAAACCCAGCAGAAAACATTTTTATTCAAAGCTTTATGCTACATGCAACTTTAAAGCAAAAACATATCAAGAAAACCATTAGAGGATATTAATGAAAGACATCATCACTTCCTGCATTGCATATTGTAAGCTGAAGAAAAATATCTTTGTACCAATAGATCTGTGTGAGAAATGCTCAGTAAAGTCATAAGCACTTCAGAAATTATTCTTCATCAGTTTCAGAAACGTAGCTTTACTACTGACAAATGTGCAAACCCTTATTTCTGAATTTGTATAAAGAGATGAACTGAAAGGTCTCGAAATAGAAATAAAAAATAATTCTTTGCATTTTGGTGAAATTCTGCCAGGATTTGGAGAAAGTATTTAGACACAGTAGTGCTCCTACCACTACTGACAACCACATGTAAGCAGGTCTTAACAACACTTTTAAAAATGAAAGGTTTTCTTCCTATTGCTAATTAGGCATATGAGTTAAATATAAATTGATTATAGACACAACATACAGAAGTCAGTCTGACTAAAAGTTGGTTTCCCACTCAGCTGCTCAGAGACAACCTTCCTTGAACAAAAATGAGAACAGAAGTCTCCTGTAGTTTTTTCAAGATATTCCAGATCTTTTCAGATACATCAAAAGAAAAGCTCCTTCCTCTTTCATAGATCATCTTCAAGTTGAAAACCATGTATTTTCAGATAATCTCAGGTAATCTCTCATAATGCATTCCTAAACACAAATATGCTTTTTCAGGAAGAGGATCAGAAAGTCTTGCCTGTTCTTTGCCTCCCGGTAAAACAGTGCAGATGAATTAATATTCTATGCTATTAAATTCTTCTGCTGTTAATGCGTTTCATGAAGGAGATTTTGCAATCACTTTTATTAGCGTGCCAGGTTGCCCAAAAGTGCTTCTCAGTACATAACCTATTTTCTCCCTCCTCGGTTGTTTTTTGTTTTGTTATGTTTTTTGTTTGTTTTGTGTGGGTTTTGTGTGTTTGGGTGGGGGGTGTGGGTTGTTGGTTTGGGGTTTTTGTAAAAAAACATTCTTCTCAGATCTGCATAGGTTTTCCTGATGATGATACACTTGACATGAGCAGGAATGCCCTGTACTCAAGAGCAAGATAGTGAGGTTGATCTCCACCAGACATTCCTTCTGGCTTCAGAATATCACTCTTTATGGAACTGGTCTTCAAACCACAACTGAGATCCTTGCTTTCGTTAAGTCTTGCCAACACAGATCATCAGCATCCTATTCTTTCATCACTTTTTTGCACACATTCTTCCCTTCACATCAGGGTTTTTTCCCCAAACTTTCTGCCTTTGAGATATCTGTCTCTATTACTTTCTTCTATAGCTAGCCAGACCTGAACAGATCACTATGAAATTCCATAGCATATGTATCAAACCCAAAAGAATGCAGTTCAACAGATAAGCATCTTAAAATCAACAAGTGAAAAAAAAAGTATCAAAACTTTACTTTCCAGCATAAAGTAAACCAAAAACTGGAAACAATTCCACACACCCATTCACAGTTTATATTCTAGCATTTCTACATTCCTGAACCTTTTGCTTTTGGGTGTAGTTTTTTAAACATGCTGACTTTGTCAGCAGAACCAGCTTTAGAAATTTCCATGCCTCAGCTATCTCTTCCCACCCTCAACTCAGCCAAGCAGGGCTCTCAGTAGGGCCATGGTCTTAGATAAAATCAAGGAGGTGCAGAAGTTTCCATCAGGAAAAATTCATCCCATGGACCAGTTTACAATGCAGTGATTTGTACCAGGAACAAATGAAGGGGCAAGGAATGCCACTCAACAGGCAGGAACAAGGAAGCACATACCACTGCAGCTCACTTCCCCACCAAAGCTGCTTCTTGTGAACCTCTTCCACCCTCAGCCAGGGCCCAGTTTTCAATAGATCTCTGACTGAAACCAAATTACTCATGCTGAATGAACAAAGTTTACAGCACAAAAGCTCACTGTGCTGGAAACAAGCCTCTTGGATTGTTTAGGATAAAATTGGTTTGGTTTTCCCAGAGTCAAGATTACCTTCTACAGCCTGAATACCACAAACACAGTAGCTGGTGCCATGCTCAGTATTTGGGATTGGAGAACAAACTAGCTACTGGTCACTGGGTTCAAATGATGCAGTTTATCAATTCCTGCTACCAATCCCCTACAATTTCTATGTCTTCCCCCCTTCTCATCATTGCATCTATCACATAACAGTCACAAATTACAAAATTTCGGAACACTGTATGGTGTTTTCCCCACAAATTCTCTGAAAAGGAAAATAAAACAGTGAAGTTCATAGGCCCCCTCACAATCCTACACTCCCTGTTTAAGAAAAGTGGTCAATGTAATTATGCCACGCATATTCTTATGTTGCAGTGTAAGCCCATATTGTCCATAGAAGTCTCTATTCAGACACATAGTGAACACTATTATTAAGCTGTGGCATTCATAATTCAAATTAATTCTTGGGAAACACATCAGGCATTTAATATTTATGCTAAAATGACCCATTATTGATTTTTTAATATGCTATCCTATCATTAATTACTAGGAGTTATACATCCAAGAACTGTATTTTAAGTGGCCTCTTTTTTTTTCTACAGGATAATCTCTGCAACTAAATATTGTTATAGATGTTGACTCAGTAGCTGTACAATGTCATACCACCAAATTCTTACGCCTTTACTAAGACTGAACATAACAGACTGCTAATATAGACAGGCTCACCATGAACAAGGAATTCCACATGTCCACCTCCTATTTGGGCTACATCTGTATTATAAGTTTGGCTCCACAGAGTGCCATCTTTGCTTTAAGCTTTTCCGGAGTGGTGCATTTTTTCAGTGCTTTGCCACAGCAGGTCCTGAGCATACTATCACCAGTTCAACACCTCTCAAGTTAGGCTTGTACTTAACCACCCACATGGCTTTGCCTGATCAACCAGCCAGCTCACAGAAAGCATTTCAGCACTTGCTGAATTACAAAGCTGAATCTCATGAATCTTTAACATTATGCTCCACAAACTACTGTTGTTACATTACATACCCAGCAATAGCAATCTACTAACCCAAGTTCTCAATCTACTTTGTACCTGCTTGTATGCAGTGGAAAAGCAAACCATGATCCTAGGAAGAACACCACCTCTGCCCTGCCAACTTGCTTCCATGGGCTTCTTAACTACACAAAGCAGTCGTGTACAAATTGCCATAACCACTTATTTGTACATTTAGGCAGATAATAACATATTTTTTTTTTAAAGAGCATGAAAATATTAAATAATGCCTAAAGTAATAAAGACGCTGTCATAAAGACACTGTCAAAAAAAGACTAAAAACCAAGCCTCTCAACTACTTCTCAAATATGTAATCTACTGTCCTACTGCTGCTATTTCTACCAGACATTGCCTTTTCTCTTACATATTAGTGCACCCACTTGGATGGGTTAATCTTCAGCAAAGGTCAAGGGATCTCCTTGACTTTCTTGCTGCTACTCCCTACTGTCTTACTAGCATGCCTAACCTGATTAGCATCACTACTGTTCTTTAAATAATCAAGATTAAACTCAAGTTACAAAAGATGCCTTTCTGTATCTTCTGCACAAACCTTTCTTTGGGTGATTTTCCAACACTTCCAGTTCCTCTGCTGCTGGAAATCTGTTTTGACCTTTCTGTAATACTTGGACAGGTGGTGTCTAAATTAGAAGCAGATTTGTGGTCCAAGTTTTTAATCATTTTACACTTACACAGGAGAGGTTAGATTCTTACAGCCTAAACATGTTCACATTCTGCATTGTTGCTCACACAAGAAGTACACATACATAAGCAGAAGTATACAAACTCAGATCAGTTAATATAACTGAGGGACTACAGTCAAGATAAAAAACACATTTAATGGAGCAAATTTTAATACATGGTTTCCCCACAGCCTCTAAAACCAAAACAAGGCAATTACAAACAATCACAGCTTCAAAAGGCCCTCATGGTGTTTCCCTGTGGTGTAAGAAGTCTGCTTCCTCCATCCTTCTCCTTCATAACAATCCCTCGGAAGTTGCAGATTAAAAACCCACCCCCTTCTTCCTCTATTAGTCCACCCCACCCATGCTATGCATGCAGCAGATTGTCAATGTATTGTGTCAGATTAAACAAAAAAAGAGCAAAGCTACAGGCAGCATGCAAGTGCAATAAAGCACAGACATCCACGCTTTGACGGCAGGGCTCACCAAATGGAAAGTAACTGCTGTGATATTTTAAGTTCACAGTATCACAGTATAGATTAGGGGTTGGAAGGGACCTAGGAAGATCATCTAGCCCAACTCCCCTGCCAGAGCAGGATCACCTAGACAAGGTCACACAGCAATGTGTCCAGGCAGCTCTGCAATGTCTCCAGACAAGGAGACTCCACAGCCTCCTGCGCAGCCTGGTCCAGTGCTCTGGCACCCTCACTGCAAAGAAGTTTTTCCTCAGGTTAATACTAAACCTCCTGTGATCCAACTTACTCCCACTCCCTCTTGTCCTAACATTGGATGCCATTGAGAAGAGCCTGGCTCTCTCCTCCTGACACTCATCCTTAACATATTTCTAAACATTCATGAGGTCTCCTCTNAATATATTGAACAGTACTGGACCCAGCACTGACCCCTGGGGCACACCACTAGTTACAGGCCTCCAGTTAGATTCTGCTCCACTGACCACAACTCTCTGGGCTCTGTCTTTCAGCCAGTTCCCAATCCATCTCACAGCACAGTCTCCCAATCCATACTTCTTAAGTTTGGCAATGAGGATGCCATGGGAGACAGTATCAAAAGCTTTTGCTAAAGTCAAGAAAAACCACTTCCACTGCCTTCCCCTTATCTATCCATCTAGTTATGCCATCATAAAAGTTCCTTTGGAAAGGGGAAAGTAAAAGCTGCTGAATGCTGTTTGGGAATGGGGAACATTAATGAGCAGTCTCTTACAGAAAGAGACAGTTAGCTAAAGCTCAACTAAGACAGCACCGTGACAGCACTTCTGGATCTCAAGCCTCTCTCCTCCTCCCACTGCTTAGCAGCAAAGTCTCTCCAAAGGCAGCAGCTCCAGCATTTACTTCTTGTGCAGTCCAGATATTACTAGATAGGCAAGTGTTTGACCATTTCTTCATATCCCTCTCTCCAGGGTTAAACTCTCTTTGCAACAACATTAGACTAGTATAATTTGTTTTTAACTAGTCTTCAGATTATCTCAGAAACTTTTTTGCTATTTAATGCGATGACTCTTAATGGTAAGAGAATAAACAATGCCTAATCTGAAAGATGTTCCAGGGTGCCAAAAAATAAAAAGTTCTACATCTGGTTTTAGTGACATAATGCTAATAAAATAAGCCTGACCTACACATACATCTATCTGTCCAGGTGTCATAACATCACTTGTGACATTTCCTTCCCAATATTTTCTAACATTTTCCTCAAGACGATGTGGTTTTTGGGACTGTTGATACAATCCACTCTCCGGTGGAGCCCTCACTTAGGCTATTATCATTTTTAGGTTTTCTTTCTTGCTAGTTTCTTTATTTCACCATTCAGGGGTGTAATGCCAGTCCCTGAACTCTGCCTTTTATCTCTCTTTGACCAAAGCTAATGCTTCTCTCTGGGAAACAACACCTCATTTGGTTTTGATATCACCACTTTGTTCCAATTTTACTTAGTGCCACCACAATGACACATTCAGTAGTGACCTACCAGAAGGATATTTCAATAGAAGAACAGTGGATTGCTAACAACAATCTCACCAGATAGTACTTTAAAATCCATCTGTGCAAAAGCCTCCCAGAAGAAGCTAAACAAGCAGAAAACCACAATTCTAATACTACTATCAAATATAGATGTTCAAGACCAAAATCTCCATGAAGTTTCAGCACATTACAGGGATTCTCAAACCACATCCACAGACCAGCACTGCTATTCTAGAACTTCTATTCTGCATAGGTAATGAGCCATAGGCTAGCTAGTATTGCCTTCTTCTCTGTTCTGACTTCCAAACGGTAATTAAGAAGATTACTCCTAAATATTCAGACCTTTTGAGTTTTATTTTTCTAAGTTGCCCTACTTGCCATACAGACCCACATGATTACTGAAGCTGCCCTCCTTCACCACGGAAGACAGGTCAAACTTTTAACACTTGACCAAAGGATATGAGCTTTGATTAAAAAACATCAAGCAATGAAAATCTACCACATTTGTAAAATAAGACTTTTCCATGTAAACTGCTACTAAATTCACTACTTAAAATTACATTTACTAGTCTGATTTGTCAAGCCTTACCTCTCATCTATAGGATCAGCCTATATCTACGTGGGACAGATTACAAAGGCCTCAGGTTCAAATACTCTCTTCAGGTCACAAGTCTACTATGACATGAAGCACGTAAGTCTCATTTCCCTTGCAGTTACATGCCCTAGGGCAGAGCCATTCCTCAAGCTGTAACCCTGTAATTTCAAAACCTTCTCTTAGAGTAACTAAATATTATTAAGCTACTTGATTTTATTCTGCAAAGGAGATTTTCCAGACATAAAATGGTTCTCAAGCTCTTCTCGGAGCCCTTTTTAGTTTGTCAGCATCCTTTTCATAATAAGTCATGGACACTACAACCAGACTCATTACTCTAGTTACCAAACTTCATCCACAGAATACACATACATACTCTTCTTATTTCTACATCCAAATATCACATTTTTCTCTCCAAGCCAACACTTTGCTTTGGCATCTTAAGTTCACCTGACTGTCAAAGATGGCAACTTAGTCTCCTTTTAATGTTGTCATTTACATGGTGATTCCCATACTTTTCACTCTAGACACTGGCAAACTTCACATGCTACAGTTTTGTCCTCTTCGAATTGATTCAAAAATATGTCCTTTTAAATGTCTTGAAATTAAATGTTTGACAATTCCCATCCTCCAGTGAGGTTAGCATCAATATCATGTTCATTAACTTCTCAGGACACCCACAAGCCTCAGTAAATCATCTTTTCAATCCTGTAATCCCACCAAATACAACAGACTTAAAAGTGAAACACCAACACCTTACTCTAGATGATATTGTCACACTTGTGAATCCATTTGTATGCTTTGCAGCTAGATCCATCAGAAGCTGATCTATGAAGAGAGGACAGACAACTCTTTAAGAGTCAAACTTTTGGCTTGTACAATGACATGAGCAAGGGTACACTAAGCTGTTGTTAAACAAATTGAAAGAAAAATGTCATTGTAAAGCTAGGTCAAAACTAGATGTGAGGAAGTCAGTGATGATTCCTAAGAACTGCCTTCTGCATCGAATAACAGAAGATTGCCCTTGCTGAAAATCTTGAAAGTGACAAATTTTGGCTAACTTCTCAGCAAGATTCCAGAGGCTAACACTGTTCCTGGGAAATCAAATTCTAGTAGCAGTGACAAAGTCTACCCACGGTCTCTGGCAAGGCTATTGTGGGGCTTGTCTTAGAGAGAGAGTGAAATCTGAATATGAAGCTTCTGGCTGCTACTTCTGTGCTAAAGCTCAGGTCACAAACTTAGGGGAGGTGATGTAAAGATATTAAGATAAAAGGAAATTATAACAACAAGATAGTGAGTTTGAAAATTAGAGGGTCAAAGGATAGTAACGCTGCTATTGCTTTTAAAATAAATAAGAAGGGAGCAGGCACAGTCTGAAAATCCCTTGGCGTCTGCTGTGGCCCCTGGTGCGATAACTGTGCCAACAGCAGAGGGAGCATTAAACTCATTGCCCACGGGAAAGTATGGGGAGTGATACCCATGTTCCTATAATCCTTGGATGGGTAGGATGAGCTCATTAGCCTTCTGGCAGTCATCCTAGGAGAGGGACAACTCTGATTCCAAACCCGGGCAGATGGAGCTCGTTTAGCCCTGTAAGGCCTTCCATCTAAGAGGTTAAACCTCCGTCCTAAGGACTTCGCTGCCAGCGTCCAAGCTTGCTAGGCCCTGGCAGATGAACCTTAAGACTAAAGGGTGGGTCCAGCTCTGCACATGCTGTGTCTCACCTAAAAAAAATCCATAGCACAGGCTCGAGGGTGCTATCCGCTATCCTCTTTTTATCAGCACTCTTGGAAAAGATGCTGATGAGGAGCATGGATAGAGCCCTCCCTGGATCTTCGTTCGCGAAGCCTAGCCATACATACAAATAAGAAGGGAAATAGAATCACAGAATGGCCAGGTTGGAAGGGACCTTAACGATCATCTAGTTCCAACCCCCCTGCCATGGGCAGGGATGCCAATCACCAGACCAGGTTGCCCAGGGCCACATCCAGCCTGGCCTTGAACACTGCCAGGGATGGGGCATCCACAACCTCTCTGGGCAACCTGTGCCAGTGTCTTACCACCCCCTAGGTAATGAAACTCCTTCTAATCTCCAATCTAAATTTCCCCTCCTTCATCTTATAACCATTCCCCTTTGCCCTATTACAATCTGGCCAGCAAAATAGAGGAAAAGGAACAGAAAGCAGAGAAAGGAAGGGGCAAGGAAGGAGAAGATGGAACCAGGAAGAGGAGGAAGCAAGATCTTGGGCAAAAGTAGTGTTACAATAAACTGGTAAGTGTTGGAATAGAACAAAATGTATTATATTCAACTATCCCACTCCAAAACTGGTTTGATTATAGACAGCATTAAGCAATTTAGATTGTTTTAACTGAAAGAATTTTTCCTCTCAGATCTGTTTATGCTGCTTATTTACATACTGTCCTCTCCTTGCGTAGCAAAGCTAGGTCAGCTTCATGTTCCACATTAGCAGTGCTGTGTCACATTGCTTATGTGTGCTACATTGAGTGTCTTAGTATAAAATGAAGAGATTTTTTTAATCCTCTTTCAAATGCAACTAAAAGTACAATGGAAAATAAAGATGTTATAAAATCACAGACATGCCATGTTTTACAATGAAACTTTATACAAAAAATGCAAAGCATGTCTTTACACTGAACAAGTACCTTTAAATTTAAAGGCTTGAACTAAGTGAAATATGTATGATGGCCCATGATCACCCTTGCTGAAAATCTGTTTTACATGCAAGGGAATTGACCAGCTGCACAAAGGCTAGAGAAAAGAAACAGAAATGTTTCTGAGTAGAGCCTACTTTGATATTAGGCAGCACGATTATACTGGATTACATCAAGGTTTTTCTTCTGGCATCTGTCAAGCATAGCAACCAACATTAATGTAGTATTTGCTACATATTTACCAGTCAGATAAAGTTTTTAAACATTCTTGTGAAATAAATGCTACTGGCCACTAGCACATAGTATAATATCAGAAACAGATTTATAAACTATTTATGTTTATTAAGGTTAAAATTACTGAATTAATAGAGAATAATCAGTCCATTACACAACTGTTCTTGAAGGCTGGCTTGGGGATCAGCAATGGTACTTAAAAATGGTGTGAAAACAGGAGATATTAAAAAAATAATAATCAGGAAAGCTTTGAAGTTGCAGCAGGTGCTGTCCTCCTGTAAACAGAGCACAACAACATTTTTAAAAGATGTCATTAAGAAAAAGCACCCAGGAAAAACCAAGCAAGAGACACTGGTGTCACCAGTAAAATGCAGTGAGCTCTTCTAGTCAGGCTGGAGTAGAAAACTTAATAGAGGCACTCAAGGCTCAACACAAGAAAACACTTCTTCATTCTCCCATATTTTAGTCACAAAATACACATCAGGAAGTATCCTACAGACATCATTCAGTCATTATTAAGGTTCCTTCTTGTGTTTAAAGTATGCATTTTCCATTTAACCAAAATAAATGACTGCTAAATTTGTAGTATTTAACTGATGATTAAAAAAGAAAGTCTGTTGTCACTATAATTCTCTTCTGCATTTGCTCTTCAGGTGCCCAAAAGAAATACTTCTACATTTTTCCTACACAACACTGTTCCTATGTGATGCACACATCCACACAGTGTTCTTATACCTAAGCCTCAAGACCTCCAAACTGCTTAACATATACTGCCTTCAGTAAAGTATTTTAGCAATTTAAGAAACACTAGAACATCCAGAAAACCAAGACTTTATTTCAAAATACAGCAAGTCACGAGCAGTGCACAATTAGAGACTGTATTTTGTGTTACAAAAATGACATAAGGAAGTGAAATGACTAAGGAATCCCACATTTCTGATCTTCCAAGTCTTCACAAACAACACTCTGCAGTCAGTTAGAAGCTATTAAAAAGTATTTTAGAAATGAAAATTAAAATATCAGAAAAAGCCTAAGCAGCACAGTTCTGTGCTACTGTGTGGAACCATAATAGTATATACTAACCAAACTGTACGAGATCAAAAAACTCCTCAGAAAATAAAAGCAGTAGTTGTGTTTCCATCCTTCTACGAAGCTTCAATAATCAGAAACAAAATCCCCACAGCAACGTATTTCTGAATTTCGCTTTTTTTCCACCTCTGAGGTTTCTGTTTACCATAGGAGAAGACTGCAGATTTTTAGTCTTTGCAAAGTGTTCCTTAAAATCATGCACTTGAAGCTGTTTTGGAAATATTTTTGTATGAACTCTAGCACTTATGTCAATAATTGGAAAGGAGACAATGCTGTTAACATTCAAAATAGCAGTGGGGGGGGGGGGAAATGTCGCTTTGTTTCTTCCAAGGAGTGTTACTATTACAGTAAGTACTCTAGTAACACTAGCTTTAGGAAATGTCTCACACGTACACGGTCAGCTTCTGGGCTTGCTCCTTCTAGTCTCGGCCCCATGAGACATTTAGGTATGTGCCTAGTTCTAATCAAATCAGTAGTCTCACTCCAGTGCACAGAACTATTTACTTATTTAATCATAGGCAACCACCTTGGTAAGCTGCTGAATGAAAGGCCTTTGCTGCTGTTTTGAGTTGTATGCAATAGAAGGCATAACAGAAAAATCTAGGAAGCAAAAAGAAACAAAACCCCCAAATTAACAAATGAACAGAAAATTTGCATGGGCTATCTTGTTTAGGTAAGTCTGACTGGAATTCTTTCATATGGCTGGAGTATTCCCCTTGCTGATTCCACAGAACGTTATCCCTGATATACGCTCACAAATGAGTTAAATTTTAAAAACAACATCAAAAATCCTGTTCTGCCTTTTGAAAGAAAGGGCTTTTTATTAGAAAGCAGAGACTGATTTTTCCAGCAAACAATGAATTTCTTCAAAGACCCTAATGGTATCCACATCAAAACTAGCCAGGAGGTAGTAACTTCAGAAGAAATAAGTCTGAAGTGTATTACTTCCCTTTCAATCAATTCCCAGCATTCTCCAAATGCACTGCTTTTACAGCTACAAAAATACATGTTCTTTGTAAACAGAAACAATGACTAGGAGTCCCAGAGGAAGAAAGAGACTAATCTCTCCTCGGGCAAAATAAACAAAGTTCTTCCATCTGTGAAAGCTCTTAAATTAGAAACTAATGGATGAACGGAGTAATAATCTCAGCCTGAAAAAACAAAAGCCCTCTAAAACCAAATAAAGGGTTTTTCTTCCCTGTTAGATGTCTCTGGTACACTTCAGTGATGCAGAAGTAACTGGACAAACGCCAGAAAGGCCCACTTGCACTGTTAGTTTTTGGACTGACCAACCAACAGCACTCGGGGGAAAAAAGACAAACCTGAACTGAACCTGCTAAACAATACACAGAATAACTGATAGAATACATCCATAGTTCAAAGGAGATTTTTGCAGTAGCTCTGGGTTAAAGAGACCAGTGAAAACTGTCACACCTCCTTGGCAGCTTCTAACATGACCTGAAAGGTCACGTTTATTTGCAACGTAACAATTGCTCAGCCAAGGAACCTGCATATTTCTGAAAGAATGACAGTACACAGGCTTACACTGAAAAAGCTGTATCTTCAACCAGATGGACTACAGAAACATGTATTTAAAAAAGAAATCAAACAAACAAAAAAAACAATAAACAAAACCAATATCATCAGACTCCCATTAGAATAGTTAACAGGGATTTAGACTGCTCCAGGACAAACACTGAGGTAGCAAATAATCAATTTCTTATTACTGAAAACAGCAAATAGCCAAGTAGAGCATAATGACTGCCTTTGACTGAAGTTAATGCTAAAGAACCGGGATGAAAAGCTGCAAAGCCCTCATTCAAAGTACCCCCGACTCTGAAGAATGCACTTAATGCAAGCAAGCACTCGGTGGGAGATACCTCACATTAGCCTACATTTTATGTAAAAGCCAAAGAAGCCCTCAGCATATGTGCTGTGCTTTTTGCTGCCACAAAACCTGCAACTAATCTGGACGATTTATTTTTTCCACAAGCAAGCGAGCAAGCCTCCAGCAATTCTCATGTTCATCAGAGCTACAAACTGCTGTAAGGGCAAGTTATTAACATAAACTCTTGATCATATGAGGTTCTCAGAAGAGTTTAAGACAACTGATTAACAGACACTGTAATTCCCCTCTCCCTCCTATTTTAAAGCAGGGCCACAGTAGGTTTGGGGTTTGGTTTTATTTTTTTATTTTTTTTTAAATAAGCCTGAACACGTCATGCTCACAGCAAGAGCAGGTGAGAGCTCCACACCCTGCTGAGCTGAGGGGCAGCTATAGGGTTGGGGGAAGGAAAGCTGGGGGCTTCCATCCAGCTGCTGTTGCCTAACTTAAAGGAGAAGATAGAGAATGACTTCTGAACATACACAGGCTTATTCCTGCCCATTTTTAAAATTTAGGAAACTATTGTGTTCTGCACAGGCATTAAGGGTGATGCACATCTCCAGAGGTCAACACAGGTACACTGGAAGTGTATTTGGCCCTGCTCTCTCTCCTGTCCCTCTTATTTAGGTGTTTGCTTTTTTGAAATCCAACAGTAGGTAAAATTATCTCCATAAAAAAGCTTATTTCTAATACTTCAAATTTGATCTGATCCCAATATATATCATACTTATAATATGAATGGGAAATTAACCATCCTGGTATAAAGACTTCTCATAGTGCTTCACAAAGACATACTCCCTAACTTTTCTCATGCACTCCAACAACATACAAAGCAGCTTTGGTTCCCCCTTCCCCAAACACATGCTTTTCTCAGCTATCCATTTTTCTGCACTGCCAAGCTCACTAAAAAAACATGACTAGCAAACCTGTGGCACTCATCCCAACCTAGCACTGTTTAATGTATGCAATTACACTAATCTGTGAAGAAGGCTGCCAGTGGAAACCAAAGACAAGAATGTCAGCATTCCTGATGAACATGCCACTCTGTAGCACAACAACAACAAAAAAGCTCCTTAACATACCGAATTGGACTCAAGAGTGGAAAGGGTTTTACCTGCTTCCACAGAGGAATCACATTTACCACCCTCCAGCTAACCACATGAGGAGTTCAAGAACAAGGCCAAGAGGCCTGAGCCTTGTCATTTCTACATGGACTATCCCAGCTTCCTAATGAAGAAAAGGCTCTTGGCTGCAGGAAATGAAACTGTGATTTAGATAAAGATAATAGATTCCAGCCCCAAGTTAAGTGGAGCTGGTCTACCATGAGTGCTACCTACAGATAGGCTATTCAGCGTGCAAACCACTGAACCAGCATCACTCTCCTCCTTACCAAGGCAACCGCCATGCTCTTCTGTTTATTCCGAATGAGAGCTGTAGGGAGTTGGCAAGGAGTCCAATGAAACCTCTCCTACTGCCTCTTCAAATCCTCAACCTAATCCAAGCCTTTTACTTCTCCTGTATCTTAACCACCTCTGCCAGATGTAATGGCCACGCTACTCCCACAACTGTAATGATGCCCTTGATTCAGCAGCCTTACTCCTAGGTTTGGTTTGGGGGTTTTTTTTGTCTTTAGGAAATAAAAAGCAATGTTTCATGCTCATGAATGGCTGCTGGATCCTACTAGTGTGTCCAATGTGTACAGTAAAAACCCCCAGAGTTGAAAATGTTTATGGTGCCTTTATGAGACCATTTAAGACTATCAGTGTAAGAAAGCCACATGCTTTGCTATTTTTCATGATTGCTGAGAATATGCAGAACAAGATCCTGAAGTTTTTCACTGAAGGAAGTACTGAGATATCCACTACCTGATTACACTGTACTAACTTGTCTGCTGGTTCAAATACAAACCTATGTAGTATCAAGAATGACTCAAACATTAAAACCAACACGTTAAGGGAAAATAACACCTTAGGAAATTAGGCCTAGCCAGCTGGCACCTTTTCACCACAAAAATATCCTAATTAACTAGAGCCAATAATATGACTGCATGCGAAACAGAAGGAAACTTTATTTATGCTTCTTTCCTATGTACACAGAGAAATCAGCTACCAAGGGAGGAAAAAGGGGAACATTTTGTAAAGTCTCCCTACACTAAAAAAATAATTATTAATAACCAAGTTTCCATAAACCACAAATTTTACATTGAGAAAATCATACCAGTAATATTTATGAATGTTTATACTGCATTAATATCTGATTTACAACAGTCCGAACGAAAACTACAAGTATAACAACCGGAAAGAAAAAAAAACCTAAAACAAAACAAGACAAAGCCCTCCCAGACCTCTCTGCTCCGCTTTCAGTTTCCAAGGAAGGAGCTGCAAATCGAGGAACATGTGGATGAGCCAGCCCCACCTCCGACACCCGCACCAGCCTAACGAGGGCAAAGAAGCAGCCCCAGAGTTGGCTATTTACAGCAAACGCGTGTTTCACGGAAGGCTCCATCATCCGACTGAAACCGCCTGAACTTTGCCGGGCCTGGGAAAGCGGGGTCGCAGGATGCCAGTGCTCGCCCGACGGTCAGGCCAATCCCCAACACACACCTAAGCGTCCCACCACTCGAGTTCCAAACCCACCGGGGTCCCGCCGAGCACCGTACCGCAGTGACGTTAAAAGCACGACCACCAAAACCACGACCTCAGAGCACGCCAGCAGCCACGCTAACACCCCCCACCCCCTTCAAACACACTCTCTCTGCCGGTTTCAAACTCCATGTAACAAGCCGCCTCCCCGCCTCGGGCTGCCGCTCGGCCACCGCAGGGGCTGCGCTCACAGTCCCGCGCCTGCCCCGTCACCCGGGACGTCCCGGCAGCCCCTCGCAGTGAACACACCCCTTTCTTCTCGCTCCCTCCCTCCCTCCCTCACTAGTGTCGCAACATCCACCGAAGAGGGCAGCTAGGTCCCGCGTCCTCCGCCTGGGCGGCTTACGACTCTCCCCGGCCGAGGGCAGGTGGGACGAGGGAAAGGACGGCAGTGGGCGCCCACCCGCGGCCGGTCCGGTCTGGTCCCGTCCCTAACGTACCTGTTCGCGCCCGCTGGCCGACTCGACGCCACTGCCCCCTCGCTGGGTGGGCTCCTGGCAAAGAAGCGGGAGAAGGTGCTGTGCCAGGAAGGGCCGGCCCGCCGCCGGATGCCCTCGCCGGACATCGCCGCCACCGGGAGGCACCGCCAGCACTCACCCGGCACCGAACTCCCGCAACGGCGGGAGGCAGGAGCAGCAAACACCTCCCTCCTCTCCCAACGGAGGCGGCCACCGCCCGCCCTTAGGGCGGAGCCGCCGCTTCACCTCTGGCCGCCGGGGTGGCTGCGGCTCGGCGGAGGGCGGGAAAGACGAGAGCTGCGCCGGGGGAAGGCCAGTGGCCGGCTTCTGCATAGTGCGGTTGCAGAAGCAGCGGCACGGGAGGGGGAGCTGAGGCAGGAGAAGGTGTTTCACCACTGTTGATGCCCGAGCAGTGGCCTTGCTTTCCGCAGGCAGATCCAGGATGGCTCCGACGTTCGCAGTCGCTGCCCTGCGGAGCGCACAGGGTCGCGGGAGGAAAGCGGTGGCAGCTGGGAAGAAAAGTACCACCACGGGCAGTCTGCAGCCGCCTCCCAAGGTGGGGTGTTCGGTTGGTTTTTGTGTTGAAGTTAATATGGCGTAATTAGTGTGAACAAAGAGAAAAGATCAAAAGTGAAAATTCACTCTGTAAGAAAAAGGACAGCCAGCCTTGAGAATTAATACTCCTTATGGACTGCAAACACCAATGCTAGCCTACTGTTTTAAACTTGAGTCAAATTGAGATACCAAACATGTTTGTCAATGCAAAGTCAGTAACTGGCTTCATACTGTCCTGGGCTGGGCAGTGTCTGGCTGTTACACAAGGTACATGCCTATTCTGCCAGCACAATAAAGCATTTGTATCAGACAAAGGCACACAATAGCAGTAGTGTGGCTGTTTAACCACTCACCTCCCTCTACCATTTTGGGATAAGTTCAGGTTGACTTAGAGGAAGAGAGTTCGGCTTTTAGAAAAGACTTCTTCGTAGAAAGGAGTTTGGGGTAGTTTGTTGGGTTTTTTTAATACAGAAACCTTCATTTTTTCTCCCTCTGCAGACGGGCCTCCCTTGAGTTAACTATTCCTACCAACAGAGATGACCTTGCCATTGCAACAACCTGGTGACAAATATTATCCTCATTTTGTAGAGAGAAGTGACCTTAGTGATTCACTGAGTGTGAATGACTGGTAAAACAGACTAACCTTGATGTTAGGATTTTAAATTCAGAACCACACTTTCTCATCTTTATGAAGGACTGTATTGTTGTTGTGACTGCCTACACCTCGCACCTTTAGCTGTTCTGGTTTGCATCCTGCCGTCTCACAGAATCACGGAGTGGCTGAGGTTGTAAAGGATGTTGGGAGGTCACCTGGTCCAAAAGCTCCCTGCTCAAGCAGGGCCATCTAGAGCAGGTTGTCCAGGACCATGTCCAGACAGCTTTCCTTCAAGACTCCATGGTTTCTCTGGGCAACCTGTGCCACTGCTCACCTCTCTTCTGTGAGGATTTTTTCCATTTGTTCACCTCAATCCACTCCTTCTATACCCAAGGCATCTTTGCCCATATTCGTTACCATACTATCAACCTGCTGAGGCTGCACCTTGGGATGGATATGAAGCTGGTACTCCAGGCCCACCTGTAGAGCCATAGCAATAAATCAGCCTGGAAATAAACTGCTGGCTACTTGTCTGTCTACTGTCCACTGGCCTCAGCTCTGAGCAAAATCTTTAAGAAATGCAGAGACCGCTCTCCTTTGTATCGTCCAGGTTTCATATAGCTTTGATGTAGATTTACAGAAAACCCACAAACACAGGTGGATATTGGAGGCATACTTTAATCTTTACCTGTCACTCTGTGTTGGGACTACCTGGTTGTTTCACACATTACAAAAAGTAGCTTTCTCATGATATAATTATCAGTCACAAACCTTACCTGGATGACCAGCACCTATTACACAACAAGGTCATGCCTAGTTTTCAGCATTTAGTCAAGGAACAGACAATTCTTTCAGTGATACAGTTGCCCCAAACTTAGCACAAACATATAAATTATATTATTTCAGAACAGTATAGAAAAAAACCCACATTTTGAGAGTATCTATACATAGTTGTCCATTCTCAAGGAAATGGCAATCACAAAAACTACAAAATGTAACAACAGCCCCTATGGAACACCATAAGAGGAGACACTCCTTCTGACATTCAAAATAGAAGTAGTTAAGGCTCCAAAATCAAATTAGAGGAGTGGTAATTAACAGGGACTGCACAAACAGGCTGCAAGGAGGCTTGGGCTCTCAGGGGCTGTTTATTACTTTTAATTCTTCTTTGCTGCATACATATCACAGCTTCCCTACCTATGGCTTAAGTAAGGTCTAATCCCTAAGCTGTAGCAAACTTGAATATAATAATTAGCATTTGTAAAGCATCTGGTATCTTCAAACTATTTAAGCATTAATTAATCCTCATAACAACCTGAGGAGGTAGTTAAGTATAATATGGTGAGTGGTTTATACAGAGACCAAAAATACCTAGCTGTATCCACAAATCTGTCCACACTGTAACGGTGAGGTGTCCGGAGGGACACCACAGCACAGCATCAAGCATTATCAGGGCTGTCCAAGAATAAAGAGCCAACCTCATCAGAAATGCTAGCCCCAAGCAATAATATTTTGTGCTCAAATCTGTTTCTCCTTTCTTCATTGCACGTGAAAGCAGAAAATACAGAAATGTACCAAATGAAAGTTCTACCAGAGGCACATAAGTACATTCTAATCAAGGCAGTAAAACCATAGCAATATAAAAGATGAACATCACCCAGGTTAGAGACTCTTTTTCTGTATGTGGAAGCATCTGAGCACCATATGACTTAAATAATTTTGAGAGATTTAAAATAATAAAGTGGGCCACCAGCACACTTGCCAAGAGGAACCCAGCTTTAGCCATCTACACCTTCCACTAAGGAAGAAAAGTTAAGCTTTCAACCAAAGATGCAGTATCTGCCATGTGTCTGGTGGCCTTGTATATTAACACAGCTGTCAGCATTAACAGCAGCACGAACACATGCAAGTGAAAACAGATGGGTGAAACTGGTACCTTTCTGCCTCACATTAGAGTACTCACATCTGGCCCATATGAGGTAATAGTAGTAGTATGGCTAGGCTTCACAAATGAAGATCCAGGGAGGGCTCCATCCACACTCCTCCTCAGCGCCTTTTCCAAGAGCGCTGATAAAAAGAGGATAACAGATAGCACCCTCGAGCCTGCACTATGGATTTTTTTTAGGTGAGACACAGCATGCGCGGAGCTGGACCCACCCTTGAGTCCTAAGGTTCATCTGCCAGGGCCTAGCAAGCTTGGACGCTGGCAGCCAAGTCCTTAGGACAGAGGTTTTATTAGAGTGTCCTTCTCTTAGATGGAAGGCCTTACAGGGCTAAACAAGCTCCATCTGCCCGGGTTTGGAATCAGAGTTGTCCTTCTCCTAGGATGACTGCCAGAAGGCTAATGAGCACATCCTACCCATCCAAGGATTATAGGAACATGGGTATCACTCCCCATACTTTCCCATGGGCAATGAGTTTAATGCTCCCTCTGCTGTTGGCACAGTTATCGCACCAGACGCCAAGGGATTTTCAGACTGTGCCTGATATGAGGTAATATGGCATCATCAAAGGCAGTGAGAAACCACTGACACACAGTTGCAGAGGGATACAATGGCACAGAGAGTGTCAAGAGGAAAATTTCAAGCTGAGTCTGTCAGTATATTGTTTTGACAGTTTATCCTGCCCAGAGTTTCACTTGAATCAGTATCTTGAATATGAGACAGGAGGGTGCTGTGCCTACTCCACATCCACTGGTTTTCTATTGCAATTCAGATTATAATGATTGTGCACAAGGGAACCCCCCCCCCCTTCTCCTTGCTCCTTTAAAGTGAGCAGATGGTGAAATTTGTATTGTGCTTTCTGAATTTCCTCCCTTTTAGGAGCCTTTAAAATCATGAGTAAAAGCTTTATTTTGTTTGGATACCAAAAAGAAAAACAAGTTTCCATAATACTGGTTTATGCAGAACCCTCTTCTTACACCCAGTTTTAGAACTTTTCTGATACACTGAAGTCATAACTAGGGGAGAAATGCAGTCCTAAAGCCACCAAAATAATTTTCCCTGCCAACACATTTTAGCAAAACGATTAAATGAAAAAAATTCTCAAAATTGCTTGCACTGTTGGACCACTACAATCAGAAGTGGTGTTATATTCTGAGGTACAAGCCTGCTAAACAAAAGCATGGTTCAGTTTTCTGTTTCATTCATGTCTAACACATTTTCTACAACAATATTGTGTATGTCTTGAATACTTTCTCTTGTTAACAGGCAATCCCATTTTCCAGGCTTTTACAGAACATGTCTATAGATAGATGTAGCACAAAAAGCAATAGTATTTTAATGATGGGTGGTCCCTTATCATCATTATATAATTATATTATATGATATAATTCCTTTCCAGGATATTATATATTATGACAAGGTTTCTAATAGGTGGCATGAGACTATGAATTAATAAATACACATAACTGAGTCAACACATGTAATATTTCCTTTTTCACAATGTTAGCTGTCCAGATGTTGAAACAAATATTGGTGACTTTAAAAATCTTTAATCTAGGCTTATTCCAAAATGAAGGCAAACAACAGAATTGAAGATTTAGGTCTTAAATATTTTATTACACAGAGGAAACATGTTAACAAGAATTTCTAGGATACATTATCTATCTTACTATGACCTTCTGCTGTAAAGCATGCACTGCACAGCTTTCAGCAATCCACATCCTTTAACTGTGAACATACAGTTCCTCCATTTGATTTACTGAAAATGGTTTAAAAGAGAGCCACATGGTCAACTGATATTGTTCAAAATGCCCTCATGTCTAGAGAAGACAGCTGGAAATGACTCATGGTGTTAACTGCAGTTGCCGAGAGCCCTGTGTTCTTTATTATTTTAGATAAGATTTATACACTGTGCCAAAGTTGAATGATTAAAATTGTAAAATCACCTTTTTGGAAGGCCTCTTCTACTTGTTTTCCACACTGTAATTTGTGACATTTAGATTTACCCAGCATTAGAAGTGCTAAAACAGAAAACTGATTGTAAAGAACAAAACAAAAATGACTGACACACGTACAGAACTAAACTTCACCTTGAGGTCTCTGTAAAACCATCCTATTTGGGGTTATGATTCCTTGCTAGGCCAATTTA
This sequence comes from Bucco capensis, assembly GCA_013396975.1. Taxonomy (NCBI): domain Eukaryota; kingdom Metazoa; phylum Chordata; class Aves; order Piciformes; family Bucconidae; genus Bucco; species Bucco capensis. The sequence continues at coordinate 55,062 of VWZO01021031.1, read as the reverse complement.
TCTATTCACCACTACCATTACTAGAAAAAAAAAATGGTTAAAGTGCTTCATTAAGCTAATTTCATGCACCTTGTAACATATATTGTATGAATGTAAAAATCAGCACAAGTAATTTAGTGTCCAGATGAATGCAAGAGCTGTCTTACAAGAAGAGGTGTCTTACACACAAGGAAAGGAAATTCATTCAATACAAACCCACAGCTTATACATTGTCATTCAGTTAACACTTTTCCATCTAATTTGTAGTTAAAAAAATGAATACACACCTTTCTGTAAAAATCTAAACACTTTCAAATATCAAATGGCATTCATATTCTAAAGGCTTACCCTATTTATATGCATCTAGGTAAAAGTACATTTTTCAATCTGCAGATTACTAAGCAGTTTTGAATTGTGGTACAGGTCTATTCACAGTAAACATAGGCCTCTGGACAGGAGACTTGCCTTTTTTACTTATCTTCTATAGTTTTCTTAAAACTAAGGCTTCCTGGAAACACTGCAAAACACTATCAGAACCGACACACATAATTTCCACCCCCTTGTCTATCCTGCTGGGTATCACAACATGAAATTCTTTTTAACCCAGTGATAAGACATTATTCAAAATGTTTGAGAATTAGAAAAAAAAAATGTATATATATATATAAACCAGCAAACTCTTACCACATTCATAGTGAGCACATATATCAGCATATTCCAAAACAAAGAATCATCCTTAGTGTGTGGAGAAATACACTGCAAAATAGTCTGCAGGTAAAAGTAAGTGTAAGCACACTAGTCTCTTAACAAGCACAATTCTTACAGATTTGTGACAAACAGGATCATAAAAGCTTTTGGCTGAAAATGCTGCAGAAACACATCTGGTTTCATGAAACAACTTATTTTCCTCTCCATTTAAGCTTCCAGAGAGGAAATTAAAAATAAAATAAAAAAAAAGATGAAACAAGGAAACATAGAGGAGACCTCTTCTTCTGTGTAGAAATTACATCCCTAAGTTATTCCCAACAGGAAGAAAATACTTCAGTCTTTTTAAAGAACAATTGAAAAACAAGAATCTAATTCTTGGCACACAAGTTTCACATAACATTAAACAGTACATACAGCATGCAGAAACAGGGTAAGAAAGCAGTGTTCGAGTCCAAGTTTGTAAGAATGCAAGTGACCATTAATCAGACTGTGCCTGGTTAGAATAACTAGCCCCCTTTGCCCCCTCACGCCCTTTTTAAAGCCTAACACAACAGAACCTTTAGTAGAGGAAAGAAGATTTCTCTTAATACCCAAGGGCAAAAATTCTGAATAATCCATGTTTCCTCAGTGAAGCATTCACTGTTATAGAAGTCAGAGAATAAAAGCTTTTTTCAGTGAGGCAAATACCACCATGAGGAACTATGTGGTTAATGGGTATGCACATGAGCCTGAAACTCAAGTCTTTCTATCTGGTAGCTTGTGAGGGGTTTAGAGGACAAGCCATATGAGGAGAGGCTGAGGGAGCTGGGCATGTTTAGTCTGGAGAAGAGAAGGCTGAGGGGGGACCTCATTGCCCTCTACAACTACCTGAAAGGAGGTTGTAGAGACATGGGGCTTGGCCTCTTCTCCTTAGTAACCCATGACAGAACCAGATGGAATGGTATGAAGTTGGGGCAGGGTGGGGTTATATTGGATATTAGGAAGAAATTCTTTAGAGAAAGAGTGGTGAGACACTGGAACAGCCTTCCCAGGGAGGTGGTTGAGTCTTCATCCCTGCAGGTGTTTAAGAAACGTGTAGATGTGGTGCTCCAGGACATGCCCCAGTGGCAGGCATGGAGCAGTGCTTGGTATTGTTTCTGGTTTTTTTTTGGTTGGACTTCGTGATTTGAGAGGTCCTTTCCAACCATGAATATTCTGTGATTTTAGGAACTGACTGAAGTGTAAGTATGATGCCAACATCAGATCAACTATCATTCTCTTAACTTAGGCATTATGAAAGCCTTGAAGAAAGCTCACGGACATTTTGTATCCTGCATAAATCAAGGACTTACTTACTAACGTGCATTGCCTGACATGATAACAGAACAAATACCTCAAGGAAAGTATGGCATTTATTACCCACAGAAGGGTTTTTTAATCCTTTCTTGAACCATTGCATGACATATCAGAGTAGACAGAGAACTAGGCAGCACTTTGACAGTTACAAAATGGTGAAAAGGAAATTACCTACTCAAAAATATTCCTACAGCCCAAATAAACTTCTCCCACACATCCCAATTCCCTTGATTTCTTACATTCTTCTTTTACTTTTCTTCCCTTTACTGAGTACTGTTAGGCAACTCTTCAGCAAACTAAATTTGATCCAGTAACTATCTTGCTAGGCCTACAATCTACTTACTTATCTCCAAAGACAAATCAGTTTTTACAAAGACTGCCTAACAGATTTTCTAAATTCACTCTTCTTTTACTTAAGTTAACCTGATCTTCAAAGGTTCCTCCTGAATCACAGAGAAATTACATTCCCTTGTGACTTGGTGCCCAAGAAATATGACTGTAATACAATGAAGTTCATCTTCTGGTACACAATCTGTAAAGCATAAGATCATTTAATGGAAGATCATTTAATGGTTAACATTTTACAGTTTAAGCAGTCAAGTATTGGCTCTGCAATAATAATCAAAATTGATTAGGGCATATGGTGCTAATCTTTCAAGGCAAACCTTCTTAACCTTTCTGAAAGAGGACGGCTGAAGCCTTTTCTCAACAGTTCATTTTTCTCTTCCTTTTTTATTCCAGTCTTCCGTGACCATTTCTCATTATCTGTTTTGTTTCTAAGGAAAAAACAACCCAACAACAATAACAACAAAACAAACAAACAAACAAAACCAAAACGCAACACACCACAGGGAAGGGAGTTCCTAAGTTTCACTAGCAGATTACTCAGCAAAAGTGAAAAGAAGCAGACCAGAAAGTTTAGAAACGAGATTTTGTAAGGGTTTCTTTGAAACAGAAATAAGCATAAGGCAGGCCAGAAAGACGAAACCGTTGACAGAAATTAATCCTAAGGAAAGTGATTTCCCAAACAAGTAAAATGAAAAAAAAAAATTAATGATTAAACTATATTTCTTGGCATAAGAAATGTTTGCTTTTAAGGACAAGTGTTTTGAATCAATGTTAATTTTATTTCATTTTGTATAGATATTTAGATTCAGAGTTGATAGAAGGCCAAAGGTATCACAAAGAGACAGGAAAGATAAATACTTTTAATGACAAACTGAACTGCCAGAATTACAGCATCTGTAAGAAAGATTTTTTTTTTTTTTTTACAGCAAGACTTAGTTCCCTCCGGAAAAGCAGAGTTAATTTTAACTGTTTAATAATAACAGAAAGTATTTGAAACTGTTCTACCATTTCAGGCAGGTCCCTTTGCTCCAAATATTCCTCTATTAAGTGAGCCCTAGAAGACATGCCTACAGAACACCTGGGGAAGCTTTTGCAAGGCCTACATACTACTTTTTCCACAGGAATCACCTAATTACTCAGTCAAATACAGTCTTCAGCATTCCCAGTGCCAGTCTGTGTGTTTCTTGGATGAAGGAGGAGGGATGTGTCCCTGGGCAACCTGGTCTAGTGTGCGGCATCCCTGCCCATGGCAGGGGGGTTAGAACTAGATGATCTTCCAGGTTGGAAGGGACCTTAGAGAGTGGGCGGCATGACAAAAATAAAGTTCTATGGTACATCTTGAGAGTCAGAAAGTTTATTAAAAATTTTTCTTGAAAGTAAACCAGTTTTTATATATACATCAGAAGCTTAAGACATTTCATATTAATGATCTAGTAAACCACTGAACTGTCCCTTAACTGTGTTTCAAAATATAACAGTCTAATTCATTAGAAAGTGTAACACATACATGCAATTGAAATACCACCTTATTACAGTATATAGTGCTTTTCATTGGAAAATGGACAAGCAAATTCCAAATGAAACTAAGACAGACACAAAAATCTCTATGATGTAAAACCCAAATTAATATATTTAATTTAAAAAACCAAAGCACAGCATGATGCATATTTGAAGTTTTATTGATAGGAATGCAAACATGACAATGGCATTATCACAAAAACAATTCAGAACATTTCATTAAAAGCAGTTCTTAAAAATGCCTGCAATTATCTGTAACAGATATACTGAGTCCTTGTATCTTAAATCAGAATATTCCTCTAGAAGCCTATTGTAGATGGGTTACTAAAAATCCAAAAATCAAACTTTACAATAAAAAAATAGCAGAAATACCTATAGGATTTAGGTACCCATTTTTAGGTATATCATGCAGCTGTATTTCAGGAAGTGCTGATTATTCTTTCTCAGGAAAATAATATTCCCATTTGGTCAAAAGGTGTCCCCCAGAAATGAGAGGAGCATTTCCTGATGGCTGATTATCACCTAAAACTCAAATGAATGCAATATTTATCGCAAATCGTTGTTTAAAATATGCTCTCCAGTCACAGGACTCAATTAAATTCATCCATGTGCATACCTGAGGTGCTATGGAGTCTACATTCAGTTTTCCTGGAAGAGATACTAAAACGAAACAAGTCACCATAGTATATTTTAGATGAGCTGTTCATTTTCTTTAAATCATTCTTCCTTTCCAAGGAACCTGCACACCTTCTGGCAAAGTTTGCAAAAAAATGTCATGCACCATTCACCTTTTATTTATCTCTCATGTCTTCATTGCTTGGATCTGATCTGTTAATAAAAAGAAACAACTAGTCTTAATAGAAGATGAATTCTTGCTGCATTTTGCTTTTTGGGAACATACAGAACTACACCAGTAGAGATTTTGGTGTAGTTACAAGAATGGGGGACTATGCAGTAAAAGTTGGTTTAAACTCAAGCTCTCATCCACCTCTGAAATTCCTCCATAGCCAAGCTGTTTCCTCCAAAAGTTGCTAATTAAACAGAAGACTCTTCCATATAAATCAAATTTTACCTTCTCTGGGCTTATAAGGTAACTTTGCTAAGAATAAGGCCTGGAAGTTTACTTCATGAAGTATGTATTTCAGTTCCTTGTACATGTTTCAGCTTCCACATAACTGAACATGAACTGACTCCCCAACAGCAAAGGATTTAAAGTTTGTTTTTGAATAACTCATATGAAAACTTCTCTGCTGTCATTAGCTGCACTTCTTCATACTGCTGCCTGATTGCTACTTCTCAATTCACTTCAAACACTTACTCAGTTAGCATAAGTGCACTGCATCCCCATTACAAAATGTGGCAATCAGTACAATTTTCCCCACTAATAGGGAATATGAGTTGGCTTTAGATTGTTGTGAGACAGATTAGTTTTACTGTACTGATGCTGCGTTGTTACAATAGCTTCCCCATTACAAAACAGGGAAAGAGGCAAATTCAGCCTTTACCATGGGGAAAAAAAAAAACAAAAAAAAAACCGCCAAAACTTTCTGCCCCTGCCACCCGAAATTTGTGAACTACTTGTAAGGGGTCTGCAAAAGGTAACTAAGCAAGCATGGCTGTTGAGAACTATGCACTCATTAACCAGCTGTATTTTCCTCCACTGAATTTTATGAGTTAAGGACCACAATAACTTAAAAGATGTTCCAAGTATTTCCATCTAGTGCTCTAGGAATGAGGAGGAGTATCTTAGTAAGAATTTGTTCTTGGAATATCCAAGTCTTCATCCATTAAAAACTGTAACTGTCAAACTGCATATGCTTCGGCAACAATACAGTTTTAACCCAAACCAGGGAGTTAAAGGAAATTCTTAGACAGAGCCCATCAAAAAAACCCCTACAGCTCAGAAAATTAACAAGTTTAACAATCCAGAGTAAATAGCTCTGAAAACCTATGTAAGTGAATGACAGAATCTGTTTACTGTGCTTAAAGATCTACAACTCAAATATTTTGTTTTGTTAGACAAGTATTTGAGATCTGTTTAGGTAACTTGAAGCTACATACAAACCCATCAACTCAAAATCTGGATTGAAATTTTGAAAGTTACTCCAAGATAAGCAGAGACTTTGAAAATCACAGGAAAATATTACAAAATCAGAACTATGCCTGAAATTAGGAAAAAGGATTTGATTTGGAATCTGACTGTATGATAACAGGATACAGCAGAGAAGGAAATTGAGTAGCAAGATGCTGGATCCCCGCCACAGAACTCTTTTGAATGGTGGAGGTCACATCACTGTTCTTCTGTAGGGCAGTGAATGTCTATTGCCTAGTATCCCTTCCTCTGAAAACAAGACTAAACGTTTTGGTATTCTGTAATAACAAACCATCTCGTTCTAATCGGCGGTAAGGAGTCTAAGTAGGAAGGACAGTCTGGTATCCATAGCTAAACGGAGAGAATCGGGGGCAATTTAGCCGCCTTTGTAAGGCAAGGAGACTAGCGGAACTGACTCTGGAGCATCGCTGACATCTAGCGGGAGCCACAGCACACAACACGCCAGCACACAGCAGCTGCCTTGTGCCACACTACCTCACACACTCATAATGGAAGCAACGTATATTAAGGAACTAGAACAAGAATCAGTCTACCAAACAATTCCACACTTCACTATTCTATACATTTAGCGCTATGTGGGAGGACAAAAGAGATCAGATCTTCACCAACATACAACAGAAGGATATACAGCATCCATACCAAGTTTGTAATTAAAAATGTGTATGCAATACAGCATTTAAGCTGGATCTGATATTTTCTTTGTAGTTATGAGTGTCTGCATGTGCTGCAGTCATTATAATGTAAGCTGTTCCTGGTTTGGCTCTAGATTCAAGAGCTGAAGTTGAATAGTCAAAACTCTTGTGTTTATGTACTCTGCTTAATTTTCTAGCCTGCTTATTCACCATTTCCTGATACATAACATTATGTAAAACTGGGACAGGACAGTAAGAATAAAGGAAAGAAGAAACTGAACTATCACAATAATAAACTGAAGTGCAGGAGCTGGTATTAGTAGTGTTTACAAGCCAGTGTGACACTGTTTCCAAAGGTATGCATTAGTATTTCATGCTAACAGACAAGACTCCCACCCAGACTAAACCAGCCTGCATTTCTTTCACAGGGGAAACTAGGCCATAATGCCACAACAGCACACACTTGTCAAAGACACTGATAGGATCTTTTGTGCATGTTAATAAGGTAAACGAAGGGCAACTATGAGATAGAGCATCAGTACTCACTGTGTAATTTGATCTGAGAGCAGAATTGGACAGAAAGAAAACAGGAAACAAAGAAAAACCTTACAAAATGAAAAAGTTTAAAAGAATGAAAAAAAAGCAAGAGATTACATATGATATACCTTGGAGCCAATCCACACCTTCTTGTAATCCTTCTCCTTTAAGAGCATCACTGGCACTGAAAGAAACAAACCAAATTGCCAAAACATTATAAAAATACCAGTTTCAGGGGAGTCATCACTGTACTTGTAATTGACAGAATTGAAAAGTAGCACCAAGTAGAGTTTACTGAAGTTTTCTTCACATGGAGAAGGCTGCTTCTCAAATGATGCATTCTTGAGTACCTTCCCAAGTATGGAAACACCATTTTAAGATGTGATCTATTTTAATTTCAGTTTCAAGGCAGAGGAATTGTTCCTAGAATATGAGAGGTTCTGGAAGAGCTACCACTCAAGGCAGCCACATTGTTCTGCTGCACCTCCACTCAGATAACTCCCTCAAACTATGCTATAAAAGATACTTACTACATACAACAACAGTGATGAATCATAGAATCATTTGATTTGGAATAGACCTTTACAAACTCCAAGTCTAACTGTCCTCCCATGCAGTTCCTATACACAGTGAGACTCTTAGAGTACTGTAGGAATGCATACAAACTTTACTGTAACATCAATCCTAGGAATATTATAATATTAATATATTAGTATAGATTAGTATTAAGCTACACTGAAAACAGTGTTAATCTTACCTTTTGAACTAGCACAGTAGTGAATCTGGACTGTTACTGTGGTTAGCTATAAAATTATCTTCCAAGGAGCTTGGAAATTCATCAGTGTTATGTCTAAGATAAAAAGCAGTGACCCCAAAACAATGCCTAGGTAATCTATTAAAGGGCCTAAAATAAAAATTGTAGATTTCAGCAGCATTTAGCTGCTCATTTCACTTTTATTTATAGTACCTGAGGACTTGAATAAGACAAAAATCTAACTTCTATAAAACACTTCTGATAAAACGAGAGGGGTTTTCCTTGTGAACGCTGGCACAAAATCTTCCTATTTATATGAAAGCTTACATCCCTCAGAAAGAAAAGGCACTAGCTCCTCAAACTAAAAATCCCATGAAACATTACACGGTACAAAGAGTATGGAGTCCCTCTGAATTCACAAGGGAACAGCTTACTAAAGGGCCTTACAACAGCAGTTTACTAAAGCATCTGCAAGAGTACAAAGGTTTTATTACTGATACTCTGAAACCTGCAAGACAAACTATTAGGACTCTGATAATAGTTCTACTCAATTTCCCAGCAAAAAATAGCAGCTTTTCTCTTGATAAGAACACTTGATTTCACCAGAAGTCCTCCATTTCTTTACTTGGATAATGATTCTATCATGAAGGCTTTCAAGACACAGTCCACACGAATTCATTGGGGATTTACAACAAGTTTCACAGCAAGTATTGTGATATTAATACTGTTTCCACATGTGGCAGCACAGCATTTTTTCTGGCTGATTTCATGTACAGTACGGAGTGGAATGACAGACTTCAAATATGAATCTACCAAATAATACTAATAAAAAGTTAGAAAAAGGGAAATTTACCAGATGTGCCAGGGCTTGTCTTTGATGTTTTCTAATGACAGTAACTGAGACACTTTCACAGACGATATTGCATCCCTGAGGTCCATCTTGTTCGCAAAGAAGAGAATAGGCAGTCGACGGTGCTTAATATCTAGGCATGAACAAGAACAGAACTATCATGATATTATGCAACATTACTAATCTCTACATGAAATAAGCTACAAACAACACAGGAAGATACTTTGCTCATCTGTGCCTGCTATTCTCTGAAGGTTGTACCCTACCCAGATCCATACTGTTGGGTCACGTGGCCTCTGACTCTGACTCACGCTTCAAGAACACTCACAAATTTTCTGGCCTGCAGGCTTTGAGATCTTCCACCCCTTTCCCTCACCCTTACACCTACAGCTTTAAGTGTATGTATAAATTGCTGGTGAAGTTGAGGAACAGGAGATCCAACAACTACCTACAAATACTACACATCTGTGCTGGATGTCTAAAAAGGACGGAAAAATCATAGAACATTTACAGCTGGAAGAGACCTTGAAGATCATCAGTCCAGCCTTTGTCCTAGCCCTATCAACTTGCTAAATGATGCCTCCCAATGCAACATCCACCCATCTCTTAAACACCTCCAGGGATGGTGACTCAAGCACCTCCCTGGGCAGCCTGTTCCAATGGCTGACAACCCTTTCAGCAAAGAAATTCCTCCTAATATCTAGCCTGAACCTCCCCTGGCGTAATTTCCATCCATTTCCCCAAAACGATTTGTGTTCATTCATAACCTCACAACAATAACTGCATAAGGGCACTCTGAATTACCCTTTGCCAAGTTTGGACATCTCTTATCCTACCTTCTCTTGAAGAACTTTTCCAGAAGCTCTTCTCAGCAAGCAGTCAGAACTACAGACCAAACCAAGTACACTGACAATTCCTGGCATACTTACACATTGTGCTGATTACCACAAAAGGCTAGACAGACATGGATGGAAACAAAGTATACTCTCATCAATGACAGATGCAAAAGAGCCAAAAAATTAGCAGGGCCAAGACTAACTGTAAGAATTTTTCACATTATTTAAACAAAGTTAACGTAAGTCAGCAGTGTGCCCTGGTGGCCCAGATGGCCAGCAGCATCCTGACTTGTATCCAAAATAGTGTGGCCAGCAGGACTACTGAAGTAATAGCCCCCTTGCACTTGGTATTAGTGAGGTCACAACATGAGTATTGTGTTCAGTTTTGGGCCCCTCATTACAGAAAAGACACTGAGATGCTGCAGCATGTCCAAGGAAAGAGCAGCAAAGCTGATGAAGGTCTGGGGCACAAGTCTTACGAGAAGCAGCTGAGGGAACTGGGGTTGAGAGAAGAGGAGGCTTAAGGGAGACCTTATCTCTACAACTACCTGAAAGGAGGTTGTTGCGAGGCAGGGGTCAGTCTCTTCTCCCAGCTGACTAGCCACAGGACAAGAGGGAATGGCCTGAATTTGCCCCAAGGGAGGTTCAGGTTGGATGTTAGGAAAAATTTCTTCACTGAAAGAGTGGTTACACATTGGCCCAGGCTGCCCAGGGAGGTGGTGGAGTCACCATCCCTGGAGGGATTCAAAAAATGTGTGCATGTGACCCTTTGTGACATGATTTAGTGGGCATGGTGGTGTTGGATGGACAGTTGGACTTCATGATCTTAGAGATCTTCTCCAGCCTAGCTGATTCTATAAAAGGATGAATTACAGGATTGGGGAAAATAAACAAACAAACTAATAAATAAATAATCAAGATTTAAGCCTATCAATCCATTCTTCATGGGACAAGAACCTACCTCCCCCATGAAAACTGCTATACGGGTTCTTTTGCAAACAGTAGAAACGAAAGGTTATTTCACAGAGGAAATAAGCTAAGGATGTATTTAAAAGCTTCCAACCTAAGTCAGTTGTCCCTGAGGGGAAGAGGGACAGAGGACGAGGGCAAAAAAAAAAATCCCAAAATCTAAAACTGTCAATGCTGAAGTGGTTTGAACCTTTTTACATCTGTTCTTTTCAACTCCCCTTCTGAGCCTTTCCACAAAATCAGTGGAGAAAACACTATCTACCCACACTCAGGTATCATGAGCACTGATCACAATTTTCACAACTACTTGTCCTATCTGGAGCTATTTTTTCCTCTGATATCTTCTAACGTCAATCAAAGGCCTCAAAATACAAGTGTCATTAAATCTCTGTTTTGATTCTGTAGCTGAACAGCTTTTGTGTCTCCTAACTGAACCTTGTACATTGATCTATAGTATAATTATATGACCTCTAGTACCCACAGGCTGCAGGTTATGGATAAATTAAAACCACAGAAATTATTTGACATCACATATGCAAACTGCCAAGTTAATCAAGGAATTTCCAGTCTCTTTAAGCAATTAAAAAGGGGCAAAACCTACCCACACAGACTCATAAATGTACACTTAAAGATGTTTGCTAAATAAAGTGGTGGTCACAGAAATTTACATTATTTCCAACCTTATGACATTGTTTCCTACTACACAGTATTTCCCCTCCCCTTTTTACAGTTATTAATGGAAGGCTAACATTTTCTGATTGCAAGTAGTTATGAGTTAACACATTAAAAAACCCTCAGACACTAGATACATGATGTGTAATTTTATACAAAGAATTTCAAATTTACAGGAATTTCAGTTTATTTTAGAAGCATGTGCTGGAGGTCAAGTGACCCAAGAGTCAATATCTAAAATAAGTAATCTACAGACTACCACCTTGTAAAATGCTGAAAAATTCAGTTTGATTAATAATATAATATGATAACATTGAACATTAAACAAGCTGTTATTTGTAGAGTACATTGTCCACTTATGTATAAGTAAAAATAACTTAATAGTTCTGATTCATTAAACAGTCCCATCTAGTGCAACTTGTAACCTGTTAATGCTTCACAATACACATCCTCTTTCACCTGACAACCTCAAAGTCTGGCAAAAAGGAAAGAGAAGTGAAGGATTGCTAAGAGTTTCAGAGACAGGAATTGACTCAATGTTATTACCCTGCATTCATTTAAACCTTAAGTAAACATGTAAATTTAAACCTGCAGAAGGTTCACAGAGGCAAAAGTAGAGATGGGGAGAAAGTAGCGTATGCAGGAAGAAAACCAGAACAGCAAAACAAATAGAAATACTGATACAGTAAAAGAGCTGTAATAGCTAACTGCTGATTCAGTTAACAGCTACTTTTCTCACAAAGCACCACGAAAAGGACTTTTCATTCTCTTCGGCTCTCTTAGAAGAGACCTATCAAAATCCAAAATGATAGAACAGGAACACTTGCTGCATTTCAGCTGTGCTGCTCTAAGGCACACACACACACAACTTTGGCCCTTTCCTAGTTCTATGGAAGGTATCAGGTAGCCACAGCCATGGTGCTTCAGAACTAGAAGACACAAATACATCAAAAACTGAACAGTGCTGACCTTCTACATCAGTATCAACAACCCATTAATGCCTAAATGAAAAGCCTCACCTAAGCTTGCACCCCTCAGTCCTAACACTGTCAGTCTTTTGCCTTCAAATAAACTACTAAGTTATTACAGCAGTCTTTACCACTCATCCTTAGTCCTATGTGGTTTCCATGTTACCAACAGGATCACCTTTCACCACTGTGGTTAACACCTGTTTTAGCACAAAATTCCCTGGCATCTCTGTGATCCACCTCCAACCTTTGGTTCACCTCATCCTCCCCTTTTCAAAACTTACCTTTTCAATTTCTGCATTTCAAGTGGCCCACACCCTTGAACGTGAAATTAAGAGGGCTCAGTCAGCTCACACACACTCAGCTACAGTACCTTTGTTATCAGCTAATTAATGTAATACATGCAGTCTTTATGGAAAATAAAAATCATAGTAACATACTCGCCCCATCACATACTACTTTTCTTGATTAGAAATGCAAGTCAGCTTCCACGTTCTTGCTTTCAGCATGGTAACACTACAAGTTAAAGCTCTACCAATGTAACAACAGGATTATTTCACTTTTAAATTTCCTGCATGTATTGTTACAATCTGGTTAGTCAGAGCAGCTACCTAAAGTGATGAAAGGGCAAAGAAGTGAAGAATTGACTGATCTCAGAACTTAATTTAAAAAGCATAGCCTCATGCAAAACAATAAAATAAAACAAACAAAACCTTAAAACCAACCCTCCAGTCATGAAACCTCTCAAATCCTCTTCCATGCCCTGTATCTTTTAACAGGCAATTGAAACCGACTGGTATTAATTTATCCCTCCTTCTTTCTGACTAAAATATCCTTCCCCTCCTTCTCACCACAATATAATAAAGATTAAAAATAATAAACTGAAAGTTACATGAATGGTATTAGCTGTTTTCATGGAAATATCCAGACAGGGAGATACTTCTTTGTATGTGTTGGTCATCACATACAAGCTCTCCAGCTTCCAAAGGGTCAAAGACTGTTCTTTCTCAAAACAATGCAACTTCTGATCTATACTGATTACTAAGAGACAAATCCAACTCACTGTAGCCAACTGAGGTATGATCAGTTTGTAAATGTGATTCTGTATTAAAAAAAACAACCACCCAAACTTATTGAAGACTACTATTGTCCTAGTATTCAGCAACAGCTAAAGCATTTGCAAAACACTCAGTATGCAGAATGTGTGAAATAAGGGTTTTTCTTAAGACAACATAACAAATATGGAGACAGAAGGGGAAAAAAGCCTCCTCACCTGGATGATTCAGAAGGGTGTCAAGTTCTTCTTTGGCCACAACCATTCTTAATTTGTCACTGCTATCAATGACAAAAATAATGGCCTGGCCTTCTCTGCACAGCATAAAAAGAGCAAAGAGGCAAATTATAGGTTCTCTTAAACTGTGATTAAGAAAAGGCTTCAGAAGAAACACCAATGAAAAGCAAACAAACCTGGGTTTTGTTTTCCCCATCTAATTTTTGTTGTTGATATTTACCATTAACATTTGAATCCAGCATTATTTCTGAAATTCAATCTATCTGTTTGGTAACATGCATAATTTCTTGAGGCATGAGGTGGTATGAGCTGTGTGACTACAAAGTTCAGTCTACACAGCCCCTTGATTTCAGTACTGAGGCTGAGAAATGAACTCAAAGTACAAATGCTATTCTGGCAGTGTGGTCAGACAGACAAAACCTCCAGACAGAAAAAAAACCTCCAGACAGAAATTCTTTATTTCCTCACTAAAACAATTTATTTAGCGAAAGGTCAATTACCTCTTTAGAAAAAAACTGTATGTCCATAGCTGTTTAGCAGCTATGCATATGCAGGTTAATTTAACTGTTACAAAAGGCTGCATGAAGAGGATCTTTCTTTTGTTTTGAAAAACTGGTAACATCTTTCAACTTTTTCAAATCATGAAGACATTTTGCTGGCAATACTATCACAAACACAACATATATACAACTATTCAACTCATTTCAGGATACTTAATGACTTGGCGTTCCACTTACTGCAAATAATTTGAAAGCAAAGTCTATGACTGTTCATCTGAACTGGTCAGACTTAACACCCCCAGAAAGTATTTTTAATTTACATTTTAATGTAAAAGTCGCTTCTCCTTGATGGATTCCTTCTTCACCCCTTGGCACCATCTGCCTTTGTATTTTGATAAGAAACAGTCCTATACCTACTGAAAAACGGAAATAACTTGACCAGCCTACGATTATATGAGAAGGTCTGTTCTTTTCAGGAGTACAGGATAACTTTAAAAGCTTTTGCATACTAACTGAAAATGTCTAAGCAATTTTTATCCACGTACAGTATTTTTCTAGAGTAATCAGAGTCCTAGCATATAGTCCTACCACAAAACCCCTTCACAAGCAAGTAAAAGTAATAGGGACACAACATGTGTTTACATGTGTTTAAGACAAGTGCACTTGGAGGAGGACATCCTAGAGGAGTTTCAAGGCCAATGGAAGGGTAATCTTCAAGTAGCAAAAGCAACTATTTAGACAATCAGATCTGACTGCCATTTTGCTCTTGCAAAATTAAATCTTGTCTAACTTTATAGAAATAATAATGTGCTGTTTGGTTTATATTATTCTTTGAGGTCAGTCAATCTTAAACACATAACTACTGCATTAGATTGGGAACAGAGATGAATAGAAGTGCATATTTCGCTGTCAGCATTACCTACGAAACTCCCTTACTGTTACACCGAAAAAAGCTTGTTTATGCCACATAAGGGGTAAGTTACTGCACTAAAATATAGCAGCCAGAAAAAGTATTTGCTTATGAAGTACTTGGCTAGCATTCTGAGAGCAGCCTAAGGGCATCAGTTATTAAAATCCAAAAGATCTGGGGACATAAATCTAACACTCTTGAAAAATGAAGAGCTCCTACCCACACAACAAGTTTTTAAATTGCTAACTCATAATTTGCACATAAATAGTTAAACCTCAAAAAAGGAAAAGAATACTTTAAGCTCTATCAAATTAAATGTTATTATTTGATCAATATTGTAATCTTCAGAACTCCTCTGTCCTACTTCTCCAAGCTATTTGTGTGTGGTTTACTACTGTTCACCATATTTAGATAAGCATCAGGTATTACAGAATAACAGTGACACAACATAAATCAAGATGCAAGTTTCATTAGAAGGTAGAAAAAACCAGAAAATTATGTCTACTATCAATAAGGCAATACCACAGTGTTATAAAGTACAGTGAATACCCTGCTTAATGAGTAATATCTAGGAATACTTGATCAAATTCCTAGTTTCATGTGCCTTATTCTCTGTGGTTAACTTCTTTCACCTCTAAAGACCTCAGCCAGTATCTTTTGGGTCTTAAGTTACTTACCTGCAGAACAGCAGAAATATAGGAAACCTATCTCATCTTGGTGCTTTCTTACAAGATTAACTTTCAGGTTTCACCACTTAAATCCCACCTCTATTATGCTCCCCTAATCTTTCAGTCAGCAAGATGTTCCTAAACGTGTTCTGATTCACAGCATATAATTTTTTCATTTTTTAGAGCAGAAAAGTTTTATTTTTCCAGAATGACCTTCTGTCAAACACTAGGTGTAAGTCTTCTCTGAATCATTTCTAACCATTAGACATTATCATAGTTCTGTTTAAATAACACACACGACAGCTAATAAGAACAGCAATGCTTTAAAATAAATGACAGAGCTTACTTGTAGTAATGCTCCCAGAGGTTTCTGTATCTCCCTTGACCTGACATATCAAACACTGTGAAAGACAAACTGCGAACAGAAGAAGTGTATGAGGTACAGAAACAAAGAACAAAATCCAAACTATTTTCTTTGCTATTTTGACAGAAAGGAGTCAGATCAACTCGATATCCTAATCAACTGAGAAAGATTCCCAAAGGAACTCTGTTTATCTGCCTTCAGACTACCCAGTTTCATGGTCTTACTACAGAAATATTTCACAATGGAAAATGTTTTTTGTTTAGTCTCTCAATAGAAGAGCTAAAAAAGTGATAAAAATTTATATCAAACACAAAATAAGTTCCCATTCAGCCTCTCTTTTATCATGTTAGCATCAAATATTGCTCATAATGTTGAGTAAATGAAATTCAGGTAAGTCATGACTTAAAATCACAGCCCGTCTTAAATGCTGTCCCCAGACAGGAACCAGTAACATCCGAAGATTTCTGTATGCAAAATAAAGGGCTTAAAAAAGAAAGAAAGAAAAATTTCACCCTCTGAAAAAAATCATGTGCTGCTAGTAACAAGTTACCTCAGGGACCAAGCTAGGAAGGGGAACCTTTGCAACTTTGAGATTTCACCCAAACACTAAATACAGCAAATCATGGCTGGAAATGACCTCTAAGATCACCAAGTCCAACCAAAAAAACCCCCAAAACCAACAACAACAAAAAAACCCCAACAAACCACACAAACCCTGTCCTCACTAGAGCATGTCCTGGAGCACCACATCTACACATTTCTTTAACACCTGCAGGNCAAGCCAGGAACCTGTTGGCCTTCTTGGCCACCTGGGCACACTGCTGGCTCATATTCAGCTGGTTGTCCACCAGCACCCCAGATCCTTCTCTGCTGGGCAGCTTTCCAGCCACTCATCCCCAAGCCTGTAGCATTGCCTGGGGTTGTTGTGCCCAAAGTGCAGGACACAGCACTTGGCCTTACTGAACCTCATGCAATTGGCCTCGGCCCATGGATCCAACCTGTCCCAGTCCCTCTGCAGAGCCTCCCTGCCCTCCAGCACATCAACACTCCCACACAACTTGGTGTCTCCTGCAAACTTACTGATGGTGCTCTCAATCCCCATGTCCAGGTCATCAATAAAGATGCCAAACAAGACTGGCCCCCAAACTGAGCCCTGAGGGACACCACTGGTGACTGGCAGCCAGCTAGATTTCACTCCATTAATCACAACTCTCTGGGAACGGCCATTCAGCCAGTTTTTAACCCAGTGAAGAGTCTAACACAGACTTCAGTAGTCGGGTCTCCTGTTTTGAACAGCTCCAAATAGCTCCCCAAATGGAGGCCACACCCGAATGAGGAGGTTTAGAAACAAAAGGAAGCTCTCAAGACATCCTTTTCACTCTCTATCTAGACATCACCCAATTCTAGACTAGCTTGCTGCTCTGCCATGTACAAAGCTATTAGCAACACCCAAACAATGCTTTGATTGTAATATTAGATTAATGAGGTTTTGGGGTGGGTTTGTTTTGTTTGTTTGGGTTTTTGTTTGTTTTGGTTGTTTGGGGTTTTTTGTGTGTGTGTGATGGGGGTTTTGTTGTTGTTTTGGTTTATTTTTTTGATCATTCTATATGGTGTATATCCAGGTCATCTATCCTACTGAAGAATCAGAATACAGGAAAACACCATAAATCCATTTACATCCTCATGCAGCCACACCTGTCAGACAGAACACAGTTGTTAAGCCTCCTGTAAAAAATACTAAACTTGACGGTCTGATGCATCAGCTCAAAGAAAAAAAGACTTTTCTTGCAGATCTTTCATCCAGTGGGGCACGGTGGTTGGTTTGAAGACTAACTGCACCCATTAAAAATAAACCGTGAAGGCTACAGAATAATAACATATTATCTACTGTTACCTCTTTGAAGTATCTTTGTCTCACAACATCACGTTTCTAAATCTTAGCCTTCATTAAATTAATGGTTTTTGCATCTTTCCTGGCCTTTACCCCTACCATCTTTACACTGCTAACACTGTAGCCACCATTTTTCATGTAATGGGATTAGACTGCAATCTCTTCAGAGTCCCTCCAGTGAGAGTGCTTAATGGAATATAGGTTACCATTTAAGCAACTGTCTCCCATTACATCTGTAACAGGGTCCTATTCTGAAATTCTTAACAGACAGAAATCAGCTGCTTATACACACTATTGAAAAAAAATTTACACATGCATAGTTTTATAGCAGCACAAACCATACAATATATTCTAGCTCTGCCAGTCCTGGATTATGATTAGGACTCCTGGGTACTACAACATTTCTGCAAACTGCATGTTATTATACCACCACATGTTATACTCAGTTACATGTCACTGAAAAGAGGTAATAAAGTCCAACTGTTGCACATTAATTACCACTGCTAAATGGAGAAAATGAAAGAAACTACTACCTTGATGTCTTGAATTTCTCTATACTGAATCCTATTGTTGGTACAATATCTTGAGTTTGAGCCTTTAAAGGAAAGAAAGAATACATTTTACAATTCACTTTGAAATATATTAGAAATGAATATATGAATGAATACATAACGGATCTACTTTCCCCCAAACTGAGCAATACAAAAACTTCCTGCAAATCCAGACACTTGATATTAAAATTCCCACAGAAGCACAGACTTCTATCAAGCCATAGTCCTGGCTTCTAGTCACAGGTTGGAGGAGTCTACTGGACATTAGGAATTACAGAGCAGACATTACACAATGGCCTAACCATAGCTCTATTCAAACTACTAGACTACTGGAAGAAATCACCATTTACCACAGAGGAATGGCTAAACCAGAAATCATTATTAATAGATCTGTCTGATAACCAGATTTGCTGCTGAACTAGCCAAGGAACCTATCAGCAAAGCTGGTATAACAGAATAGCTCCTTTAAGAAGCATCAACAGTGAGCAGGGAGAAAGGTTACATTACTTAGATTACAGAGCTGTCTGAGAATGTGACATGCCATCCTTTACAGACTTTCTAGAGCCTCTTATTGAAAAGCAACCGACATCTCATGCACACCTGTAGCAAGCTTAGTTTGTTCACCTGCAGTTTCATTATGAAAATGGCATTCCACCATTGCAAACAGTTTAGACAACAGTTCCTGCTACCAAGACAAAATCTGTGCAGAGCAGAAGAGGTGTTACTTCTTTAACATTTATTTCAAATGTATTTATAAGATGCAGAAGAACATCTGTAAACAAATGGAGAAACAATTGCATATGCCAGATACCTTATATACTGCTCTTAGAACAAAGTAGCAGTTCTTCTTAAGCAGACTGGGTTGATTCAGAGGTCAAAATCACCTGTTCATTGAACTTACTAAAAATAAACAATTTGATCAAGTCTGATCTAATACATTCTGCTGCACCTCAGAGAATTTGTGTAAGTCCTATCCTTGCAAGACATGACAAGTTGTATGCAAAAAGCATCACATTAAATAAAAACATTCAGAAGTAAATTCTCATTACATGATTTGCAGTGAAGCAAACAAACACTATCTTGTATAATTCCCTTGGGACCTTCTCTAATACCTATTATTGTGATAGATCTTGAGGTCTGCATTCAACTCTCGTTAGGAAACTAACTGCTTAAGGCATGACATTAAAACCCTACTACAAAAAACCCCTCAAAAATCACATAAATATATAATTTTCCTGGTACAAACTGTAGCATTTTACATGAATGACTGGCAGCAGATAGCAAGCAGTTTATAGTCTTTGTTTCTAAATCTATTTAATTTTAAGTGGAACTATAATTGCCAGGAACAGAAGAGTAGCAGATTCTTTCTCATGTTACATTTTTTAAACAGTGTCCAGTAGTACTCCTCAGGAAAAGTTCCATGGAAATTAAAAACTAAAAGCTGTGTCCTGATGTGAACAGCAGAAATCACAGGTTCCCAGAGGCATATAACAAAGACACACAAGCCTCTGGCTTTGTACATGCCTATGAAAATTCATGTATTTCTATTCCATAAACATATCCAGAAAAAAAAAGTAATCCTACTTTAAATTCTGCTTAGAATACTATGCACTCTTATTGGACTGAAACACTTTTCACTGGATGAACGAATTGCAACTAGAAATGGTACTTATTTTGAAAGCTATTCTGGTTTAAAAACACTGACATCACCACTAAGTGTACATCTTCACAGTGTTCCTTATTTTTATTATATACTTATTATTTCTCAGGAAGATACTAAAATATACATGATGAATATAGGCAAGTTCAAGCTGTTACATGACTGTATGAATCCCAAATGTTCAACACCACTTGTAACCGTAATCCTGTAGCAATTATTTTAGTGGCTTAAAAAAAACTGTTTTGGCTCCTGATTTCAGCCATCATAAGTCTTCCTTACTGGATGATCTTAGAAAAACTGTGCCACATAAACTCTGAGGTTTTGGGGAAGTGTTTTCACAATACCGATGTGGAAGCTTACATGTGGTTTCAATTAACTGGAAACTCTTAAAGTATATTTGTTCCACTGTACTAAATTAAAAAGCTCTTTGCATCTTTTCCATGGTCACACTTAGCATAACAGCCCGCAAAAGAGCTTAAACCAGCATCAACTCTGCAGTAAAAACATCAACGTTGAGCTAAGTAGGCTACTTACATTTGAAGGTTTAAGTCTATTTATGATCGTTGTTTTGCCGCTATTGTCCAAGCCAAGGCACAAAACATGAACCTCCTTCTTCTTCAGCCCAAGCCATCCTGCTAGCTTGTCAAACAATCCCATACTTCTGGCTCAAACACACAAGGATCACCTGTACAGAAAAATCAGAGAAGGGAATAGCTGTTGGAAAACTGTTAGAGGTACAGTAGTGCTAGCACACTAGGTGGACATGCAGCTAAGCTGTTCTTCAGTTTTGAAAAGGACATTGTGAACAAGAGACTATATAAACACTGTCACAGCAGGTTTGCTTGGTACACTAAGCAAACGGAGTGTAAGCTGATTACAGCCTAGAGGCCTTGATACAAAAGTAGATTGGCCGTTTATAGCCCTGCGTAGATAATGCAATGTCCTTGGTTCACTGGGTGGCAATATTGGCAACATTCTGAGAAGTCCAAACAGGAGCACAAGTGCAATGCCTCCTTACCTGCCACCAAACCCAAAAAAAAAGGAAGACCACTACATTTTCCTTCAAATTGTCAGTAGTCCATTCAGTCCTCTAAATTACGATGACAAAGCAAAACAAGATTTCCCTTCTTCAGCACCTGCTACATAATTTACTGAGCCCTGAAGTAAATAAGCTACCCTCTATCAAGTCAATCCAAACTTGAACTGTAACAGGCTTTGCCGATATTAACATGTATATATTAGGAACACATTCACTACAAATAGAAACTGATTATAATAGATCCAACAGACCTGAAGCCAGACACCATAACATACACCCACACGTCAGGTAGATGTCAGACTCCTAGTCCTGCTCAGACACGGAGTGAAGTCAGCTGGTACTAGCATAATTGAAGGAGCTTACATCATGCATTCCCCTGTGGTGCCTGGCTGAATATACTATGCAAAGAGGATAATCCTTGTCTATCCTAAATGAATTCCATTAAGAATAATACCAGCAATCAGCTCAAATATTTGTGACTCATTCAATAATAAAGCATTTCATTAATGCCAGAGGCATTTTGTGGTGTGGTGAAAGCTGTTTTTTCTCTTACGAAACAATACACAGCACTGCACAACTCAGGATATTATCTTAATTACCCAAGAAAATGATGGCAGAAGGAGGAAAATAACATCAATGACAACTATTTGGTCTCAGTTCTTCACTAACCAGTTGGTGACCAACTTATTTTAATAGAAATCATTTTAAAATCTTGAATTTAATCAAGTCAAATAAGTCATCACCTCTGTTTAGAGTATGGCTTTTTCTTTTTTTAATACAGATCCTTTTTAAAGCTTTATCTAGAGCATTTTGATTCAAGCCTGGGAGCAACCTACAGAGTGGCCATGTGTGTAACTGATTGAACAAGCCCAACATCAGTTATAGCAATCCCTTCAAAGAAAAGAATCATGATTTTCTTCTAACTCCTTTGGTTTGTGCTCCACTCCTTTTTTAATATAAACACAACTCTGAAAGCAGATTAAGGCTTACTGTTTATTATCAAATGAACGACAAAACCCTGCTCCAAAACACATTATTTTCTAGTCCACTTGAGTCTAATCTATATATTCCAGACAATAATATAAAAAAAAAAATTGCAGTAAAGGAGAAAACAACAGTTTCTAGCAATATTTTGATTAAAGTAGAGCCATTTTTCCTAGCAGTTTTTCGTAACAGTTGGCAAAGTCATTATTTAAGAATACAATGGGGAAAATGTACCCTTGACTTCTTGTCCTGCCCTTTTTCTCTCTCTTTTCTTAGCAGTTACAACTAGCAGATTCTTTTTTTTTCTGACAGCTGATATTTAGCCTACAATGCTGTGTATGTTAGACTTACACTAAAATTATTTAAAGTAGAGTTTCATCCTGGAACCTGTTAATCAAACACCATAAATCTTTATTGAACTGTAAGCCTGTCTGAGGCATCACCGATTAAAACTTGTGACTAACCAGTCTGTGAAACTCCTAAAGATATACCAGTCGTGAAGCATTTAGAGAAGCGGTGACTCACTGCTGCGAAGCAGAGACAGCTGAGCCGCACAGCTCTGTACGCTCTCCGGAGAAGTGACCGGGAAGGCACTGCCACCTCTCTCCGGTGGCTCCTAAGGCAAGACCCGCTACTCCAATTATAAGCACGCTAAGCTGGAAGCGACAATCTACAGAGTGCTATACACATCGTTTTTATCAGAAGGCTAGCAGAATCTGCGGAGGCTCCTTCCTAACTAAAAGACACCAGAAGTCAATTTAACTCACGTGGATTACTCCTATGTAAACGCAGTATCGGATACCAAGGCTGCCCAAGCCACCCACAGGAGGCCCTTTCAGATTAGTATAATGGACTGAAGCTCTAGCTGCAGTTTCCCTGTTTTTTCTGCAGGACCTCCGACTCCCACCGCACTCGAGGTGAGTGGGCGAAAAGCCAGGGCCCAGCACGTCCCCAGCAACGCCGGGGCCAGAACTCCTCCGCAACCGGGATCGCGGCCATGCTGCTCGCCGCTGCCAGGACGGGGCTTCCCTTCCGGTCGCCGAGCTCCCGTTCAGCAACACCTGTCGCTAGCGCTGCTCCTGCCCCGTGGCGCCCCGGGCAGGGCCTCCCCTGGCTGCCGCGGCTAGCGGCAGACACGTGCGAGTCCCTGTGCCCATGACGGGGCAGAAGGCCCCGTGCCAGTGGGACAGGGATCCCGCACGACACACCCAAGAGGTAGCCCGCGGCCGCAGCACAGACCTCGGCCCACGAGACGTCAGACAGGCCCAGCCGCTGCCGCCGCCCGCGCAGTTGGCGAAGAAACCGCCGCCCCTCCCCCGCCAAACGCTTCCCCGGCCAGGCCGCGCCCCGCCTCTTAGCCCGCCCTCAGCAGCAGCGCCCCTCTTCCGGCTAACTCACTAGGCTGGGGATGGGGGCAAGGCTGTTCTTCAGGTTGCTCCTGCAGGGTCTGAGGGAACGTTGGTACTGGCTTGGCCTGGCGGCTCTCTGGCACCATAATCGCTCCCGCTCCTGGGCCCAGCAGGCCCCAGCTCGGGAACCTCATCATCTTTGTCAGCTTTACGTACTGCCGTCTCAGCCGTGCCCGGCTGCTTGTCGCCTCCAACGGGCAGGCATTGCACACTGATCGCACGTACAAGCCACAGCCGTTTCACCCTCCGTATCTAACGCTTGTGTAATTTTTTTGCCGACCCCTGCTCCTCTTTCTTGCACAGCTGCAACAAAAGTTCTCAGATCTAACTCCTCATGGAAATTACAGTTAATGTAGAAATAAAGGGTGTTAACAGCAACTCCTGTTTTTAAACAGGCAGTTTGGCAGAGTACAATGTTCAGGGAAAATCCTAAATCTACCTGTCATTTAAGTAATTACAACAGCTGGGCTTTGGGAAGAAAGCAGCTTGTGTAGGCTACACAGCATCTAGAAATACACTGACGATGATTTGGCATGTAGCACAGACCAATCAGACTGGTGCTAGGTCTGATGTACAAACTTAAGTTATTCAAATCACTGAAGATGAGCTCCAAACAGGAACACATATAAACTAAAACCCAGTCTCTTTTCTGCTACATACTTATATTTAGCTGCCCAAACTGCTCCCAGTTCTTCAAAAGTGAGCGCTATGACTTCCTATGCTGCAGCAACTTACCAAATGCAGCTAAAAATACTCCTGTTTGTACCTGGAACAGTAGCATGAGTTTCCTCACTCTCCACTGTTGAGGTATTCCTACAATGTAAGAGATTGTTCATATACCACTCCCTGTGTTCATACTGATACTCTTCACTACAGACCCTAAGGCAACCTTGCATGGCCAAGCAGAAGTTCAGGCAGGTAAGAGCTCAGCACACTTGTTCCATCCATACTCATCCCCTACAACTGGCAGTGCAAGCCAACTAGCTGGACTAAACCAGTCCCTTATTCTGTTCTCGCTACAATCTGATATTTCTGTATTTTCCAGAGTTAAAGCATCTTTTAGGGTTTGTCTTTCACTTCTGAACACAGATAAGAAATGAATGAGGGGTGGAGTGTGCACTTCTTCCCCTATTTCCCAAAAGATGTTCTGTACTGCTTCTTGGCTTGAAGAAGCAATTTGCCTTCCCAGAGCTCCACCACCCATTCTGAAAAACTCTAATCTAGTTTCATACATGCTGAACACAGCTCTCAGTCTACAGTCTCAAATTCTGCCCTGAGGAGCAAGAGTAGTGGAAATAGCTGTTTGATAGCAATGTGGACAGTTGCTTTGCTAAAAATCTTAAGTCAGAAGCTCCCAGTTCTAATAAGCTTTGCATTAAACTTGAATAAATAAAAACACTACAAACATTTTGTCTATTGTTTGGCTTTCTAATTTTTATTGTTGCTTTCAGTATTATTAAAGGTTTGGGGTAAATTGAAATCACGATTTCATGATTTCCCAGTACCCAGAAAGGTTCTGACTAAAAGATGAGATTCTTTCATAGTGACATTATAAGCCATTAAAGGAAAGGCAAGTAGCATAAAATGCACAGTAAAGTTTTGGGTTGAAGCACTTTCTAAGAGCTAATTAGGTTGTGGGGTAAAGTATGTATTGCAGGATGTCATCTCCTACTTTTTATATTGAAATCAGTCCATCTCTATTAACCAGTTCTAAACTCAATGTAAGAAAAAGAATGGCAAAGGCTTTTCTGTAAACAGATCTAAAATGAAACATTAATTCTTCATTATACGCACTATGTTAAACCTGACAGTCCTTAGTGAGAAAGCTCTTCTTATGTAAAATATGCAGGACGTAGACCTAATGGACTGTGGACATCGGACATTCATTTCCTCTTGACGTACATATGCTTCTGTTCAGTTTTGTAGTGCATGCATATAATGTTATGAAATGAAAGGCTAACTAAAATGTTGAACTTTTTCACATAGGGTCTCATTATTGTATATGATATTCACTTCTTTGTGAATCACTGTACACTGCTCTGGCATTATTTACATAACACCATCAGTTTCAAAACTTTGTTTGTGACCGCGAGTTTTGAGAAACACTGAAGAAGTTTTTGCATAGTTCAGTGAGCCACCACAAGGAGAATAAACAGTACTGCAGCAGCTTAACAGCACATTAAAATCTAGTTAAAATTCAGATTCCCAGTGTTTCTCCAGAAAGAGAGAGTGCTGCTGTTTGGAACTTTTAACGTGTACAGGGTTATTTCTGATGTTGTTAACCGTATGTGCATTTTGATAAGGCATTTATCAGAGCATAAATGTTCAGTGCTGAGCACAGAAAAGGCCAATATGATTAAGCATTCTTTAGTTGAAAAAACACACCACCACCCTGAAGCATCTCAAGTGTTAGAATATATTGCCAGTTCATCTTTATTAGTACACCACCCTGTGTTAAGCAGCTGGGCTTTTATTGCATGATCATGTATGACAAGCTTCATTGTGTATCATTATATTAGTAACCTGAGGCAAAACAAAACACCATTAACTCAAAAATAACCACCAGTACTGTAACTTTTATTTGCTAATAAATATCTTAATAAACAGGCTTACTCCATCTGTAAGACCTGATAATGCCTCTTAAGAAATCATAGAAAAATAAAATACAATAATAATCAGTAACTTGTACTTTGTACAAAAATCTTATTATGTTGCTCAGCAGGTAGCTTTGCCAAACCCCATATTCTTTCTGCAAAGAGATGGCATATGTAATGCAATTTACCTAAAAAACACCCTAATGTTGAGAGCTGAGCATTCTATTACACTATTTAACTTGTAGGCATGCCAGCATGTGAAAATTTAAATCCAACATCGTATTATCATAGGAATAGAATAATAATAAAAAAGAAGGTAACACCACTTTTTTTTCTTCCAGTAAATAATAACAACTTTACTTCTAATGTAAATTCCCCTTGGGACTGCAAATCAGTAGAGATATAAATAAATAGGCCAAAAGAAAACTGCAGTGCTAACGTGTGTGGGCGATAAATTACGTGAAGAAAAGTCGTTCTGAACAGTGAGCCAGTCCCAGGGGGAAACCAATAAAACCCAAATGTCCAGTCTCTCAGAAAGAGCAGATGGTGGCTGCTGTGTGCAATGCTACATGAGTTGAAACCAATGAAGATATAACTTAGAGGTACAGTACAAAGGCTGCTTTTGTGTGAGATGAACGGTGAAGACCGAGTCGCAGGTTCTTGTCATTATTCAAATACCTCTTAGTAAGAGGAAAAGAAGCAACATCAAAACAAATGTTATCTGGGGCTGTGAAAAAGAAAAAAAGGTTGGTTTCGGACTACTGGTAAGAATACAAGATCTGTGCTGAGGCCACAGTTTGTTTGCAAAATAGTTTGCAAGTATTATGATAATACCAATACTTTTGAAGCCATCTACCTTTAAAGTTTGGACATGGCTGTTTAAATACATAACCCAAAGTATCTGTCATCAAAGTTAGTCATATATACACATACATTGATACATTTTATGGCTATGCTAGAACAGCAAACTATGAAGAATAGTCATATTTAGTTGTTTACAATTAACTTCATGGAAGAGACAGAGATTAAAGCCCCTTTTAATTCAAATACATTTAAAACCAGCACATAGAAGTAGATAGAATCTATCCTGAGGAAACATACCAACCATGTTATCTTCCAAGAATAAATCAAAGCTAATTTTTGGAAGGTAGAAAATATTTTTCATGTATTTTCTCTGTAAATTGGTTTGTTTTCTAATAAAAAAAATAAAAGTGATGACAAAACTAAACCAATTAATTCCATGAAGGTTGCTTTGCTAGAAAATAAACTATTGCCTTTCAAACTTTCGTGTTTCAGATGGTCCTCTGAACTTTTTTTTCCCTTCTTGAACTGCAGATGCAATCCTGAGAAGTGCAGAGTAGCTGCTGTTACTGAATTCAATAGGAGTTATGCTGCACCAAACAATACCAAGCCCTTTTTGTTAGTCTCTGGGTTTTCAGTCATGGCATTGCTGTACGTGACATAACTGATACCATCAGAGAATTTTGACATTGGCCTCAACAGAAACAGACACAAGGTTGTAGGTAAGAGCAACATATACTGAAGTGCTGATTGAATCCAGTTCCTTCACCAGAGTTAACCAAGAAACAACTTTTTCACTTTTAATCAGAAATGTCCTTCCCTTTCTTATGTAGGAAAGTTGGAAGAAGAAATGGCTGCAAAATAAATGGTAATAAAAATACTACACTGCCAATTAAAGCTGTGTTTTGGGGAGAGGCAGACAAGAAATCAAGACCATAGGCTTTCAAATGCTTATGCATTTACGTGTTAGGAATCTTGGAGTAGTGCAGTTTTCCTGAGATAGGAAATTAATGAAAGAGTCTAATAAATAGAACTGCTAGGAGGGCATCAGTTATTTGCTACTGTGCCTTTCATCAACTGGCAAATTTCAAAACTTATACTGCAATGAACTAGGAGTATAAAACAGCTTGTTCAAAGAGGCAAATGATCAGCTAGAACTTCTGTTATGAAGGGCAGATCATATTGCATAGTGGCATATATTTAGGAAAGAAGAAAGATAGACCAATCCTATTTTCTGGTAGGTTCTGTTTGTTTGATGCAGATAGTGGTTTTACCCTGAATTTAAATCCAGAAGTCTGGAGAATTTTCTAGAGGGAAAAAAACCCCTTGAAAACAGGTATGTTGGTCTTTTTAAATACTTATTCCAAACTCAGAGATAATAGCCCATTCCAGATAAAAGCACAGTACAACAATCACCTTTTGTACCTTTCAGTTCAGCTCTGCCTTGTTAAAGGTAACCATAATCCATTTCATCACATCCCTGAGGTAATAGCCTTGTCTTTTGTCCTCAGTGCACTCTCTCCTGCCCTGTTAAATGTGGCTAGCCAGCCCATGAAAACCTACAGAAAACTTTGATCCAAAATCTGTTTCAGTCTACTGACATATTCTTATGGATTTAATTGACTTTGGATCATGTCCTAGAGGACCAACCTACATCTCAACCTGAAACTCTCAACAGAGAAATTAAAACTAGCAAAACCTTTTAGTGATACATTTGAATGACAAGACAAAATGATTCGTAGTAAGTGCTGGTTCTTTAACAACCAATCAACCATGGGTGTAGGAAAGGAGAAACTATTTGAAGAACTGAATCCTGCACACAGTAAGTATAACAAACAGCTTCATCTCACTGCCACTGAAGTCATTAACAAACTCATGAGAAAACCCAAAATTCAGTTTGTAGCGTTTAACTGGTCAGCTCTAGCTTTTACTGTTTATTTAGTTCTTCTGAAAAAAGCCAGCATGCAACAAGAGAAAGTAGTTACAGAATTGTGTCTATTGGAGGTCCTAATCTAAATGATGTCAATTGTACCTTTTTATTTTTTTTTGTCATAGGCTGGACTCTGGAAAAATACTGTATAGATTTTTACCCTATCACTGCTGTAGAGAAGCCTCAGAGCATGATGTGGTGATGATACTATGAAAATACTCCCTTAGAATGTTTCAGTGGGCACTTTTTCATCATTCACAACCAGAAATGAATATTTGCATTCCAATGCAGATTTCCCTCAACTATGATTTTTCAGATTCTAGATTCAAGGTTACTTGCTATACCACCAAGGCCCCAAGCACCACAGAATTCAGAATACAGAGATAGGTATCTCTTTGATTTGTGAATGTACAGTCTTAGGGTTTTAGCTTATCTACCACTCAACGTACATGCTGCTCCTTAGCAGTTCTTCATGGAAATGCCAATAATAATAAGTATTAATATGATATTATGGTCTATTCACAAGTTTGTAATCGGCTTGCTGCTGTGCATGTTAGACATGAATTGTCCCTAATTGTATAGTATTTCTCAAATGAAGAAAAGTCAGCATTATCTCCTCACATATCAAGAATAATATGTGCAGGAAATTTTTTTATAATATCAATAAATATACTTGACTCCTCAAGGAAACTGTATGTGGTACTGAAATAAAATAACAAATGACAAAAATACGTTACCTGATGCTGACTTACAAATACCTTACAGAACCTTTATGTCTAACTCTACCCACGTAAATAGTTCCATTTCTAATCAGCCTCCTTATATGAAGTCATACAAGCACGTAACTTTACTGATTCAGAAGTTTCTGAGCATGGCACAGTATATACATTATTATTGAGACACATGTGTAGCCACCTGCTAATCTGAGTGCTGAGATGCTTACATATAGGTCAACATTTCAGAGAGTAAAAAGTAAAAGAGGTGTGAAAACTTCAAAATCTTTTGGGACTGATTTTTTAATTATTTTTTTTTGCCATATCTTCAGTGTTATGACTTGGCATTTTTTTATTCCAATTTCATTACGCAAGTATGAAAAATTAGATAATATGCTAAACCTTTCTGGAAGAGAGATGTACTTGGGAAATGTCTTGCAAGAAAGAAAGGCAAGTGATACTCATGCAGTGTATTTAAAGAAACATCTACACAGATAAATTTCACTGAACTGACTTTATGCTACTTCACATAAAAGATATGGAAATATATTTTTAATCCAGTTTCTAACCTCATGTTTTTTCATCAGCCATTTTTGTTTGGTTTCCTTTCTAAAATTCAGCACATCCTGTTACACTACATGCTGGCATAGCCTCACTTACATTCCTTGGAAAATTTCCCTCATTTTAACCTCTTCAGTGTCTATAAATGACTATTTAAAAGAAAATAATTTATATACTGTTTAAACACCTTCAGCGACTTCAAACTTGTTATAGCATGGACTACATCTTGCTAGAGGTGCTGTCTCATGGCCACCTTGCTTCCCCTTTATGATCACTGATGATTTCTATAGTGATTACTTGTACAGAAAAGAATCAAAGAAAGAAGTTTGGTGTGGTGGTGGCAGGATGGTCAGCGTCAGGTAACCAGGCAAATTTCTGTAACCCAGTTTGAAAATGTTTATTTCTGCCTGTGAAGGAAAAGAGAAGCTGTCCCTTTGCAGTTAACAAGTCAAGGGAGTTTGGGAAGTACGATACACATACAGTGCATGCCATTAAAAAGTTTAAAAGTCACTGGAGCAGATCAACCCCATTAGTGTAACAGGAAGTTAGGTAACTAATTCTATAGGTTTGAAAAAACTCAGACATTATATTTACAATTCTTTATCTACATATAGACAAATATTTCAGATCTACACGTAATGTGCTCAACGTATCCTGGTCCATAATCTGAGGAACTATATACAACCTCATGGATGTGCATGGAACTGTCTTACACAACTCTTTGGGGTTTTTGTTAAGAGCTCCTTAGCACATTATGTGGACTCTTCTTACTTTTTCACCTTATTTTAGGTTTTAGGTGTTGTTTTTTTTTCATTCCTTTTTCAGTCCTGATTCATTTTTTTCTCCAGAAGATTTCAGGATCCTACTGTTAGTCCAACCCAACACACCTTTCCCTCACTCTCAAAAATAGTAGTAGTAGTATTATAAAAATAATAAAAAATAAAAATTAACTTCGCCATTTCTTTACTAAAGATCAGCTACCTCTGATGAACGAGAGTATTCTGGAAGAAAACTGTTTAAAAGAATATGATGCTCTTAAACCTTGTGCAAATGCCATAGGTGAAGTATCACTTTTTTTTCACACTTTTCCTAGAAGATGCAAGGGAAGACAGAGTTTTTATTACGACTCTGCTTTTAGTTAGTCTGAAAGATATGTTGGACTGCATTAGAAGTGAGTCCTACTTTCCACTCTCTGCAGGACATATTTCAAGACAGACTGAGCCCATGATGGGGTAGTTATAGGTACCCTGTGTCCATAAGAGAAATTCCCAGCTGCCAGAACATGCTCCTTAGAACCATTTCATCAGCTGAGTTAAAGAAAGCAAAACAGATGCTCTGGTTTGGAATTGGGCCAGATGAAATTTGGCAACTGGTCATCAGTACAAGCCCAAGTATTGCTTCTTAGTAATTCCAATGTGCAAACACCTCATGAGAAAAATCTACTAAACCACTTGCTGTTACTAGTACAATTTTAACACCAACATTATAGACAATTTCCTCTCTCTCTCAGGTTCAGCACAAAGACTGGGTACAATGAATGCATGAGATTCATTTGACCAAGCACAGATGTCTGGATATAAGCTAGTCATTTTGATCTCTTTGAATGCAGAGAAACAGATGCTTCTTTTGTACAATTCACGTAACCCAGAAGTAAATAATTACATTTGTCAGATGACTCACATCCTACAAGGGCCCAGTTCTCTTCATTGATTCAAAGAAACCTTGGATGACTAGTTCACAGTATCACAGTATGTCANATTGGCCCTCTTAGCCACAAGGGCACATTGCTGCCTCATGGGCATCCTCCTAGCCACCAGCACTCCTAGAGGTTTTTCCCCAGTTCAAATACAGAACTCCAAAATTAGAGGAGAAGAATTCTTCCCAGTAAGTCTCAGGACTATGACTGACAAGTAGGGATAGCTTGAGTAAAAAATGACTGATATGGCTCCCACGTTAGATGACAACACTACTTGGCTGTGTGGACATTCAAGTTGCTTGTCAGTCAACTTTGGAAGCACTGTGGCTGGCATACGATGGACAGCTGGGGCAGTGCACTTGTTGGCCAAAACACACTAAGCTGGTCCTGCTTGCTCAGCAGTGAAGGTCCTCACTTAAGCTGTGTTTTGGAAGCTCAAGTGATAAGTAGTGATAACAGTACAGTTGGGCGGGTTTTATTATAGATTAATGATAATCAAATCTGTGCAAAAAATCTACATATGGATATTACTTGTAAATAATTTAGACCTATTTCTCTATGTCCACATTTTAATGCTTTTTTTTTTCTTGCATATCATGCACACTTTAACTTGTGAAGTTTCAATGAGTACTTTTAGTTATGAAGCACTCTGCAACGTAGGTCAGATTCTTAAAATCAGCCTACTATATTTCCTTAAATTTGTAGTATTTAAACTTTAACTGCACACTGCAATATGCAGGATAACTAAATAGAGCTAATTTTGACTTGAAGAAAGTATCTCCTGTAACAAAGAAAGTTACTCTAATTTTACATATACATTTGTGGCTTGCAGAGAACTAAGCTACATTTGAAAAACAGCAATTGTTGGTTTTGTTTTTCAGTGAAAAAAATTAGGAAAAAACCCCCACCAAAACACAAATGAAAAACAAGGGTAGGCTTGGAATTGGAGCAAAAGCAAATAAAATGCTTCCAAAATGGGAAAAATGTAAATTTGATCAAGATAGCTATTATAAAAATGTCATACTGCACTACAACAACAACAAACCACCCCAAGCCACATAAACCAACAAAAGCCTGGATTTATAATGTTTGTAATATATGTCCTCATCCAAAGAATCTCTTGCACTTTCCTTTCTGGTCACCTAAACTGTTTATATTAAAAATATACTTGATTAATAAATGTTTTAATATTGTTATATTTTTTCTATTGAAAATATATTTTCAGTAGTGAGATACATTTGGAAATTAATTTCCATGAAATACATGGAGGTTGTGTGCACATAACATGCTGCTCTGCATCCACAGTACCAGGAATGAAAAAAATGTGCAATAAGAGTTTTCAAGCGTGCATACACAGTTTAGATTAGTTATGAGTACTTTTGAAACCCCATTAACAAAGAGCAGACTCATACCTCCTTGGCAGTGTGCTGAGTTGTGAGAGAGGCTCCTTCCACAGCTGTGATGTTGTTGGCCATGGATGCAATGAGAGGCAAGATGGATAACAAAATGATAACGGAAAATCAACTTTCACATTACTCTGTGATGACAGCATTTTTTAAAAGGCTTCATGTAAGTATGATTATCTTTCCATAAAAGATCCTTTACCAAAAAATTATTCAGATATAGAATTGGCAGAATTTTTCATGTGACAGTCACAGAATAAAACAAGTGCTGATTTTTCCCACATAAAGGCCTGTGATCCTGCAAAATGTATGTGCTTATACAGCCCTGCTGAGTTCAAGGAGACTACTCATGGTGGGAAAATTATGTTTGTATCTATACGAGAACTGGAGCTGCCCTTCCTTAAACTAGCTCATCAAATTAGCATTGCAGAACACTGCTAAATCCTGATCTTTAGAAAACTTGCTACTCCTTTAAATCTGTTAAATTACTTAGTGCACTACTGCTATCCCACTTAAGTTAACGCAGTTATTCCAACATAAAGTGACAACAGTGAATCAGGCCTAGTGTATCTTACTCTGAACTGGTTGGAAGCATAACCTTGTCTGAGATGCTTTCTGATTTTCCTTCTTTTACACGAGTATACAATGGCAGCCTTTTCCACAGGTCAGGAAATATGCTTTGATTTACAAGCTGCAAATTAAGCAGTAAATGTCATTATGATTACATACAGTAGTTAGTTCATTTTGATATACACCTACATTATTATAATTACCCAAATGTACGTTTTAATGGAAGAGTTGTAATGCTTGAGTATATTGGAATGCCATGTAACTCAAAAACATCCTCTAAGCTATGCATATATCAATAAGAGCATCTGCACCCAGTTTATGTGACATGCATGTGAACCTGTGTGTGAATGTTACAGCATGCAGACATACACTCGTCCTCCTGCTCCCAGGAGCGCATATCCCATGCCAAGGCTTGGAAATGCAGCCCTGCACATCAGTCTAAGTGGTCTGAATAAAATATGAAAGCTGTAAGTCTTAAAGAGATACAAATATTTATGTTAGGCCTTTGCAGACATTTTCTTGCACATAAATATGGCTATTGAAGATTTCTAAAGGTAATTGGTTTTGACGTCATTTAGATACCAGTACGAAACGAAGATCTAGCCTGTAAGTAACCAGAGCTCCATTTCAGCAGAGTCTGCTTTTTAATTCTAAAAGCAGTTAGAAGTAGACTCAAGGCAACATTATTACACTGCTGTCCAACATCTTTTCTGCCTATGTACAAGATAACAGAATACCATAGCATTTAACTTCCAGCATCAGTTGGTGGTTGTACCACTGCCCTCAACTGGAGGATGATACAATTGGCCTGCTTGCATGGGAATAAGAACATCACCCCACTGATAGCTGCTCCTCTAAGGTCTACTTCCATTGCTGGAAATTATGCTTAGTTCAAGCAGCAGAGGCCTGTATTTTTGGAACAGAAAGCTTCCTGAAGTCTGTGTGGCCACAATATAGCTGACAACCATGCTTTATGTATGGTTATGGAAACATTACAATTAGTTTTCCAGTGCATACTTGCCAAGTAGCAGAAGCAAATGCTGAGCATTACAAAAGAAGTCTAGGGTAGTGAAAAATGCCAAGGACTAACAAGTTCTCCAAACAAAACTTTACAGTTTAAAGCATAAAAAGTGTCAAGTGCTAAATGTAATTCAAAATCAAAACCTTAAGGTTTCAAACAGATTTCTGATTTCTTTCACTCTCCTTCCAATTATTCACACAATGAAAACTTGCTACATAAAATCATCAGTCATTTCTGCAAACAATATTAACCTTTTGAGGCACCAGCTTACTGGTATTCAAACTATTATAAAGTAATATGACAATAGGACCCATATATTTGGATTTAATTAAGAGGTAAAATAAACATTTATGTCAAACTTCTTTTTGATTGCACATTTGGTATTGGAAGTTACATGGTCACAGAACATGAAAGAAGTCAAACACTTTTTGATCTACCAGCAAATTCTAAATACATCGATAAAGAAGCCACACCAGGCCAAATAGATTACTACTTTCAAGTAAGTTCATGAACATTTCCCAAATACTGTTATACAAAGTTACACATCCATGCTGAGTTATTCATCAGTGTGTAGCAAGAGTCTTGCAGTAGGCCAGGATTTTATTGGCAGATAACTGGTGGAGGAACTATGCAGTGTGATTAAAAATTCCAGTTTGGAAGCATTAACATGGAAGTACTTTTATAGTCTGAACAGGAGACAGCAGTTCTTGAAGTTGGGAAGAGCAGAAGAATGAGAATATATTTCCATTTTAGAAATGCTGAGGCACAAAACACAGTTGATTCTAGTACTTTCATACATGAAATCCTTTCTCCTGTATGTGCATCATGTGTAACCGCAAAGTCTGTAAACTGCTGACTATTCGCCTCTGGTGTCCAATGAGCACAACTCCAATTCTTCTAATGTCACTGCAAGAGAAAAAAGTTTCATCTTGGATGCAAGTATAGTAAAGCCTCTTGTGCACAAAAGAGTAAAGACATGATGAATAGATCTTCTTCAGGACATTTTACCTTCCTGACTGGGACACATAAAAAAAGCTGCAAATGTTCATGCTTTCTGGACCTGTTAATTCCAAATTTTTAAAGACAGCCACTTAAGAAAAGACATAGTTGTCGTTAGAGAACTGGTATCTTTTGTGATACTAATGGTCAAGTAATTTTTTCCAAATCTAAAGGAAGGACGTGAGACGTGTTCTAAATAGCCCATTTTCAGTAATGTGTTAGTAGCAACTGTTTCCCACTCATTTCTGTGAAGGAACCAGGCTGATACACTCATTCTTGCAGTCCTGAGGCAGAAATAACAGTGGTTGTGCTTCTGATGGAGAGACGGCCTAAAGATCACAATAGGAGTGAATCTTTCAGCTTGACCCAGATTTCCCTTCACATCTAGACCTGCACCCCAGAGTGGGTAGCTCCCTCACAGAGCTTGACTCTTTGGCAGGAATGAAGTCAACAGCTTTCAGTGTCCAGTATGATCCACTAGTTTAGTTTTTCTCTAAACATCACCAACTGCAAGATGCTGAGAAAGATCACAAAGCTGGAGAGGGCAGGAAACTTCAGATATGCCTTGTCAATTGGGTTAATCACACGCTGGGACACAGCACAGACATTGCCCCTATAGATATCCTCAAAAATTCTTTGATGATATAGCTAGTGAAGGAGCTCACAGGAGAAGGCATGACCCTTGAGTTTCAGATTTGCAGTTCAAGTGTCCTCCAAATAAATAGACACTGGATAGCAGCAACTCTCATGTACTTAAGTTTAACAGCCACATAGGGGATGAAACACAACACTTAAGGTCAGCAAAGACTATACAAAAATATCAAGCATCTTAGAAGTTAAAAAAAGAAGAAGAAACCTTTGGGAGATGTGTGTGTGTAGTATTAGAAATGCAAGAACAATGCTTCATCCTTATCAAGGAAGGTCTGATAAAGCTCAGAAAGAAGCCAGTAGGCCTAGCACAATGGAGGTTATTTGAAGAAAGAAGGAATCTTTCAAAAAGTTGAAGTGGTATCTAAAGAAAGAAAGAGTTTTAAAAAAGCCAAGAGTTTTAAAAGAACTTAAGGACAAAATATTGAGATTTCTAACAGGGGTGTGAGAGAGGGAGTTACCAGCTGTGCCCCATATGCTTAAAGACATCTTGATGCCTGAGACATGGAGAGTGGTGCCAGACAAAAATGAAAGAAGTTTTCAGGAGAGATCTGGGGAGCCACAGACCTCTGAGCCCCAAATCATTACAGGGCATAATAGAAACTACAGTAAAACACAGAATTATTGGATGCTTGGATAAATGATCTACTTGAGTCATCATGGCTTTTGCAAAGTGAAGTTCTGTTTTATAAAGTTACTTGTTTCCAGTGGAGGAGTTAGCATACTTTGAAGATGAAAATTCATTTGAAAATGAATTAGAAAATAAAGGTCATTCATCTGATACCCACACCTGGATTTCCACAAGCTTCAGAGAAGATTCCTCATCAGAGCTTTACAAAGAAAATAAGGAGCTATGGCATAAGAAGGTCTTTGCATGACTAAATAACAATTTTAAAGACAGGAGGTTAGGAGTAAATTTTCAGGTTTTACAATGTAGTCTTCAGTAAGAATCTGCAGAGACCTATGCTGGGATCATGTCAAACATCGCTGTTCAACAAAGCAGTACATGGTCTGGAAAAACAGGTGAGCACAGAGGTGAAAAAGTGGTGAAACTGAATTGCCCACGGTAGTAAGGGAAAAGGCCACCTGTGAAGAGTTTTAGAAGGGTCTTACAAGAGTAGTTGACTATGCCATAAACAATAGACGAAATTCAATGTAGGTGAATGTAAAGTGATGCACACGAGAGAAAAACTAGTCCTAACCTCAGAGCTAAAATTACTGAATCTTAACTGACCATTAGCATTATTAATACAGACAGTGTCAGCATTAAATAAAAGATTAGGAATTAATGGAAAGGGAACAGAGAACAAAATAGATCATATCATTCTGCTACCATATTAATCCATAGTTTGCCCAGACCCTCATAGAGCGGGTGCAGGGTTTTCATTTCAAAATCAACAGTGTCAGAAATAGTTGAAGAAGGGCAGCAAGGAGGAGAACAACTTCCTCATGAGGACTGACATGGGCTTGAAAAAAAGATTTTTGCCAGTGATTTCAGTGGTCTAGATTGAAACTGATTCCCTAAAAACATTTAAGGATGCTCACTGCCTGACCTTTGGTAATGTTTGGTATGGTCATAGAATGAAACTATCAGTTCTGAGTCTCTTAATCGTATCTTTTTGCTGTGTTGTCTTGGTAAAATAACTGTATTTGTATTTTATTAGCTTGGGAAGGAAAGGAAATGAAAGCACTGTTCCATACATTATGATAATTATGTCACTGCAGCATCCACACAAATTCAGATCGATTAATCATCACCGTAGGAGGAATAGATTACATACTTACTCGATAGTCATTCTTGAAACCATATCCAAAGTTGTGAAACCTGCTGCCATGAAGTTATTTTTATACTGACCCATTTTTATGAAGTCCAGCCAGTCATTGACTGAAACAAACAAAGGATATTCTGGAACTTCACCAGGTGAATCCGACATTCTGTAAAAACAAAAATGCAAAGGTTATCAAAGCAGTACAAAATATGACACTCAATTGACTCTGGTAGACATTGTTTTCATTAAAAAGCAGAAGGAATGAGAGGAGCCTGTGCAGTAAAGGTCAGATATTAACTGAGGATTTCTTTAACCTGTTATCTAAAACTTGCAAGCCTTGTTAGTATGCCAAGTTGTACTACTTAACACTGCTTACTGCAGCTCAGTAACAAACCAATGAACAGACCTTTCCCACTGCTGTTACTTTTGGTCCCACTGAGTGTTTCTTTACAGATCTTACACACTCAGGATGAAAATAATTTGTAAATCATAGAATCATAGAATTGTCAGGGTTGGAAGGGACCTTGAAGATCATCTAGCTCCAACCCCCCTGCCATGGGCAGGGACACCTGGCACTGGAGCTGCTTGCTCCCAGCCCCAGCCAGCCTGGCCTGCAACACTGCCAGGGCTGGGGCTGCCACCACCTCTCTGGGCAACCTGGCACAGTGGCTCAGCACCCTCATGGTAAAGAACTTCTTCCTAACATCCAACCTAAATCTGCCCTCCACAAGCTTGTGTCCATTCCCCCTAGTCCTATTGCTGCCTGACATCCTGAAAAGTCCTTCCCCAGCCCTCTTGTAGCCCCTTCTCTGGACACCTTCCAGCATGTCCACATCTTTCTTGTACTGGGGGCTCCAGTACTCCAGGTGGGGTCACAACTTTAATATGAGATACAATTTCAAAATGCTAAAATACTGCAAGATGATTTTTGTATTTATCTACCAGAAAACACCCAAATGGCTCCTTATTGCTATGCCATTCTGCAATGGGAACACCTTGATTAGAGTGTTCAAAACATAAAACTAATAGAAACAAAGAGAAAAAAAGTTTATATTTTTGATTTTACATAGAATTATATAGAGCAGGAAATAAAAATATAGCTAATTTAGCCACATTGATGTTTTCAGTTGTTTTCCCTAATAATATTGCAACTAGAAACAAAAAGAGAGCGGAAAAAAAACATTGGGCAGTCTTTTTTCCACTCTTCTGTTGGGTACCACACTGGTGATGCCTCACAATTTCCACTGAGTTAGTATATTTTGTGTAATTATAGGAGCAGAGTGCATTAAAACCACACTGCTGTTTACAAAAGCTTTATGATAGCCTCTAGGAGAAAGATATAATTTATGTAAAACGAAAATTTAGAGAGCAAAAGCCAGCCAACATTTACTAATGGAACATGACTTGTGTATAATGTAGGAAGCAACACACCCTAGCATCTTAACCTACCAAATCTCAACCACACATACTCAAATACATTCAACACACTGATTTTCAAGCCTCTAATCAAAATGACAGAGAGAGAAAAACTGAAGGACAGGAGAACACTGGTAAGTACAAACCTCAGTTAAAGACCTATCAAGGTTTCTTCTAACCTGAATTACTCTATAATTGTACAATTATATAGAATAACTGCTGACCCTATAAGCTAACAGTAACACAATAAGCATTGACTGTATCAATCATTCCCAAATGAATGGAAAAGCTTCCCCAAGCAGTAAGAGCTCAACTGCAAGAAAACAAACATAAGTTTTTAGATTCTAAATAATGTTTTAAAATAAGAATAGCTAATAATATATTACTCTAATGCTAAAATAAAGTGACCCAGGAACAAGTAGCAAGTCATATATATGTTTACACATACATACAGAGAGGCCACTAATTCTAGTGCACAGGCACTAAGTCCCACTAGCTTGTGGTAGATGAAATAGCTGTTGCCCTAACTTTAGGTTTTCCTAGTAACCTCTTCATTCAGCCTTTCCCACAGCAAGCTACCAGTTTGTGCCTTGCTGCTCAGCCCTTCTCCAAACCATATATAAAAAAACCCCTCTCAACCCACTCAGGTTCTCATCAGCAAGACTCACGCAGGCCTTGAGAACCCTTTATAAACCCAGGGAGTCTCTATGGAAAGCACCTTCATCTTAAGGTGAATTTCAGCTAATGAAGTGAGTGAGGTCACCTCCCTTCACAGATTTCAGCTGATATCCAGGGACAGCTTGGAACAATGAGCCAAAATAATGGACAAATTCTTCCACCACAGCCTTGCTTCTCCCGTGGCTGCATTCATTTCTGTAATTTTATTAATGAAAAAAATCTGCGGCAGCACCTTCAAGAACTTGCTGTGGAATGGCAATAGCATAATCTCTTATTTGGTCACTGTTGCCACTCTTGTGTAGGTAAATAAAGATTTAGCAAGCTAAGACACAGCTGCTTTCTGCAGGAAATTACTCCAAGGCAGTTCAAAAATTGCTTGAGTGTCATCAGATGGGGAGCCAGGCTGTTGAATAGACCAAAAATTACAAAGAGAAAACAAGCACATAGGAGAAGCACACACACACAAAAAGAAAAAAACTGAACAAAGATGCACAAAGATTAAGGACAGAGTGCACAAACAGCTCAGGAAAAAAAAACAACCAACAGTGCCTAATACAACCTGCATGACTTGAGGAAAAAAAGTCTTTTTACAACAGTAGATTAACAATGAAGCAAACCTTCAGAGGAGCTTCAAGTTATTTGAACCACCATAACTTGGTGAATTCAGAACTTTGTGTCTCTCTCCCACCTGTACTTCATGCCCTAAACCATTTAATGATAGCCACCAGCATTATCCAAGAAACACAAGAAGCACTGGAAGGAGTCTTACACAAGGATGTCCTCCCCTAGGCTGTGCAGGCTGCTAGGATTGCGGATCAGCTTGTCTAGAAAGCTGACAATGTCACTAAATTTTGGACGGTGGTTCCTCTCCTTTTGCCAGCAGTGAAGCATTAGCTGGTGAAGAGAAGCTGGGCAGCCCATGGGAGCTGGAAGCCTGTAGCCTTCTTCAATAGACAGTATAACCTAAAGAAATACAATGCATATAATTACTGGGCATTAGAGTTAAATGCTGGAAGGACAGTAAAAAGTCGACAATTGGAAACCAGTGTTAACAATTAATGGTATAACCACTCTCACTTTATGCATTGCTGGGACTTCTCTCAGGGAATCAGGACTGTCAGTAGGCACTTTTTTTAGGGTCTCTGGCCATTCTCTTCAAACAGCCAAGAAAGGAGGAGGAAAAGAAAGAACTAACCAGTATCACTATCTTCCCTTGTACGGGATGATCTAATATTTGCATCCTGACAAAGTGTGTGTGGCAATGTCATGATATAATCAAGTACTATGAATACACATTCCAACACCTGGCAAATTTACTTGGTGATAACATATTTCTGCTGATTGTTAGAGTAAGATTAATTCAGGCAATATTCTATACTCTGAGTTACAGCAAAT
This sequence comes from Bucco capensis, assembly GCA_013396975.1. Taxonomy (NCBI): domain Eukaryota; kingdom Metazoa; phylum Chordata; class Aves; order Piciformes; family Bucconidae; genus Bucco; species Bucco capensis. The sequence goes on along the minus strand of VWZO01021031.1, from coordinate 13,382 downwards.
TATATTATTTGGCACAGCCCCTCTCAGAAACCTGGATGTCAGCTGTTCATGACTAAACAAATGTTAATGAAATTATGATGTTATCATATACTCTAAAATGAGAAAACTTTCAGATTCAGCAGATATGGAAAACATGTTTGGTCAGGATTTGGAAAGAAACAGATCTGATGCCACAGATAAATCACATGTATGAAAAATTGGATCAGAGTTGAAGGGAGGCTTGTTTTGCTAACAAAACACATTGTCTGAAAAGGTCATTAGCACCCATGTAATAAGAGGTAGTGAAAGCAGGTAAGGTCCATGAAAAGCTAGCTGGATTCATTCCATGTAAGATTTAAAAAACAAGAGGAGAGATTACTAGGTTCTGCAATGAGTGGTGGTAGCAGCGGGGAGAATGATAGAAATGACATAGTCTTGTAAATAAAATAATGGAAAGATAATAACTGGTTGATCGAAAACAAAGCTAGGAAGAAGACCAACCCTACCACACACATAACTCTTCCACATAAAAATCCAGCCAATGCTAAATGTTCTCTAAAGTACAAATGATTGTACACAGGATTTGTAATAACATAGTGCACTTATGAGAAAGGTACCTCCTGCATTTACACCCACTCTGCTTTAAGGAGACATATAGCTTTTTCACGCCAACGTGCACACATGCTGCAGACATACTAATGCGGCTGGAAAGGAGTACATTAAACTGTTTACAGCAAATCAATGTTTTATAGCACTAGCTGTAGCTTCAATATATTCAGTCTTATTACCCCAGAATATATCCTCATTCTCTTTTTGAATTCAGAATCGCTGCTGTGGGCTCTCTTCAGCAATGCCTAATGTTTATGCTGCAACCATTATGCAAGCAAAGAAGAGTAATGAAGCTACATTAGGACCTTAGCTACCTTTCATGGCATGGTAGAAAATGGAAAATGGAATGAGGGTCTTGTAGCTGCACATAGCTGGATGTCTGAGTTTTATAAAAAGAGGTGAGTTGGTCCTATAGTCCCTTGGATCCTGGCAGAAACACCTACGCGTTCAAAACAAGTGTTTGCAATGCGTCAGGGAATTGAATTTGTGTGGGTTAAGTTTCAGACCCATCAGCAACAGCACTGTGAACTACAGGCTACTCCAAAGGCAGCATTACTTGCCATAGGACTTGGCAGGTCCTGCTTGACCAACGTCATCTTCTTCCATAACCCGGTGACCTGCCTAGTGGATGAGTGAAAGGCTGTGGATGTAGTCTACCTAGTCTTCAGTAAAGCCTTTGACACTGTTTCCTACAACACTTTCCTGGAGGAGCTGGCAGCTCATGGCTTGGACATGTGTACACTGCACTGGATAAGAAAGTGGCTAGATGGCTAAGCCTAGACAATTTTGGTGAATGGAGTTAAATCCAGTTGCTGGCCAGTCACAAGTGGCATTCCCCAGGGCTCAGTTTTGGGGCCAGTCCTGTTTAACATCTTTACTGATGAACTGGATGAGTCGATTAAGTGCACCCTCAGTAAGTTTGCAGATGACACCAAGTTTGGCAGGAGTGTTTATCTTCTTGAGGGTAGGGAGGCTCTACAGAGGGATCTGGACAGGCTGGATCAATGGGCCAAGACCAATTGTATGAGGTTCAACGAAGTGCTACGTCCTGCACTTTGGCCAAAAAACCCACACGCAACACTACAGGTTTGGGGCAAAGTGGCTGGAAAGTTGCCCAGCAGAAAAGTGTCTGGAGGTGTTGGTTGACAGCTGGCTGAATATGATCCAGCAGTGTGCCCAGGTGACAAAGAAGGCCAACGGTATTCTGGCTTGGATCTGAAACAGTGAGGCCAGCAGGACTAGAGAAATGATTGCCCCCCTGTACTTGGCACTGGTGAGGCAGCACCTTGAATACTTTATTCAATTTTTGGCTCCTCACTACAGGAAAGACATTGAATTTCTGCAGCTTGGTCAAAGAAGAGCAACAAAGCTGGTGAAGGGTCTGGGGCACAAGTCTCATGAGAACGTACAACAGAGGGAACTGGGGTTTGATTAGTCTGGAGAAGAGGAGGTTGACCCTCTCATTCTCTACAAGTCCCTAAAAGGAGGTCGTAGCAAGGTGAAGGTCAGTCTCTTCTCCCAGATGACTAGCTGTAGGACAAGAGGAAATGGCCTCAAGTTGCACCAGAGGAGGTTCAGGGTGGATATTAGGAAAAATGTCCTCACCGAAAAGAGTGGTTAAGCATTAGAATAGGCTCCTCAGGGAAGTGGTGGAGGCACCATCCCTGGAGGTATTAAAAAAATGTGTAGACATGGCACTCTGTGACATGGTTTAGTGAGCATGATGGTGTTGGGTTGACAGTTGGATTTGATCTTAGAGGCTTTTTCCAACCTTAATGACTCTACAATTCTATAGGGATCTCTGAATTTGATGCACCTGTGAGTTCTGACAGATCAGATACATGTGGAGAGGACTGGCCCCACACACAGAGAGGTGATATCTAGCAGTAAATGTCATGTCAATATGATAATCCTTCCATCTGCTATTCTGGCTACTAGAATTGACTTCGATGGTCCAAAATTCAGGCTGCTGAAATGACTGCTATAAGAAAAAAACCCATCAGATTGTCAGAGAAATACTTCCTCCAAAGCCTTGCCTTCTAATGATGAGTATGTCCCCCAGATTGCTCCTGTTAGAGACTCAGGATGGGTGAAATTCAACCCCACAGGAGTGAAATTTTATTCACAAAGCCATCTCTCTCACATCTCTCAAGCAGTTTGTCACAGAGTGGCTTCATTAAAACACAGGTACTTGTTACAGTGTGGGGTATAGCTTAGGTGATACTTGCGACTGAAGATGCAATCTTTAGCAGCCCAGAAATGCAGATATCATGGTCTTTACACCTAACTGTACCTATTGCAAATGATGAATTTATGAAGTGTATTTTGTTTTTAAGGCCAAGCTTCTCTACTTTTATGAGACACGGCAGCATTTGCTCAGCAAAATAGAGAGCTGATGAGGTTTTTCTGAAATAATTTCTTTAGAAGAAAAACCCCAACCAACCACAGTTTTCCAGACATTATTTCTCTGACACACTCTGTTTTACCATATCTTTGAAAAAGAAGTTACAGTGCATTTTGTTTCCTCTCTTGTTCCAAAGGAACATATCAGTATGAAGAGAAATGCCAGCTGGTATTGAGATAATTATAATTTCTCATTAATACTAGTACATCTTAAAAATAAACTGCAACTATTGCCTCATTAGTATCCCTTGTGAGGCAAGCATTAATTTTAGAGTCTAAAAAGCAAGAGTAAAGATGTGATAAGTGTCTAATACTGCAATGGGAATCAAATCTCAAAGGAAGAATTAGAGCTTTTTAGTTCCTTATTTATTTAGTTCATTACTTAGTTATTTTAGCTCCCACTTTGCTACTTGTTTAGCATCTATCTCTGAACAGAGGAATTAGATAGTCATATACCTAGAAGGGGACAAGTATTAAGTTTTTTTTGATAATATAAGATGATATATATGTATATTTTAAAATCATACATGTTAACGTATTTAAAATGCCTTTTTCCTTGGTAGTTCAAGGTTGAAGAACCACCACATTAATTGTGAAATAATCTAAAATCTCTGTGTCTACAAGGAAGATAGAGCAACAGCTCTATCCTTCCATGCTGGCAAATCAACGTCCCATCTATTTCAGCCTGGAAGACTAGGAAAATTAGCTTAGTTTCTATACAGGCTAAGCCCTGAGCCTGCTAACAAAATGGCTGATTACTGCTCTCAAGTTCTGGTTTTGTGATGAACACCTGATGGGTATCAAAAGAAGGGAAACATGCAAATATTCTGTGCTGCCATCAAACAATAAGAGGCTGTAGGTTTCTTTTCAGTAGTAACTATATTTAAAGCTCATAAGAAGGTCTTGTGGATCAGCATTAAGGTGAATAAAACGGGCAAGATGTATTTTTACAAGTAACACTTGAAAACAAAGCTGTAATCTTGCTTTCGAAAGTTAACTGACAGATTTTTAATGAGACAGAATGGAGTCCAGAGGGACATTGTCCCTGTGTCCTGCTGGCATCTGAAAAATCTACCAGGCATCTACCAGGAGGAAGAGGCAGCTGCTCATGCTTCATGGTACAGAGCCAATCCCAGGTGCCTGCCAAGTGTTTTGATGTCTGTGGGTTGAAAGAACTGTATTAGGGTAAGTTACTTTTCACTATTACAAGAAACTTTCACAGGTGTAAGGACTTTTATTCTATTTGCTACAGAAGTTTACTTGCATATTGATACAATTCATTAAATATTCTTTTTTTTTTTTCTTTTAAATACTGTAATTCTCTAACATGCAGTAATTTATAGAGTGGCCTCTAGCAGGTGTCCCAGTAGACTTCACTCACAGCTGTTCTACAAAGCAAATGCATGGAATATAAATCTTCCTTTCCTCACATGAGCATTAGCAAGCCAGGCTCTTGGCACAATCTGTTCATCAATACACTAGTTTCCTTGGAAAGTTCAATATCTTAGCTAATGTTTATTAATTAAGCAATAAGACATGACAGACTGTGCAGCAGCCCTAATTAGGGACACCTCTGCTGCCTGCCACACATCTAAGAAGTGCATTAATCAGCACCAACACAGGACAGAAGTGACTTACCACAATAATTAAATGGTTATTTACGTAAACAAGAACAATTTCTCAAAGTTAATAATATTTTTGAGCTTTTACATTATACTGTGTACAGTATTAAAAATTTTATGAGAGGCATTTTCAAACTCAGTTGCCTAAAGTTCAGCTTCCAAATCCCTTCTTAGGAATGTAAATAGAGGATGCTAGAATTGCAGAGGTGTTGAGTGTCTCTGGCTTGCACTGACTTGATGGGTAAATGTGAAGAGCTGTAGTCTCTCAATATCAGACTGAGTTTATTCAGGTGGCAGGTTTCAGCTTAACACTTTGCATCAGCTTGGGCTCTCTGCTACCTGTGCTATCTCCTTGTATACTTGGAAAGCTTTGGGTACTTTACAAAACCCCATCCAATTCAACAAATATTTCATTGGTAACTAGAGAAAACTTCTATTATGATCAAAACACAGTAAAAGCTTTGTAATGTTAATGTTTCCAGGCATTTTGTCACAGCAGAACCTCTGACTATACTTACTTAAGTCCTTATTAACAGTGTGCATAATGTGTCTGTCATGAATCTGTTTAGCACATGCCCCTCTCTGTTACTTTCACTTCCATTATGTATAGTATCACTGAACTTTGGGACAATCCTATTATTTCTGCAAAATAAGCTCATGTAAATTCACAGTACTTTCCTGTACTAAAAGAAATGTCCCAATATTCAGCAAAGTTAGATCTACAATATATTTAAAATTTGAATTTTCCTAATGACATTTGGAGTGATTTAAATGTAGTTAGATGGTCACAAGTTCTCACTGTTGACATCTTGTCATTGAAAGCCTGCAGTCAGGGCTCTGGAGAAAAGGAGTCCTTTGTGCTGTGTGTTGCTGAAGTCCAGGGAAAACCCCCAGGAGTCGGCAATCATAGCATAAGCAGCATCCACAGGGCCTGCATCATTATTCCGTATTAGCAGATTCTTCTGTTTTGGATGTAGGAGTAATTAAATGTTGGGTCTCTTCATACTCTAGCAAAATATTTAATATACTCTAAATGGAGGAGTCACTTTATGAATTCTCACTGCTGGCGTGGCCTTGAATACATATATCATGGGGTCTGATAGAGGGGAAGAGGACAGGCTGAAGGCAGCCTCCAAGAAAGACAGAGGCAGCTGGAATGAAGGTTTGTGTTGTGCATTACTCTCACCTGGTGACTTGGACTCTATGTGAGGATCCTACCAGTCACTGAAAACCTCTTTCCAAGAGGTGAACAGTGGAGCCAAATGGATTTAATAGAAGGTCTGTCCCTCACTCAGTTTTCAGTTAGCAGTAATAGCAGTGGGTGAGTCAAGAGGTGGGCTAGTGATGGAGCCAGTGTGAGGAGAAGAATTACAATTATAGGAGAAGTAAAAGAGATGATGGCAATTGGGTTCCTCATAGAGGGTTGACCCAACATCACATGAAATCACTCACAATTGGAATAGAGACAGACATTCCACATGTTGTAGAGCAAGATCGCATGGCAGTGGGATGTGATGATACAACAAAATAGCATTTCTTCCTTCACCTTCTCAAGCTGCAGTCACTACCAGCTGCCCATCACCTGCACTTAGATAAAGACACTGGCAAGGTGAGAGGCAGAGGCAGAGTTACAGAGGGATGACACTGCAGTTGGAAGCACTGGCACTGCACAGAAGCCAGGCACTGTGGTATGGCTGACTTTGTTCAGTAGCATCTTCTGGATTCATGGGCTTCCTTGATTTCAAAACCAAACAACTAAGAATAGGGTGCTGCAGATGGAAGGGAGAAATGAAATACCAATTACCTGGTGAGGAAAACCAGGCAAAAGAGTATTGCCAACAATACGCTCAGAGGATGTGCCAGTGGCAAATGACAGGGACAACAGCAGAAAGAGCTGTGAGCTGATACTGCATTTATGACAGTGCAGTTCCTCAAGCCAGGAGTGCTAATGGGGGTGGAAGGGTAAAAGGAGCAGCCCAGTGAGCCTCACTTGCAAAGGCAAATGGGGACATTTACTCAGAGAGTATTGAGTGGACAAGTCTGTGCCCATTGGGGCACAATCTGAAAACCATGAAATTCCATCAAAACATAATAAATGTTTTCTATTGTGCATGTGACCAAGCACTGGCACAGTTTGCCCAGACAGGTTGCAGAGTCTCCATCCTCAGACATACTCAAAACCCAGTCAGAGACAGCCCTAAGCAAACTGCTTTAGCTGACCCTGCTTGAGTAGGGGAGCTGGACCAGACAAACATGAAAGGTCTCTCAAACTCAGCTGCTGCATGATTCTGTGATTTGCTAGTGCCATTTCTCCAGTTTCCTCTACTGTTCTATTTCCCATTAAAAGAAGGCTGAGAGTGAAACTAACCAATGCATCTGATGCACTATCTGATAGTTTGGGAAGGCAAGAACTCTGAGGCTGTATGCGGATTTAATACAAAGTGCATTCCATACAACGCAGAGCAGTCAGGTTTTGCAACAGCACGCTAATGATGAACAGGCTCTATTGTCACGGCTGCATTCAGCTTTGCATCTGAATGAAGATTAGCTCAAGATAAGCACCCTCTGCTATTGCAAGGCTGAAGCCATATCTCAAACCCTTAGCAATCAGCTCCTACAACATCACATCTCACAAAGTGGCTTTTTAAAGGAAAACAATGGGAGTTTGCCTTAACTTCAGGTTTGTAAGTTGTGATAGTTCAGGATCTGCTAAGTGGCTCTCAGTTCAGGCAAGGTACTGAGGCTGGGGTACTCCTACTGTTAGTTGGAGTCTGCTTATTCATTTTCTTTCACTAACTTTGAACCCACTGGCCCACTTCAAGCAAATTAAAAAAGTTGTGTAAGAATCAGCAGCTGGGAAGAGGCATAAGGTTGGCTGTAGGATACAGAGTTAAACATATGAGAAAACTATACACAAATGATTTCACACTGTGCCTCAGGGAATAAAATAGCCTTAATTCAGTTGTCTAAGCTTAGCTGTCTAATTTTAGACTCCCTAGGTTGTCCTGCCTGGCCTTCAGTTGTTGGTCCAGAAGGACTCAGGTCTCCTTCCTGTCTTGTGTCAGCCTGTCATTACTCTGGGGCACCTCAAATGCCAACAGATTGCTAGCTGTGGGAAACAGAATTGAGCCTGCTAGGCTTAGTCACTTATTTCGCAGCAGATCCATGATGTGTTTATAGTTCAGATAGTACCAAAATAATGTCTCCACTGAAGAGAAAAGGTCTATCTCAGCAAAGTAGTTGCTTGTTCTCTTCAGATGGGCAACCAGACACCACTGCCTAGTCAATCAACAGAAGCACAGCTCAAAACCAGGCACAGCACGTATTGTCCCATACCTGGTGTTACTTATGGACCACAGCAGGGAGCTATGCCACTGGCAGGTAGATGTGTGGAGAGGGGATGGAAGCTGTAGGCATTGTCAGGGGAGAATAGTCTACAGGAGAACTGGTCTAATTTCAAAGGGTAAACTCACAAAAGAAATGCTGACAATAAGTGGGATTATAGTGCTTGGGGAGGCTGTAGAGTACAAATCCAAAGGAAATAAGGCTTTATTAGTTCTGCTAGTATTTTATGGGTGTTCTTTTTTCTTTTTCTTTGTTTTTTCCTTCCTGAAACACTCTGAAATAATATTTTTCAAAGAAAATCTCTCTCAGATACTTATCCCCAAATGACTGATCAGTCTTAACAAGCAACCAGACTTGAACAGCTGAATAACTTTGCAACAATATAAAACCAGCCGTCTGGGAAAAGTCTTGCCAACTCTTCAGAATCAATGCAGAGGCACATACGTGAGAGAGGTTAAGATGGGTTGCCTGATACTGTGCATTTTGACATAGGGATTGATGGCTGGTGTGAAGACTGGGTACACCAGTTTGAGCTGTCATGGGGATCCATCAAACGAGAATTAGTGACAATGTAAACTGTGTTTCATTTTGTAGAGCAAGTCTTCAATCTTACTAGAAATAAATGTGTCTTTTTTTAAATGGGAGGGCTTATCTGGCCACAACTTTTGCAATAGAAAGTTAGAGGAAAGCATAAATTGCTTATGAGGGAGGACTATTGCCCTGTACTGTGCTTAAGCCTATATGTAGTTTTTAAGATAAAGAGAATGTATTTAATTTTCATAAAGGAGAACTGGCAAATGCATTTCTCATGACATCTTAACTATTTTAGAATTTAACCATGTATGCCCATTGAAGGGTACTATCAGACTGTCTTAGAGATAACAGGCCAACTTCATCATCAGAGTATTCCCAGTATTCCCTCAAGTTTTGATTTATAGCTTAACTGAGAACTGCATCAACTCACATATTGGATGCAGAGTACCAGGGATTTGGATGAAAGCCACATACAGCCAGAGTTAGAACCTGGCAAGCTGCCTATGGTTCTTTTTAATATGTCTTTAATCCATGGCAGGAAGCTAGTCATGGTTTTAATTATAGAGTCCCAAGCCTTCAGGTTGACTAAATTAACTGTCCCACTGAAGCTAACAGAGTTATGCTGATTTAAATAAGTTAAGGTTGCAGCCTAGAAAGTGAATGAGAAAGCGAAGCAGGGCAGGGAGTGACAACCATTTCCAAGGAACATTTCAACAACTTGTAGCTTAGTCCTAGGCAGTACTTACATCCTGGTTGGACATCTCCCAGTATGGTCTCTCACCGTAGGACATCACCTCCCACATTACAATCCCATAGCTCCATGCATCACTTGCTGAAGAGAACTTGCGGTAAGCTATAGCTTCCGGAGCAGTCCACCTTATTGGGATTTTTCCACCCTGGAAAACAGATTGAAAACTTGTCAATACCACATGTTTAAAAGACAAGGAAAAAAAAAAGAATCTCAGTATCTGCTGGTATTCTACATTCTGTCTTTTGTCAATTTGCTGCAAGTGAAAAGAACAAATATATCCTTTTTAGAATTTGGTAAAAAATTTGGTTTCATTTCTACACTAATTCATGAAAACCAGCACTTTGTGAAAACAAAGCTTAGTTAACAGAAAGCATTTTAGATGATTCATGTTTGTTCAGTCATTTAATTAGTCAGAACATGTCTTCTGATTGAAAACATCCCAAGTCTGAAATCCCTACTATATTGACATTTAAACTGTTTTTCCTTAAATGAAAGAGAAACAGCTATTGCAAAATGGAACACCAAAAGTACTTCATAAAATTATAGAACCAGAAAAAAAGCAAACTATAGGCTCCCTGTTATTCTTTACTTTTGATAATATCTTAATAATTTTTATTGTACCCTTTAGATATCCAGGTAAATAGTAAATCAAGTGTCTTTCTAGTAGGTGTTTCCTTAGGATATTGAATAGCTTTTTATCTACAGTTTTCAACTTAAAATCCAAGTGCTACCACAAAAAAAAAAAAAAAGGAAAAAAGTAATAATTCAATCAACAAACCTCATTTACTCTTTACAAGACCACGGGATGCAGAACTCCTCTCTGACATTAGTAATTTAAATTATTGAATCTCTCTATCCTTTCACAAGTAGTTTATGTATGAAAACTACTTTTTGAATTCACAACAAAGTATTATTCCTCCAAATACATTTATCTTTTAAAAAGTATATATTTTTCTTTTCATTCTCCATTTAACTCTTTCAGTAAGTAGAAAGAGAAGTGTGCTTAAGGTACCACTAGATGGTAGTAGAAGGCAGTAAGTAGAGCTGAGCTTAGCAGCCGTTGCTTTCAAAAAGCAGTACTAGATTCTGCTTAGCGTTACAATTGCATTTCTGATAGAAACAAAAAAAGAACTAGAACATCCATTTGGAAACTGAAGAGAAGCCACAATTTAAAAAAAAAAAAAAGTATGTAAATCTCTGGTAATTTGCTTTGAATATGGAAAAAACCCTTGTCTGTGAGTTGTTGAGGTCTGACTTCACCTGACTGAGAAGATGTTTATTCTACTAGAAAAGTGCTCAAAATCAAAGCTGTGTCAATGGTGATGTGCCAGTAAGCTAACTTCTCATCACTGAGTTTCACCTGCTGATGAAAGATGTATGGTTAACATTTATGTTGTATGATAGTTATGATAGTAGCCAAGATGTCCTTTGTCTGATACATTTTTTTTTTTTTGCAGATGCTTTTTTAAAGCGCTTGCTTGCTCGGTTGTAGTTGAAGTCAGCGGCAAACCACTGACTGATTTTAGTGGTAGTAAGGTAAAGGTAATACTTTAATTTGTATTCTTGCCCAAGCGCCTCCCCTACCTCCTTTTCTTAATCCAATAACCTGGTAGTCAGATCACTCCTCTTATAGGCATATCAGAGCTTTAAAGGACTTTGTTCCTCACCTGCTGCCATCTCTGAGTCTGTCCTAACCAGCCCTGAAGGGCGTGATACTCTTCATCCCTTCTTGGTACAGCTGTTCTACTTGGGAAGTGATTACAAATGCTTTTGGGTATGAGAATAAAGGAATAGGATGACAAAAGAGATTCGTGATACGACATTCTCCAAGGAAAGACAACCCTAGTTTCTTGTCACTTCCAAAGGAAATAGTTGAACCTTATAAACAAATTGGGTAAGAGCATTTAAGTGTCTGCTCTTACCACCTGCTTGCAGTAGTGTTTTGGTGGGATATGTAAGTCCAGTGGGAAATTTAGAGGCAGTGGAAGATTTAGATGCTCAGTGCCCCAAATGTACACTACCTGCTGGGCTGTCCAATCAAAAGGATGTGACCTCTAAGAGACAGTTCTGGGGTTCAAGTGCACAGTATAGTTCAGAATATACTCTTACTCTACAGAGTTATGGTCCTTATCCTTTTTACTGAATCCAGTNTGGGGCCACCTCTCCAGCTTGTCCAGGTCCTTCTGGATGACATCCTGCCCCTCCAACTTATCACCAGCTTGGTGTCATCTGCACACTTGCTGATGGCGCACTCAATGCTGCTCTCCATATTGTTTATACAAATACTAAACAGTCCAGGCCCCAGCACAGAGCCCTGAGGGACACCACCTTTATTTTTAACCATTTTATTGCCAAAGTTAATTAGTTCTATCCCTAGAGCCCTGGCTTCTGCAGATTTCTGTGGGCACTCAATATTTGCTTGGTCTAAGTCGCTGGGCCATGGTAGGCATTTAACTCCTTCTTTGGACCTTGACACACTTTTTTAAAAGGTAAACAACATGCTGCTTCATATCACAAGAGACATTGCCCTGACAACCCTAAACACTCCTCCTCTTCAGCAGTCTATCAGTCCTAGCTGAAAAAAGATGGAGAAGGTGAGCATCAGGTGAAGGTGAGGTAGCAAGCCAAGGTGAATCCAGCACTTGTTCTAACACAAGAGTTCATTGTCTGAACCTTGCCATTCCCCTTGATGTCTTTTACTTTATGTCCACTAGAGATACATCCTGGAGTGCCATGGCCAGCATTGGAGGGAGGATGCAACAGAAAAATTCCTATTTTCTTTTGTTATCACAGATATCAGGAGATGATAGGAAAAAAAAATCTACTAGTTTAGATGGTTGTGTTACTGTAAGACTTTGTTTAGCAAGGCAAACTGATGAATCAACACATTTACTATGAGCCTAGATTTCTAATCTGGAGAGTTTTATTAATAATTTACTTTTTTTTGAATTTTAATGAAAAGTCTTATGTTAATAATGAAATATCTACTTTTAGGGAAAACACAAAGCTCTACATGCAAATGAAAGGCATTTGGATATTTACAGATTTTGCTTTTTATGTTTACTATATAATATGGATAACAAAACAGGAAAATAATTTTTAAAGTGTGTGTGCTCTTTTCATAAAACTGATTATGTATTCCCAGATTATACTTTAAAAAGGTCACATCTCAAGCAGTATTTGCAGCTAGATTTGTGACTCTTGGGTAAATATTATAAATGAATTTTAAAGAATCTGATTAGACTCTATAACTAGTTTCAAGATACAGATTTACTGAATGATCCCTTTTGGACTGAAACAGCAGTGGCTCATTGAGTATGAAAATGAGAATGGAGAACAGGATCTTAACAGAATTCCTGTCAGTTCATGTACAATGTGGGCATAAGATGTGCTCAGTGTTGGAACCTAAAATAAAATGCTTTTCTGCTAGCTCTAATGACAAAAATGAAGAAAAACCTCTAAAATTTTTACAGTGGACTCATCTTCTGTATGAAGATGTTGTATCAATAAAAGGTAAATTTCAATACTTATGTATGTTTGCAGAGTATCTTTTTATGCAAAAAAGTTGGTTTATTTATATGAAAATGTCCTAGTTTGAGTCAAAATAAGGTATTCCAGGCCATAGAGGTCATATTCAGTCCTTGAAACTTTGATATCTAGCATGAGCCTTGTAGTCTCTTGCACGAAGCCTAAGATCCAAGCAAATAGGTGCTTAAGGTAGCTAATTAGCAGGTAATTAACAACTAGTATATATAAAGACAGGTCTGGGCCTCTATCTGGTCAGAAGGTTGAATATCTGAGCCCTCTAGAGATCAGCAGCCCAGCTCTGCTCCTCAGGACTCTCTCTGTTCTGCCTTCCATCTCAATTCAAGAGTTCCTGAGTTCCAGGATCCAGCCTCCTGAGCCTGAGTCCTGTCTGTTGCTGAAGTCCTCCTGCTACAGCATCAGTGGGGAGGTACTTACCATCATGGGGGTTTGGTTCCAGTACTGATTTTGGGTGTATGTGTGTATACATACTTCATTTTCTTGTTATTTTCATTAAAGTAGTTTAAGTTTCATTTCCAATTCACAAGTTTCTCTCTCTCTGTTACTTTCCCCTTTTTGTCCTTGGAGTGGGGGCAAAGGGGATAATGGAGAAT
>VWZO01021029.1:629-11011 GCA_013396975.1 Bucco capensis | reverse complement strand
ATTAATGTTTACAAATATGTTAAGGGCGATTGTCAGGAGGAGAGAGCCAGGCTGTTCTCAGTGTCATCCAATGTTAGGACAAGAGGGAATGGGAGCAAGTTGGACCACAGGAGGTTTAGTATCAACATGAGAAAAAACTTCTTTACAGTGAGGGTGACAGAACACTGGAACAGGCTTCCCAGGAGGGCTGTGGAGTTTCCTTCTCTGGAGACATTCAAGAGCCGCTTGGACACATTCCTGTGTGACCTCATCTAGATGATCCTGTCCTGGCAGCGGGGTTGGACTAGATGATCTTTCTAGGTCCCTTCCAATCCCTAGCATTCTATGATTCTGTGATTCTATGAAAATCACAATGTTTCCTTCTGCTCCCTGTGTCCAGTTCTTCCATGTTAACCCTTTGGTAGTGCTGAAATTCTTTGTATTTTCCATTGTAACATCTGTCAGTTGACTGAAGTTACAGAAATTTTTATTCCTGGAGCAATAAGCCATGAGGAGCTTTTTTCCTTTCTTGCCATACATGATACCTTTCCTAAGAGTAGTGGGGTCTTCTGCCTCTGAAATCCCGTAGTCTGAGTGGGAATGCAATGTTTATGAGGAAAACTGTTTCATTGAAAACACTCTATGGCTGAGGCTGAGAGATAGTGATGAGCATTTCCTGAATGGAAATGTATGTTTTTTTCTAAGTAGTGCAGAAATATTAGTGTCAATACTCAGTGGTATTAACCAACATGAAAATTTTCCCCTGTACTGCTCTTCCGCCTTCAAGGTGTTGTTTATTTTTTTTTATTGTGTATAGATTTCCTTCATCTTCATGCACCGTTTCCCAGAAATTACTCTTCTGACTGGACTGCAGGGCAGCAGACATGTTGTAGGGTCTAATAGCAGGAGTGACTCTAGCATATTACTATCAATTCATTTATTGTCACAATGTAGTTTGCTACTCGAATATCCTGCTATAATCCTAAACATAAGAGACAAACTTTCTAATTACCAGTGTGCTGTCTTTAAACTCAGTTTTGTTACATATTTCTCTCCCTCTGTTAACAAACAAGCACCAATAACATTTGTCACAACGTTGCTTCTGACTGATGTAGGCACTTGTGAACACTTTGTGCTCTGTGTTATTTTATGCATTTGTTTATTTAAACTAGTTTGGAAAATTAATAGTTCTTATCACTCTGTTGTATGTCTTTTTGTTTCCTGAAATCCAAATAGTAAGGTTAGAGAGACTTTTCAGACTGGCCATCAAACAAAAAACCAAATCCATTATTTCTACGTACGTAGTAAAGATCATTGCCTCTTGTCAGGTTTTTAGTATGCTATTTAACTGATTTGGCTTTGTTACACCAAAATATTGCAAGTTTAAAAAAAAAATGAAATTGTACACTCATGTTATCCCCTGCCTGTAACTATCCCACATCACTGGCTTTTTTCCCTTTCAGCCAGTCAGAGTCTAGGGAGTATTTCCTCTCATCCTAAAGTAAGTATCTTCACCTGGTCTAATAAATCATTCTAGATGGATTTGACAGTTTGGCCTAGATGTCCATTGATTGTAATAGAACCTCAGAAAACTTGCTCACATGTAGTTAGTTACCTTTCATACAAAAGTCATCACAAATTTTGAGCCCATGAAATAGTGTATGTATATAAGCTCCATTCAGACAGTTCAGATTTAAATATGAAAAGAGTAAAAGGAAGTGATGTATTCTCACTGAGGGTGGGCAAAGATGAATTTAATTAGTTAAAAATATATTAAAATTTTGAACTGCAGAAAACTCTAGAAAAAGGGAAACCTAGTGACAGTTTCTGCAAGTTTTACAAATGGAAATGTCTTCTCACTACCTAAACTAAAATAAAATTGGCTCAAGATGAAATTCTGTTCCTCTGGCTGATGAAGATAAGCCTACATTTTTCTCTAGCATCTTCATTCATTTTATGCTATGCACGTGTAAACATGCTGCATATATGTCCGCACTCATTTAGTGCTGTCAGTAGCTCCATTGACAGGCAGTTTTCCCATCATGTAGCTAGTTAACTTAGAAAAATGTGAAGTAAAGGCATAAGCCCTGGGCTTTCTAAAATGTCTTGAATGATGAGACAGAGATAGGGTTTGGAAAGGGATAACAAGCCCAGATCAGGAATACTCTAAGTTTTTTCAAGTCAAATGTGTTAGAAAAATGCATTACCTTGATATCTTTGAGCCTTTCTTTGGTGTAAATGCAAATGGCTTCTTAAGAGAACTAGAAATCGGAGGAGTAGCCCATGCCTTGGGGGTGCATCCTGCTTTATGTCCCTTTGCAGTGGGAAAGGAGAGGATTCAGGAAGGGGAGTGAAATTATAACAATGAGATAAAGTTAAGAGTTCTGTGGTGGGAGTTTGTAACCATGGTGATTAAACCACTTAGGTACATCAGAGTCCAAGGGGACTGGCCTGACAGTGCTTAACATCCAGAAAGCCATTTCAGCCTCCCAGATAAGGAAAAAAAATAGCTTATCAAGAGTAGAGAAATTTTCCAGAAAATACTTTTTACTGAGAAACACTAAGCTAATTGAAATTTTCTTAATACAATGTGCATAGGGTTGTCATCAGAAATCCAACACAAGAAGCAGGATTTTGGCAAAAGCAAAACAACAGATGCTTCTGACAACCAAGCTGCATAACAGATTTCTCTTTTTGCTACCTAGGTCAGCTGTTTCTCACTGAAATTATACTTTAACTGAAATGTTAAGGCATTAGCTTAGTATTAGAAAGATAAGAAAAAAATATACAGTTGAAGTATGATCCTGTTTTGCTTGACATTCCTATTTCCACTGAATTCAGCATTTGTTAAAATTACACCTAATTACAAATTTGTGGATGAGGGGGTTTTTTTGTTGTTGTTGTTTTTGTTTGTTTGTGTTGTCTCTTTATTATAGCAACTGTATGTAATAGTTGTTAAATCAGAACTAGTTAACTCATTTTCCATTTGTACATGTATTTGGATGGAGTTTCTAAGGACAAAATGTTATTTAGTCTGTATCCAACTCAGCAAAACAAATTACAATTTACTGAGAAATAAAGGGAGGAGGAGGGAAGACTAGTTTTGGAAAAATATTATTTGCTCATGCCTTGGAAATATACTTTGCAATATGAAAGGGCTAATATCTTTCTGCAACATCCATGTCAGTGTGCATTTGTGAAGGAGAAAGAAGATAGGGAAGGTGGAATATTTTCCCTGCAGGCTGGATACTTGGGTAGACTTCCAGTCTGTAGAAAAGGGGAGACTGGGAGGAAAACTGGTGTTTGGGGGTTTAGCTTCTAAGAATTTTGCTAATGGGGAGTTCCTTTGAGAATGTATTTTTCTATTGTTATGGTTTGAATTGCAGAATTGTCCCAAGGCTTTGTATTTTCTCACACAATGGAGAAAATTGGACACAATGCGTTTTTAGTCCGTTCTCATTACTGGATGTTATATGTGTAAATGCAGTGTTGTAGCTTTAAAAAGCTTCTTAAAACCAGTGGTGATTACTGAAAGTTTGTGTAATGCAAAATAAAGCCCTACATAAAATAGATAAGCTATAAACAACAGAACACAAAAATATAAGCATAATGTCAAGGATATATGTGTGGTTTAGTTAATCGTTTTAAAATATTGCTTAGGAAACAAGATCATAGATTCATAGAATGGCCAGGTTGGAAGGGACCTTAAAGATCATCTAGTTCTAACCCCCCTGCCATGGGCAGGGATGCCAATCGCTAGACCAAGTTGCCCAGGGCTGCATCCAGCCTGGCCTTGAACACTGCCAGGGATGGGGCATCCACAACCTCTCTGGACAACCTGTTCCAGTGCCTAACCACCCTCCAGGTAAAGAACTTCCTTTTAATCCCCAATCTACATTTCCCCTCCTTCAGCTTTGCATCAGTGTGGTGTTCATCTTTACTGTCCTACTGTTGCCTCCTGCTACAGAGTTACTGCATGTGACTGGTGGCAGTACATTTGTTTTTAGAAACAATACCCTGATACTTTGTTACTGAAATGTCACCTGGCACCTCTGCTGGCACTTCTGTCACACAGGGATGATGGACTAGCCTTGGTCTTTTACCAAGAAGGAGTTCTTGCTGTAATCTCCATCTCCAGACAGTCCTGCCTTGAGTTTTAAGTTTTCTTTTCTTTGAAGAATGCTGTTTTCTTTCTTGCCCAGTTGTCCAAGAATGTGCAACCACATGCATGCACATATCTGTCTCCATTTATTCTCATGCTCATATTTTAAACCCAATGAACAATTTCAGATAAATATGACAGCAGGGAAATGCTCTCAACTGGATAAGCATCTCTATGGCCACCCAAGGAGGCTACAGAGATACTATGTGTGATGCAATAGCGAGTAGGGCTGCTGTGGCAGCTCAGCTACATAAGATTTAATTGACCACATGACATATGTACTCATTTCAGTTGTGCAATGGAAAAATGGGACCTGTAGCTGGTTGAGACTTTGTAGACTGATGGAAGGAAAGGGAGAAGGAATCACTTGAACAGAGAAGGTATTTGGTATACATCGTAAAGCCCTACTTGTACTTTGCTGAAAAGGAATATTTTGATTCAGATGTTTAGACATTGGCTAATAAGAATGTTTAGATAAGGTATTTGTGAGGTTGGACAGTTTTGACACCAAGGCAATTTCAAAGCTGTATTTTTAGGTCACTGTGACATTAATGGTATCATAAATGTGGAACTATTAGGCATTAAAGTGAACTGCTTTTAGTCAGAGGAATGCCTTGCATATATTGTGGTGAATCCATAAAGACATATGTAGATTTGATGATATGAGCTATAAAAAGTGTGTTTGAGGATCAGCCATAGATATCCCTAAAATAAAACCTTCACCCTTTTGATTCATTCTGTCCTGCTAAGCCAAGAAATTTGTGACCCAGAAATGGATATCAATATGCTGCCAAGTTTTTGCTTTGGAAGGTTTTTCTTTTCAGCAGCTGCAATGGTGTAAAGAGGAAATAATTTTACCTCTTAATTTCTGCTGAAGTAAACTGTTGGCTTTTTGTAATAATTTTAATATATCTCATCAGCCTTGAACATAGCAATGCTAATTGACTCACGTGTGATCTAACACAGCAGCTTGCCCTGTTATGAGAAAAATGTCAATTATAAATCATAGTTAATCACTAGAAAAAAATAAGTCTTTCTCATTTAATGTTCACAGAACTGCATGGTCTGTAGTATTCTTAACATTCAGGAGCCTTCTCAGTATAGAAAAATAAAAATACATACAGAATCAATATTTTTGTGTTATTAAATCCACAACAGCAGAAGATGTAGCCTGAAGGGCTATGTGGTGTAGCTTTCACATGAAGTAATATGCCACTTAAAATTAGTATAAACAGTTTAAATTACGCAATTTCTGAAATGTATTGCAGTCTTGATACATGAACTGTGCAAGAATTTCGATGCTAAATTGCCAATCAACTTTTGAGAGGATTTTCCTTGCTACATTTCTTCCTTCTTAAACCAGAAACACATATCATAAGAGTGCTTAAGGAGGTGTGTTGTCATATTGAAGGAGGACTAGAAAACATCTCAAGAAATCATTACAATATACGTCTGCCCCAAGACAGGATTAACAATGCCAATGTAATTTCTGACAGACATTTAGAAATGTCATCCTGAAGGCTTCTGCTGAGAGAGATCACAACCTCCTTGGGCTATCTACTCCAGTGCTTAATTATCCTTGTTCTTAGGAAGTTTTTCTGAAGTCTTGCCTTTGTGTTTCTGACAGTTAAAACAGATTAAGAACAGATTACAGTCACACCCCACCATCAAGGATGCATTCCTGAAAAATGCAGGATAACAAAAGCATTGTTTCCCATAAGAATTACTATGATGGGGGGAAATGCATACAGGGACTTAGGAACTACACACAGTTTAAACTGGGAGAAGCATCTGTCTTTTTAGTGCTGAATTTTCATCATGGATCACTGTTCTGAAAGACATCAGAAATGACATCTATAAGTCTGAATGTTCAAGAAAATGTTGAAGTGTGAGCATTTTTGATGTCTCTTTCTGGACAGTTGCATCTTCGTCTTCCCAAGCTCAACCAACTTAGTCGTAGGTGAAGGACAGGAAAAGGTGGGATGGTTGGTGGTTACTGGAGCACCGTATGAAATGGACAGAACTTCTAAGTGGTGAACTGAGACATGGAGGACAATGAGGTGCCACTGTATTCCCTTAATGTCTGCTGAAACCTTTTGCACATACAGAAATGATTGTCAAGTTCCCCCAGTATTTTCTCTCTTGCAAGCCATCACCCATTTGCTCTGCTTTTTGTTGCTGTTCCTGTCTCTAAGTAGTGATATGGGTTCAGGGAGATGACCTGGACACTTCACTTTTGTGAGCCAGCTTGCTTTGGGGAAGGATTGGCTGCCTAAACTAGTAGGAGAAAGGAAGTATTGCAGCTGCCTCAGCTGATAGCAGATTAAATTGCTCTGGAGTTGTAGTGTTAGTTCTCAAAAACCATTCTGCTGTAAATTCAGCCTAACACATTAATAAATTTTCTAACATTTGAGGATGAGGAAGAACTTAGCTCAATATCATTAAGCCTGGATACCAAAGTTAGGCACCTGAAACTGTTAGGAATCCTACATTAAAGCAACTTAATATTCCAGGATTTTAAGCAGTCTTTTGAGTCAACAAGAGCCTAAACACAGGTTCAGATGTGTAAATGCAGACATGCAGCTTTGAAATAAACACAGAGGTAAAATCAAACACAAACCTTTAAGATCAGAACTATGTATATGTATGATGTGAAACCATTAGAGGGGGAAAATGGGTTTTAGCAATGAAGCTAAATCTAAGATCAACATCTATGTAAAATATGGAGTCTCAAACTGTGAGTTCTTTTTATTTTTATCTAATTATCTCATTATTCTTAATAAATATCACAAGTTTGATTGAAGAATGCAGGTGAATTAATGCATGGGAAATGCCTACTAACTGTGAAAGAGAGTAAGGGGTGAAGGTGGCTATGGGAAGAGGTTAATATGTGGCTGATACACGCTTTTGGAATGGACTTCACCTTCTTGTCACCCCTCTAGGGTAATAGCAGCAGGTTCCCATCCCTCTGGAATGGGACTTTGCTGAGGGACAGGCATAGCTTATATGGAGGCAGAGTAAACTCGCTCTGTGTGATGGCTGTGCATGTGAGAAACACGTAATCCCTTCAGATTACGAGGGAGCAATGGGGTCCCTCACACTGACCAAGCCCTGTGCAGGGGGTAATAGTTTCCATGGATGGTTCTGCCTTGCAATTCAAGTGCAAAATACCTGTCACCTGATGACTCTTGAGGCTACTGACAGGGACAACCTGTGTCTGAGAAGCCACAGGTCTCTTCTCTATAGATATCTCCTCACTGCTGTCTTCTCCCTGAAGGCTTATGGTGTGGGGTATGAGCTGTACCCAGGCAGTGGTGGTAGTGAGGAGTATTGATGGTGAGGCAGCTCCTTCCTTCTGGCAGGTGGTGTCATGGTGGCAGGAAACCTGCTCATTGGTGAAGGTGACTCTCTCCACAGTGGATCTGGGTGTGCCACCGCAGAAGCATCAGCAGCCCAGGAGGTTGCTGAAAGCCTGCCTTAAATTTGTGTTGAAAGCATAGATCACTAGATTCACTGAGGAGTCGGCCCAACCAAATCAAAGAAAGATGTTGAAGGTGGTTTGGCCAACACAGGGTGACTGTCCTTCATGGTCTCTCTCAAGATCAGGCTGGCAGAAAGGCAGCAGACAGTTGAGCAGGAAGAAGGGCAGCCAGCAGCAAACGAAGACTCCCATTATGATAGAGAGGGTCTGCAGCACCTTGGTCTCCTTGCGCAGGGTACTCCTCAAAGGGGAGGTAGGCTCCTTGCCATGAGCTGGCCATTGCCCCCCTGCTCGCTCGAGGCTGGAGATGCGGCGGATCTGGGCCTGAGCGATTTGGTAGATCCTGGTATATGTGATGATCATGATGGCCACAGGAATGTAGAAGCTAATAAGGGAGCAGGTGATGGCATAAGTGCAGTTCAGGCTGACATCACAGTGTAGCATCCCAGGCAGCCAGGAGCCTGGATATCTCCTGTCCTCGGCTTTGTGCCAGTGTAGCTGCACTGGGATAAAGGAGATGAGAATGGAGAGGGCCCAGGCCATGGCTATCATGGTGCAGGAAACCCGCTGTGTCATCCTGCGCTCATAGCGGAAGGGGCTGGCAATGGCCCAGTACCGGTCCAGGCTGATGATGCAGAGATGGAGGAGGGAGGCAGTGCAGCACATGATGTCAAAGGCCACCCAGGTGTCACAGAAGCGGCTGCCGAAAAGCCAGGAGCCTCCAGCCACCTCAGTGACTGCCTTCCAGGGCATCACCAGGAAGGCCACACAGAGGTCCGAGATGGCCAGCGACAGCATGAACCAGTTGGTGACCTTGGCGCACAGGTGGCGGAAGTGCAGGACGGCCAGGCACACCAATGTGTTGCCCACTAGCATGCTTAGCACCAGGGCGCCCAGAAGGCACCCAGTGAGGGGTCGCAGCTCCCGCGGACCCCCCCCCCACTGCCTCGTTCCCCATCGGGGTGCTCAGCCTGCGGGGCAGTGCTGGTGTCTCTCCCCTGTAGGAAGGTCCGGACCCGCTCCCCGGGGCCCCGCTCCCGGCTGCTCCTGCTGGCGGGACGCCCCTCGAGAGAGCCTTGCGACCCCTGGTATCCGGCGCTGTCCGTGGCTGGGAGGGCGGCCGTCTGCGGGGACATATCTGTCCGCCGCCTGCCTCAGTTTCCTCCGTGGCAAAGGGTGGCTGCGCGGGCTGCCTCTGAGCTACTCACCGCGCTGGCTACCTGCAGCTTCCCTCCTTTCACATCGCCGCGGCTCCTACTGAGGAAGGCACCGTCCCGCTGCGGCAGCAGTGTAGACTGGGCAGCGGAGCTGCGCCGTAGCGGGGCAGATCCGCAGCTTTCTGCTCGGAGAGCCGAGGCGGGCGAGCTGCGGCTTTCCGTGGGCTCCGTGTGCCGCCCGCCGGCGGGCCGTGGCTCCCCGTGCAGCTGTGGGGAGCAGAAGGGCGAGCCCACCTTCCGAGGGAGCATGGGAAGTTCCCGGGATCAAGCGACCCTCGTGTCTGCATGGAGGGAGAATTCCCATCAGCATTGCCCTAGGAAGAGTCCTTTGTCAGTCTTCGATTTGTACTTGCATAAGAGTATCTGGCCCTTTCCGAGTATCTCCTCCTTTTGGAGACTACAGGCGAATTTCAGGATTCTTAAAGAGCAGAATAGCACTTGGCGCCTGTTTGTATTGACAATGTTATCAAATCTGCCTATTAGCATCTATGTTTGCACACGGAGCAGGGTTTCTTTCGGCCGTTTCTATCGGCCGTGGCTGGGGTCTATCACTGCCTGGTTCTTGCAGCGGTCCCACCTTCGGGACCGAGCACCGGGTGCTTACAGCCTGGAGAAGCAGTACCACCATGGTAGGACAGCAACAGAGCCGACAGGACCCCGATAAGTGGGAAGGGGGAGAGCAGGAGGCGAGGAGTCCCCGCCCGCCTGGCATGGTGTGGCGACGGTTTCGGGCCAGGTCAGGTCGGGTCAGCCGGGACTGGGGGGTCTCCGCCCGACGGAGCCGACAAGGGCCCCAATAAGTAGGTAGTGGAGAGTGGGGAGGTAGGGAGCCCCTGCCCGGCATGGTGGTTGGAATGGAGGTCGGGGTCAGGGTCGGGTATGTCCGGAGTGGCGTCCAGAGGTGGATGCCTCTGTCCAGCGTGGTTACTGGAACCGGGGGGCTAGGGTTGGGTGCGTGCCTGCTTCACGGACCCAGTACCTACTTGCCCAGCCTGCCTGCCTCGTGTCAGAGCCCGGGGGGTTGCCAGGGCATGCCCGCCCGGCACGCTTGTTTCACGGGGTTCGGGCTTTCCTGCCTGGTTTGCCTGCCATGTGGGGCCTGGGGAGTCGTAGGGTGTCGGGCAAGTTGTGGGGATCTTCGGTCGGGTGGGCAGGCGTGTGGGGTAGTTTTGTGTGAAGTCTTGTAAGCAAGCAGTCTGAGGGAAGTTGTGTGGTAATTTGGTGAGTGGAGGCTAAGGTTAGGGTGATTAGTGGGTCCTTTTAGGGGTTTGGGGGCTCTGGCTAGGCTGGGGCCATGGGTGCTACCCATGCCCTATATGGGCCTGGTGGGTGGAATGGTTTGTTTTTAGCTTTTCTGTGGCTACTGCCTGGGTTTGGTTTGTTTCGGTTTGATTATTTTATTGTGTCACGAAAGGGCAGTTAGGATAAAGGAATATTCCTGGGTATTTCCCTGGGTTTGAGTAGAGTTGGGTGACAGAAAAGTAGGGAGTGAAAGGCTTGTCTTAACTGTTTTGAGTGGGAAAGTAGCCTGTGTACCCTTATG
>VWZO01021026.1:21314-153171 GCA_013396975.1 Bucco capensis | reverse complement strand
AGTGCACAGAGCTCTGGCACACAGAAGCCTAGGAGCACAGAACTATGGCACACATGTAAAGCAGCAAGAGAAACAATCCTCAGGTTTAGATTCAAAGAATACTGAAAAGGTAGAAGGCTCTATCAGATCACTTTGAAAGCTGTTAGATCTGAAAAGGTCAAAGGCAGAAATGTCTAGAAGTGTGGAGAAGGTAGTTTTCACTTTTCAAAGGTGAAAAGAGCAGCTACTCTCACTGGAACACAGAGGTCTATCTGCCAAGCAGATAAACCATGGCTTAATGGAGGGCACCATCTTTCTGCAGCATTAGTTAAAAAGACTTTGCAGGTCATCATTTAAGCAAGTCTAATAATAGAGGAACAGATTGCCAAAACACAGGAGAAACTTCCTCACCTCCAAAGTGTGTCCAGTCAGCAGATTTGCTTGGCAGAGACAATCTGAAAAATGAAAGCACAGCATTAACCAGTAAGTTTAAATAGAAAAAACACCTGTAAGGCACTTGCAAATGGAATGCCCACACCTCAAAAGAGCTTACAGCCTAATAAAAGTACCCTTCTGGTCAGTTGGTATGAAAAGGAGGACACTGTGCAAGTAGCAGGTTGCAAGGGTAACATTTCAAACAAGTGGAAGAAAAATTCCCTCAGGCATAGAAAACAGGATAAGAGCAAAGCAGAATCCAGCACAGTAAAATGAAAAGGAAGAACAGAGCAGATCCACCTAAACCTTAAATCTGGCTCTTCAGTTCTTAGCTTTCTGTATATT
The DNA here is from genome assembly GCA_013396975.1 of Bucco capensis. Classification (NCBI taxonomy): domain Eukaryota; kingdom Metazoa; phylum Chordata; class Aves; order Piciformes; family Bucconidae; genus Bucco; species Bucco capensis. The sequence continues at coordinate 152,412 of VWZO01021026.1, read as the reverse complement.
AGAAAGAAGAAAGTGTCAATCTCCCCTTGGCATCTACATTTGCTTTTGAGTAGTTACTGTGGGATTTAAACCTGATCAAGTAAACAAATGTCACTACAAGGGGTACCAAAACCCCATTTCCAGCACAGCCAACAGCTCTGCTTCTTCAGTCCAAGCCCTGCCAGTGAAGGCAGCCACAAAAGCCAACAGGTTACCACTGCAAATATAAAAGTCCTCCAGCCAGAACCCCTAGCTCAGTGAGCAGTGATGTTTCACAGAAGGTGGTTTCACTGCAGATTTCAGAAGCAGCTAGTAAAACAAAGCCAGCACAAAAAAGAAGTAACAAGAAAAGTTTGCAAAGTAAGATTTTTCAGTCACTTACTTGTTCAGCTCCTTAGTGTGTGCATCTGCTCCCTGCTGGATCAGCCTGTCCAGTACTTCCACTGGAGAAGTAGAGGACATGCAATCATCCTCCTGGGTTCCCTTGGCTTTCTTTAGCAGCTCTTCAGTCTTCTTGCCAACAAAGAGGTAGGCAGTCTTTGGTAATGCAACCTCAAAAAGGTGCTCATAGAGAGGAGGCTGCCCACTCCCAACCACCACTCTTCTTTGTGCTGGTACTTTGCAAGGGCTGGGAGTGAGAATACTTGTCTCCCCAGAGGTTCCTTCCCTGTTCCCAGCAGGGCTTTCCCCAGAGCCTGCACAGGGCTTGTCTATGGGAGTAAAGGTTTGTTTGGGGGTTTCCTGCGTGCTCTCAGGCCCAGGCTTGTCCAGAGAAGATGGGAAAGGCTCAGAGGTCTGGCTGTGTCCCTGACCACCAGAGACTGCTGACTGGGTCTTCTTCTGAGAGCCTGAGAGACTTTCATTTGTGCGGTAAAAGGGAGAGTCAAATCCTCCTCTAGGCACCATGTGTTCAGCATCAGTGGTGATCTCAGAGATCTCTTTAGATATTGCATCTGCCAAGGGTGGGAGGGGGAAAGCACAGTTAGGTACCTTATATTGGGACCTTACAAACATTTCCTTAGCTAAGGAGTGTAAGGATGATGGGAAATTACCTTCCTCTCTGTCCTTTTCAGCGCTGTCTTCAAAAGACAAACCACCTAAGAACTCTGGAAGATCACTTAAGGTTACTGAACTTTTACTACCAGGGGTGTCTGAAGGGAAGAGAAGAGAAAAAAGAAGTTAAGTTGTATAGATGCCATTTTCCTGTCCCTCCTTCAGATGCTTCCTCAAAGGAGGAAGCTATCTAGCTCCTGCACCATTCCATGGGGAAACCAGTTCAGAGATCAGTCACTGACTGCTCCTGATCCCAAACATTCATTCCATAAATTTAATACTTGCTATTGGCCAAACGTAGGCAACCATCCCTAAGAATAAGGATGTGCTGATTGCCATTTAACCCACTGAATATGAACATCTTTGGAAGTAGTTTAAATGTAGTGTAAGTAAAGCTTCATATAGAACTTGATGTTTCTAATAAGAATATTCATCCTCAAAGAATCAGCTTTAAAACCAAAAAAAGATCCTTTTTTTCAGCCTTCAGTGGAGATCTGTGTATTTAGACATGCACAAGAAGGCATGAGGGCCAGTTAAAAGAGAAAACATCTGCCAGCTGTCTCTGAAGGTCAAGAGTTAGAACGCAATCAAAAGCATCACAAGAAGGTTTTAAGTTGAATTACAGGTTAAGGCATGTTCCTGGAACTACAAAAAACTCAGGGGAATTAAAAAAGGAAAAAGAGGGCAACCTGTGGAAAAGTGTTTGGCAATTGGAACATGTGTCAGTAAAAATGGGAGAGGAAAAGCAAAGTTTACCCAATGATTTATCGCTGTTGATGACATTTTGCTGTCGGTACAGTAAAGGCCTCCCAGGATCTGGTTTGTCCTCCTGAAAAAGAACCAAAAGAGATTCTTTGCATCAAACATGCTGGAAAGAATCCTCTTGAGCAGGTCCACAGAAAGGAAATTCTTGCAAATAGACTGCTTAAATAGCTAACCAATATAAGAACTCTTAAAACAGCAACTGGAAGTGGCAAGAGTTGTCTAATGGCAGAAGAAAATGAGGTTTTGCAAGGAAATGCTTTTTCCTTCTCAGTTATGTATGGCAAGGCAATGAGAAAAGAAATCAGATGTCTCTGGCAGAACCATTATACCTTTTTAGAAGGCATGGCAGCAGCTGGAGGGAGTGAAACATGCACAAAGTCATCTGAAGTGCAGGGTGGAGGAGGAGGAGATGTGGCTGGCGTTCCCGAGGGTGTTCCTTTCCCCCCTGCTGAAAAGGAAGAGCAAAAACTTTCTCAGCAGGCTCCTACTTCCTCCTTTCAGCTGAATATTGTGTGTTTATACACTACCTCAAACCATTGACTTCTTGCAACTCTTTCAGTGCAGTTTCCAAAAGGCCTGCTTCAGCCTTTGGCACTGCATTCACTGGAACCATTTCCTGTCTCAGTGTTTGCACTAGCACTGCTCTGGATGCCCAGGTACTCAGCTACAGAAGGAATGACTCCAGCCTATCCAAGGGCACGTTGTGGCATTCCCACTTAAAAAGCTGACAGCAAAATGTACAGCCAGAATTTCTATTCTAATAAACCTTGAAGGCTTAATTCCAAACTGCAGCACATACCAGATGTGCCAAAAGCTTTGCTGTAAGGTTGTGATGCAGACTGGGATGAATCCGATGGGACAATTCCAGGAGAGGTTGGTGGAGTGGTCATACCACAAACTGCAGAAGGACTCCAGATGGTAACCTGTGTAAAAGCAATACACATCAAGCACAAATCAGTGGAGAAAAAGAACATGTGAAGCACCTGAGTCCAGCTTGTAACACAGGCAATCAAATGGAGATGAAATCTGAAATGTCCACTAAGTTCTGAAGAATTCACAGTGCTTCTAGAAATGTGAATTGTTAAGGTTGCCATGAAAAACTACAAAGTGCAAAGCCTTAAAAGCATGAAAGCTGTGTTTTAGCTTCTGCTTTACCTGCTGTGGCTCAGTTGACAGCCTTATTGACTGTGGGCTCAGAATCTGAGGTAGCTGCCCTGGCATTTGGGATAGTGTTAGCCGAGGAGTGGAATAGGGAGTAGAAGTCCCTGAAAGTTAAAAACAATTAAAACATATTTTAACAGAGCAAGGATTCTTCTGGCTAGTAGTTTTTTAAAGGCTTTTAACCACAACATTTCAAATCCATTCATTTGTAGACAGCTAATAACAGACTTTTATTTCAGCCCTTGAAAGTGTTTATTGAACATATTGCATACTATAGCTTCCTTTCTCAGTTGGTTTGGTGTTTTGGGACAGGGGAAGAAGAGGCAGTGGAAAGGCAACTTTGCACTGTATATTTCTTGTTTTGCTGGGGTTTTTTGTTTTGCTGTGAGTTTTTGTTTGGTTTTGTTGTGAGGTTTTGGGTTTGTTTGTTTTTTAAATGACTCTGGTGCCTAAGAATCAGACTTTAAGTGGGATAAATTACTTAAGAAGATGTCTTTTTTTGCTATGGGGCCAATTTTCCTCCAGGAATTGGGTATTTGTTAGCCATCAGGCAGGTCTTACCATAGCTGCTCTGTGTGTCAGTGTAAAAGCTGGCACTGGGGTCAGTTTGATGATGTTTTAAGCTTGTGCAGAGTTTCCGAGACACAGAGTAATAGCCATCTTCATAGGAGGCTTCTGCAGGGTCCAGGGAGATTTTGGCACATTCTATCACAACATCATGAGTTTCTAGTCTTTTCCACCTGCAGACAGTTTTTGGATCCAAAAGAGTAAGTTAGTCAATTATTGTTACAAACAAAGAGTTTCCTGGAGATAGGAGGAATTGGCTTGTGGGATGGATCTTTTGTTCCAGACAGCTTTGCATGCTTCCAGCCAAAACTGGAACAAGGCCCCAGACAGAAATTGCAACCAGATGACTTGTAAGAGGGGGTCTCAAAGAGGAGACAAACAGCTTTGACACAGAGATCCATAAAGGTCTGCAGACCATGGAGCACTCTGGAAAGGAGGAACAGCATACGAAGAGACTTGCTTGATCCTGAGCTTCAGCAGCTGTAGAAATCAGCTCAACTAGACTCAGATGTTGGTAGGCAAAGTTTAGACATGCCAGCAGTGAAGGAATCTTATGATAGTTAAGCATTGCCAGTCTCAGGTCTGTGGATTTCCTCCCAAAACATTTTGGGAATGTTTTGTATTATTACTACACCTCCTTTACTCTGAAAGCTTTTTTCACTAAATGAAGCAGCCAGATTAGATTTGCCCAATATTTCAGGGGATGGAAGCTGACTGTAAAGAGAAAGCAGAGGAGGCTGTCTATTAAAGGCTGAGTTGCTTTTGAATGGAAGATATTCTGTGCAAGATACCAAATCAGAAGGCTGCAACTGGCAGTTTTGTGCCAGTTGTACTCCTTAGAGGTGCCACCCTCCCCTCCCCATCTGGGAGAAGCCTGCAAAACTGAGTATTGTGATATTCAATAGGTTCCCTTTTAGCAGTATTTTCCTAGTGGCTCTGAAAAGCAGGGCAAGAGCACTAGTGTGCAGCAACAAGAGTCAATTTCTCCTCTTCAGTGGCTGGGCCTGTGGAGACAAGAGAAAAGCAGCAAGTGGTGCTGCTGCAGGCATATGAGCCTATTTCTAAAGAAAACTAATACAGCTGATAATGTTAAGACATACCTGTTAAAAGAACTGATCTGTTAACTGAACCAATATCTAGGTACCAAAACAAGACACACTGAAGCCATTTTAAACACTTCAATCCCACCAAATACTTCAACAAACCAAAAAGAAACAATAGGACCCAAACCTTAAGGCAATGAAGCAGGTCAGAGGTAGCTTCTCTTTACTCATACAAGCAAATTCTTTTAGAACATTATGAGGAGGTTTGATCATTAAGTCATAAAATTAAGACAAAGTCAACTGTTAAGTAGAAGGCAAATCCTATCCCAGACCCAAAATGAATTCAGAACCCCACCACTGTTGTTCAAGGCCTTTCACAACACTGTTTGCTTATTGATCCAGCTGTAAGCTTGGATGAAGAAAGTCTACATGTTTACCTGGTGTGCCCATGGATATGGGTGGCAAAACACCACTTGGCACACTGTTGCTGACAAGAGAAGGTTTTGCTGCAAGCTTTCTGAAATAAGCCAGCTACAAGCTGCTCCTTTATTAGCCTTTTCTACTAGCAGAGGGAACATATATACCTTCGTGGGTCCAGTTCATGGTCCTTGGATCCAGTCACTAGCTCTGGATGAATTCGCACGTGTTCCATCATTGGCTGCAGGAGGAAGAGCAAGAAGAAATAGGGATTACTGCTACAGCATCTTCTGGTTGCACTGAACTACACACAGCTGATGAGCAACCTCCTGATCCCAATGGTTCAGAGGGTTACATTTAACACAAAGCTAATGAACATAGAATCATAGAACATCATCACAGCTCCAAGAAACAGACATGCTGGAGTGTGTCCAGAGAACAGCCACGAGGGTAATCAGAGGCTGGAGCACCTCTCCTATGAGGACAGGCTGAGAGAGTTGGGATTATTCCGTCTGGAGAACAGAAGGCTCCCAGGAGACCTTCTTGTGGCCTTCCAGTATCTGCAGGGGCTACAAGAAAGCTGGGGAAGGAATTTTTAGGATGTCAGGCAGTGATAGAACTAGGGGGAAGGGACACAAGCTTGAGGGGAGATTTAGGTGGGCTGTAGGGTGCTGAGACACTGGCCCAGGTTGCCCAGAGAGGTGGTGGCAGCCCCAGCCCTGGCAGTGTTGCAGGCCAGGCTGGGAGCAAGCTGCTCTAGTGCCAGGTGTCCCTGTCCATGGCAGAGGGGTTGGAACTAGATGAGCTTGAAGGTCCCTTCCAACCCTGCCAATTCTGATTCTAAATGCTCTTGCTCCCCAGTGAATTTCAGTCCTCCAACAGCAAGATTTTAACTCTGTGTTGTTGAGCAGCCTACAGTTAGCTCAAGGGAGTGTATTAAATTAGCCAAGACCTGCTTTTATACAGCTATCAATGCCTTGTCTCAGAGAATGAAGGAAGGAGCAGCTTTTTACCTTGACTACCTCTTCAAAGGTCTCCAAGTTTTCCTTCATACTGTAGTGAGAGCGCAGAAAGGAGACAAAATTGCAAGGATACATTCCGTAGAGGCGATGGAAGAGCGCGTAAACGCTGGCATGGAGGTGGACAAGATAAATCTCTGCCACATGACCTGCAAGAAGGAGTTTAAAAGCTTCTTCATTACATTGGAGAACAGAAAAAAAAAACCTTCTAAGAATGCAAGCAAAGTACTTTTGCAATGTTAATTGGAACAAGTCTTCCGAGTCCCCAGCAAAACTGGGAGGTTTTCTGAGAGAGCAGGCAACTCTTCCTCCTTAGCTCACAGCACAACCAACAAGGAAGATATGGATCATTAATTGCAATAGTATCCTGTCATTCTCCAAGCAGAGCAATCTGTCATTAAAGTTTAAAAACCTCCTCTAGATAGGGAGCCAGAGTTTGCAAGAGTGAATGATTAAAACAGGAAACTGTTTGCTTCACTTCAAGAGGTGATAACTAAAAGCTTGTAGCCACAAAATGCAATCAGGACAGACTTGAATCTTAATAGCCATCTTAGAAGTTCCAATCCTACTTTGCAATGCAATATGGACCTCTAAATAGCATCTCTTATGTGCTTAACACAGCATTTGTTCATCCAGCCATGAAACACATACACAGAGAACACTAGTGTTAGATATCAGACACCTTACAACAATTCAGCAAAACGAACTCATCAGAACCAATGCTGTAACTCACAGGACTACTTTTACCAACACTTTTATGACTACTGAGAGTGGCACATTAAAAGAAACTCTTACATGCTACTTTTTTCCCCTCCCCAGCCATACCTGGAAATCTCAAATTCCCAAATATCTGCCTCAGATGTTAGCATTTTCCCTTCTCTTATCTGTTAAGATCAATCTGCTTTTCACTGTCACCAGGGTAACATTTCAGTCCTGCAGCACCACATGGAAGAACCTAAGAGGCTTATTAGCAATGAAGCATTCTCTGAAGCTCAAAGAGTAGAAGAGCTTGTGTGCTTAATACATCATCTTCTGCACTGAAACAATCTCAGAGTCTCACAAAAGAATGAGCTCACCAACTGCAGAAGAGTCAGAAGGATACTACTAAACCACAACTGCATGCAACAAAGTGGAAATCTCACCTGGATTCTGCAAGCACCAGGCTGAGAGACGCCCAAAGATACCAAAGAAATCATGAAGGTACTGTTTGCCAGACTGAGGAATCATTGGCAACATGGTTATTAGCACTAGGACACCTGTGGTGAGTACTACTACATCTGTGTCAGTCTGCAAGAAGGGAAAAAACCTCCATTAGTCAGTTACAAGTGTTGAACTTCGTTTTTTTTTCCAAGGATGAAGCAAACACTGGAATCATCAGCATGGAAGATGTTCTCTCTCCTTTGAACCAGTCCCTCTGAAACCTACCAGATTTTTTGTCTCTTTCATCCAGAAAAAAGATTTGGGATTCTTGCTCCTCTGATGCTGATGTTTTTCTGGATGAAGACTTGGCTTAGTCAAAAAGGGAAACGACACCACAGTTCCACAACTGAGTAGAAAAAAACCAACACACTGGCATGTGAAGCATCTTATGCACTGCCAGCCTTCTTTCCCAGAGTGAAGAACACAGCATCCAGAGCCTAAGGAGCTGCAAGTCTGATCAGGGGATTCAAGGATGTTGGCCAATTCCCAACACAAGGGTCAAAAGCTGTTCTGTTAAACCTGGTTGCTGAGCTTTGGCTGCTAAGTATTTCATCCAGCAGTAATCCAAACAATAACTAGGACCCCAGGGCTTACACCAGCAGACAGGGACGTGGCAGTGAAAATCTTCAGCTAGATGAAATGGTAATGGAGAATCAGATTTTAGGACAGCACAGAAAATGTTCAGACTTTTCCCTGGCAGGGTCCCTATTTGCTTCCCCAACTTAATGTGCATTTTCCTGGGTGGTTGCTCTGCTTAGTCAGGATAGAGGTCAAACAGCACAGGTATGCCTGAGGCTAGATGCCACTGAGCTGGTCCTGGTGTCTCCCAAGAACCAGTCAAGCTGACTGGACATGTTCTGTGTATGGATTTCTCTTCCTCTGTGGGACCTATGACCTCTGTTCTCTCTCAGTCAGATATAACTTGTCACAGCATATTTCATGTTCATCTCTATCCCTCTCTATACATCCCTAGCACTTCCACATCTGCTTTCTGACACACTTTACTCCTCTCACCATCAGATGAGACTCACATTGAAAAGGATAACAGAATTCTTGTCAGACACAGCAGGAGTGCCTCTAACAGCACTTGTAGCTGCTTCTGTGGCAGTTACAAATGCACTGGGTTTGTTTTGAAGAGGACTGGGGCTTAACTGCATCATGCATTTTAATGTGACTTAATTAAAGTGAATTCTTCACTATCATATTCAGTGATATCACTGAGAACACAGCCTAGGTCTGAAAACCCTTCCCATTCTTTATTCAGTTCCACTACTGTGCACTATGCTCAGAAACCTGCAGATGGAAAAGGAAAAAAAAAATCCCCAAAAAACCCAACAAACATGGGGAAACAGTTACCTCCCTGTCATCCAGCAAGTCTGTAGCTAAGAAGGGAAAGTCTGCTAACTTGAAGGTCATTTCAGCCTGCTGCCTGGCCCATCTACACTACACCATCCACACACATTTCAGAATGCACTAAAGGGAAGTTCTTCTATTTCTCCTTAAGTTCACATCCATCAACTTCACCAGCAGCCCTCTGTCTTCAACATACTTTTAGCAAAGTGCACTACAACATTCCTAACTCAAAGTTACACAGTGACAGTGGCTTTTAGAAACAAGACTGGCAGCAATAACAGGATCAGCACAGACTATTTAGTTGATGTCATTCCATCAGGCTCATCAACATTGCCTCTCTTCTCACAGCCTAAATGGCATCAAACCAGAAAATCAGTTCCTTGCATTACAAGTCTGTATGTTTACACCAGGTGTACAAGGGCTTTATGCACAACACTGACAGTTCTTACCTTGAGACATTTAAGCAATGAAAGCAGGAGAGGTGCTTGAGAAAGCTTATGCTTCCAAGATGGTTGTCTTCTGATCACATGCCCCAGCAGAGAGAGAGTGGGTAAACGAGTAGCAGCTTTGCCCATGTAGTCATTGATTTTGTCCAGGAGATGCTAAGAAAAGATTTGGCAGAGGGTGGGAGAAAAGGAAAGGTATTTCTATTTCACTGCTACAGTTCTGTTGTTGACCTATCTATATTCAGCAGTTTGCCATTGTCACTTATGGAAAGGATGAGCATTTTACAAGTAGACAGGATCCAAGAGCAAATCAAACCCAGCAAGAAATTTCAGTCTGCTGGCAGTGAAAGGCAAGTTATTCACTGCAGAAGCAGTGCCTGCCCTTCAAAATATCTATCATAAGTAATACATCTCTGGTCAACAGAAGTAAAACAATTTCTAGTGCCACTCTATTGGTCTAAAAATCCTTACTTGCTCTTAAAATACCCAATTTGGTTTAGGCTAAACCAGCCAGTATTGAACAAGCAGCAGCAGCAGCATTGCCAAGAGACAACATCAGTCCTCAGCAAACTTGCATTGATGGAGGTTCTTCGCTTATTTGGGTCAGTTGAAGCAAGTCAAGAAATGGATAACTTTGGAGTTTTTAAAACTTAACTACTTGATCTTACCAATGCTTATCAAGAGCTAAAGGGTGCAGGGGGCAAGAGGATGAGGCTAGGCTCTGCTCAGGGGTGCCCAGCAACATCCCAAGGGACAATGGGCACAAACTGGAACCCAGGAGGTTCCATCTGAATGGGAGGGAGAACTTGTTTGCTGTGAGGGTGCAGAGCACTAGGTCAGGTTGCCAGAGAGCTTGTGGAGTTCTTCTCTGAAGAGAATCCAACCCCAGCTGGAGGTGATCCTGGGCAAGCTGCTGTGGGTGACCCTGCTTTAGGAGTGGGCTTGGACCGGGTGATCCCCAGAGGTCCCTTCCAACTGCTAGCAATCTGGGATACTGTGACACTCTTACTACAGAGATACTACAACAAAGTAAGCCTATACCAGAATGGAAAAAACAGAGTTTAACAGCTGCTATTTAAAGGCTCCTTTAACACCATCCTTAATAACAAGATGTTTTTACCTTGTCATGTGGCTCTTGTAGTGTGGACAGGATCTGCAGTGCCTGCTGAGAATTGGTTTCCAGGTAATAGTCCACCAGGTTGTTCACAAGCATAGGCCCACGGTCTGCCAGTTTGTGCAGAGCAGGGAAGAGAAGCAGACAGCATCAGCACCCCAAAGCTGAAGCAACTATCACACAGTTTATAACAGAAACTAGCAGTGTTTACCACAACTTTAAGAAAATGAGAGCTCTCAACTCCATTTTCTACTTCCTAATCATCCAAGCAATTGCATTTAGCTCAGTTAAAGTAATTAACTAGGTTTTTTTAATAACTAATAATCACTGCCTAACCTTAAAAACCTGGAGGCAGCTGAAATGCAAGAGTATGTATCTCTACAGCTTCCTGAAAGGAGCCTTGAGCAAGGTGGGGGTTGGCCTCTTCTCCCAGGTAACAAGAGACAGGATGAGAGGAAACAGCCTCAAGTTCTGCCAGGGGAGGTTTAGGTTGGATAATTAGGAACAATTTCTTCCCTGCAAGAGTGGTTAAGCATTGTTGCAGGCTGCCCAGGGCAGTGATGGAGTCACCATCCCTGGAGGGGTTCAAACAACGTGTAGATGTGGTGCTGAGGGACATGGTTTAGTGGTGACTTGGGGAGTGTTAGGTTATTGGTTGGACTTGATGATCTTAGAGGACTTTTCCAACCTTAATGATTCTATAGGTCTATGATTTTACCCTGTAGAGCTGAAGAGTTCAGAAGTAGCTTTACACTCTCTCCCTCAGCAGAAAAAGGAGAGCAAGCTCAAGGACAAGGTCACTAACAGTGCTCTCATGGTCTGGAAAGGCTCTAGCAACATAAGGGATGCCTCAAGAGCAGCAATTGCTTTTTCAAGGAAGTCTGAGTCTGTTTTGTTTAAGCTTAGGGTTTTATTGTTTATTTTCTGAACCAAATCCCACTAGTTCCCACCATGTGGATGACACCTAACTCTTTCTAGAGCCACTGGACAAGGGAAGTTTCATCAGCTCCCAATTTGAGGTTATGCCCCAGGAAAAGGCAGTCCTTTTATGACAGCAGTTTAACAATTATATAACAGAGCTTCCAAGAGGCATGCTATTAAGCAAAACAGACTGGAGAAAAGCCTCAATCCTTAAAGCAATTTCAAACCCAAATATCAAGACTTTCTTTCACATTGCATTTGCAAAGACTGATAGAAAAATAAACCATTATTCTACCTTTCTTGGTCTAAAAGTCAAACCTTCCTCAAACGACATAAAAGGATACATACCACAGATGAGATTATCTTTGAACACAGCTGTTATATCTTCCAGGACACCCAGAACTGGAGAATCCAGCATTGGGAGGAGCTCACCAACATTTCCTTGCTGTGCCATGATGCACTTACTGACATGAATGGGGAGGTTACAATTTCAGGCAGTTCCTCATTGGTGCCTCTCTACCAGACTAGGAGAAGAAGAGAGTGCAGATGAATGAACTTTCCTTCTTCCCTTTCCATCTTACACCACTTCCCTCTTTCTTTTCTGCAGGAGTGCCCCTTTAACACTGGCAGGATTGCTAGAGTTTATACAGCTCCAATAAAAGCTGGAAAAGTTTCCAAAGAAGCCAATGGGTCAAGAGCAGGGCTTTCTTCATCTTGTTTCAGAAGATATTTACCTGTCTTGGAGAAGACCTCAGCTAGCATACAGAGACTGTCAGTGCACTCTGTTTTTTTCATTTGCTCTCCAGGTCAGTCAACTAAGACCTAAAGTTTTAAGTAACATGCAGATAGCTCCCTGGAATCACTCCATTCTCCTTTTCTTCCAGCATTTCCTCCTCCCAAGCCCTCTGGATAGTAGTCTACATTCTGGAACAAATAAGAGTTGCGAGTTCCTTCTCTGCTCCTGTGGCTTAGATTAGAAATTCCCTGCCCTTGGCTTTGCATTATTGCATACCAATAGATTTGTGCTTCAGCTCTTGCAATGTGGCCAGGCTGCAGCTGTTAGGCAACTCAGTTAGGGTTACTACAGCTGCTGCTCCTCAGCCACCCTGTGCATGCTAACTCACAAGCTCAGCAGCACAACAGACTTTGTTTTCACATGTATAACCCCTGAAGAATATCATTTCTGCAGTGCAAAACCTGTAGAGATTATTAAATGTATCAGTGTGCAGCTACCAGGACTGGTCAGCTTCACTAAGCAGGAGGAAAAAGCCTGAAATGGCTTAGGTTAAGATAGCTTCCTCCTAGGTACCAGCAGCAGAGAGATTCAGGTAGCACAAAATGAATGGTTTTTCTTCATCCATAAGAATCCTGTGCTGAACCTCTTCCTGGGGCAAAAAGAACCTGGCTTCACAGCACACCTCGTTTTCTTAGCAAGGGTTTCTTCTTTCTCCCTCCCTCCAGCCAGCATGCATTTTGCACTTCCTCCATAGAAAGCAAGACTGACACATGCCAAGTGTACACATCAGATGTTTTTTTACTGCAGTTGTGTATACAGCACCTGTTCTGTGGATGAGCTGAGCTTCTGTCTGCAGTGCTGGCAGCCACACACCTTTCATGATCACTGACAAAGAAAAGGCATGAAGAGGTTAACAAAAGGCACAGTTTCTTTCTCCCTTATCAAACCCTGTCTATTGAGAAGAGCATTAACTTATTTACTAAGAACAGCAGAGCTAAGTGGGAGGAAAGCCAGCCCTTGGTTTGAAAAACACCACAAGGTGCACAATTACCCTTTCCAGAACAGTCCACAAGTTAAGCTGTTTAATTGCCTCAAACTAGCTGGTTTGCACAAGATTGTAATGTGGTACTGTGAACCTTCAAAAGCTGCCCAAGAGTTTTATTTATGGTAGGCAATATCTGACACACAAAGAAGTCTTCTCTTATCCTACCAAATTCTGAACCTAGAACTATTACTCTAAGTCTTTAGAGTCTTGTTAGAGTTTAGCCAAAGACCAGAGATCAGTGATTCTAAATTAGAATGCTGTAATTGCTTCTACACATACTCCTTCCTTGAAAACTTAGATTTAACAATCTTACTGGGCAGCAGGAGTTAACTTGCCTACCAGTAAACATTGTCATTTGCAACATATCACTCAGTAGTTGCAGAACTGCCCAAGGTCACTTTTATTAGGGCCACAAGACATCAGCTTACTTCATCTGGCACTGAGTGCAAATGCAAAGGTGATAATATGGCAGCACACTCAACACCAGGCATGTCATCAGCCACAAACTTCTTTTGAAGTGTTCCAGCAATCACCCTTCAAGAACACCCCAAAAGGCCTCACCCTCAGCTGTGGCTGAGCAGAGGTGCAGAGCTCAACAGTCCACACAACACTGCAGGTCATCTGCAAGCAGCTAACAGTCTGCTCACTGAAGCAGTTCAGATTTAAATNAGGGGGGTTGGACTAGATGAGCTCCAGAGGTCCCTTCCAACCCAAATGATTCTGTGATTCTGTAAATGCTGTTTCTTTTCAAGTTCTTTGCTGACAAGACCTTAAAAATGGCTGGGAGTGTAAGCAAGACCTTCAACTAAAGACAGTAAAATAGAAACTTGGGGGGGGAACTTGCTTTTTACTCAGAAACAGAATGGATCTCTGCTTTCCAAAAAGATTAGAGCTGAGATTTGATGTGGTTTGGTTCTTTATTTTGGTTTTCACTCTACATTGTGCAGACTTCCAAGCTTCAACTTCTTCCTGGCAAGATCTTGCTGTTTAGAAGGTAAGAAATGTTCAAAGCCTGACACCATCCTTTCCTGCAACCTACGGAGTCTCCCTTCCACTCTGTTTACTCATTTCAGGAGTCATCTGCTTGTTTAGTTTCTGCTAACCACTGGAATATTTAGCTTACTGAAGTCCAGTTATTCTGAGATGCCCAGAACACATGCAGAAGTAAGTGAAGGGGAACGAGTTTACCACAGGTCATCTAGTCCTTTATTGCTGAGAACACCTGGAGGCTGCAAAGGGCTTTGCTTGACATAGGTGCCTCCATTTCTAGCAGGATACACTCTCAGCTCTGCTTAAGCAATAGAATCACCAGCTTCCTAAGCAACGTGAATTAGTTGTTTCAAGTCTTTTGTTAACAGAAGAGATGCATGACCACACCTCCAAACCAGCTGCAAGCAAAACCTGTTTTGGGAATTAAAGCAGCAGAAATGCTAGTCTCTGCTTTTTTTTTTTTTTTACCCTGCAAAGACCTTGTCAACTCTCTGTTCTTTGATTCTCCCACCCCCCCACCGGGGTGAAAAGAATGTTTTTCTTTCTTATTTCCCTCTTAGTAATAACATTATACTTGGACCAGATCTTCATCACACCAGTAAAAACCACAACAGCAGGTTTCCCTAATTCTGATATTGCCAGAAGAAAAACTACAGCATGTGAAAGCAAACCACATGCCCCTGCAGACACTCTAGATGGGCTCTGGGAGTCAGGTTCACTGATACACGTGGAGAAAAACACCACTTGAACCATTCAGCAGGGAAGAGGATTTCAAACCTTACACTCTTGGCCTGCTGGCACACACAAACACTACCATCAGATAAAAGCAAGGTTGATAATACAAGTTGAGCTGCTAATAACTATACAGACAGGTAACTAACAATTTCCCAAGCTCCCTAAAACAGATGGCTCAAGGGACCTTGTGCCAATAAAGCCAGCAGAGTTTAAATCAACTTGTCAATCAGTCAATTGTGCACTGAAATACTTGATGTAAAGTGGAGCAATCTCCACTCCAAAAGCTCATATTCAAAATGCCAATTCAAGTATCTCAAGCTCTATCTTAAACCAGGACAATATTACACACTGGTGGCAAGTTTTGTCTGCTAACTGCAGTAGAATGCTGTTCCTCTGCTCTACACAAACAGGCTTCTTAATTTGATTAAAAAGCAAATCACAGCTTGCTCAGTGAAGGATCTCTTCTAAAAAGTAATCTGTGAGGCACAGATCTGAAATCCTAAGACTGAGATCCTGTAATCACATTGGGTCTGTGATGCCCAACACAAAGGAACAAACCAGGAAATTCCAGCAGTAGTCTTAAACACTGTCAGACTTTTTCAGCTGAATAACCAGCTTGCAGGCAACAGGCTTTGAACTCCAAGCAGCAAACACTGTGCTCCAGTAGATGAGGCACAGCTGCCAGGGCCCATGGTGTCAGGGTGATTTATGGCCAGCCTCATCACTCATTTGTGATGTGATTTTTAAATGCTGTACATAACTCCAGACAGGCTAGGTTAAGGACCCTATAAAACTGAGAACATCCCCTGAATGCCACAGCATTTTGGATCTGGGATTGAGACACCTGTGATGAACAGGATCTCCTCTACATCTTTACAGTGTCACATCACCAGCACAGCTTTCTTCTCATAGAGACAAGGTGAGTCTCTTCACTGCTTGCACCCCTAGCTACTTCAATCACTCCCCTCCTCAAGAAGCCCCAAATCCCTGCAGCCATACCTGGAGCTGAAAGGATTCAACCAGTCAAAAACTTCTGCATATGGTTTGACTCACTGATTCTTCACCAACTTTTAAAAGCAGTTTTATATAAAAGACCCAAGACACTAGGTAGCAGACAGTGAGAACAAATCTGTCTAAATACCTATCAAAATGCAACATTTTAATCTCACTGTAAGATACAACACCATTAGCAAACTCCTTATATTCAAGAGCTTTCATAAACACCAATTTTCATAGAAATTACTAAGTACCAATACAACTTAGGAGACAGCTTACAGGAGAAAAAAAGACAATAAGCCAACAACTAATTTATTCTAAAAAAACAAACGATTCAGTAGAAAATTTAACCACAAGACAATACACTTAAACTACCAAGTCAAGACAAAGGGAAAGACTGTGAAAATATTCCTTGGAAAAGGCTAAATTGAGAAAGAGAGAGCAGAGTATTTCAAAAGATTATGACTTCTGCAAGTATTTCTGTCAAGAGATGTTCTGTTCAGTGTATTTTTATCTCAAGCCAAATGATAAAGCAGCTGGTAGTGCCAGTTATGCTCCTCTGAGGGGTGGGGAGGAGGGGGACACACTCAATATACACACACACACTCTTCCCAGAATGTCCTTAGCATTTGCTACAGAAATTCAGGCACCAGAAGCAATTATTCTAGGGAATGGTGGGGGGTCAACACCAGCATTTCACCCCTCTTCATCAATCAGAAGTTGAGGCATGGCAGTAAATGGTTATTCCTTGCCCCCTTCAAGAGAAAGGGGAGATGTCAGCACCACAAGACCACTGCTAACTGCAAGGAACTGGAGCCAGACCTCAGGACTTACACTTTTCCATCTGATTTCTACTGCAGCTAAAGGCATTCTTTTCAAAGCAAAATTCAAAGCAGCAGCCCTTCTCCCTCAAATCATTGAAAAGCTTGTCATGAAAGAATAAGTCTCCCTGAATATACAAAGCATCCCTAAACACACAAAAATCCAGCCTGTTTTGTATTTCCTACCAATACTCAATTGTATATTCTCTTCACAGGTAAACTAAACACTGCCATTATAGAAGTGTAAACAGGAATGAATGAAAAGTGACAGGAGAGATAAAACCAAACCACTGGTGGCAAGAGGAGAGTAAGCAGCTGATCAATCCCTTTTTCATCACCCAGAAATAACAACTCTAAACACTTCAACTGATCATTACAACTGGCAGTCCAACTAAATCAATTTATTTCTTCATCTTTAAAGAATGAAGGTGTCTGGCTTCTAAACCAAATTTTCTGGTTATTTTAAGCTCTGACACAAGCTCCCCCTCCTCAACTCAGTAATTCTATGTAGGTATAAGTCATTAGACACATCTGTACTCTGTTAGGGGTGTTTAACTGCTGCAGGAACAGGGAGATCACAAGAGCCCAATAAACCCCAAACAAAGAGAGTGAATCATATTCAGCAATTTTTAAGGTTCTTTTGAAACTCTGCTGTGCTGATTACACTCTGCTAATTGCTACCCATCACATTTATGTCAGACAGAAAACTGTTTAAAAGCATTGCACCTCAAAGAAAAGCCCAAACATGGTAGGGCTGACACTTAACCCTTTGGTAGAAACCATGCTAACACTCTAGCTACTAACCTGAAAGGTTCTTTCAAGTCCTTATACACAACTGCATATATTAATAGCAAATCATTAAGAACAAGCACTGGTTTTCTACATCCCAATTTAATTAAGAGTACCCAAGGAAAGTAAGTTAACCTAAAGGATCTTTTTAAAACTATGAAGAGGTAAACACAGATCTCTAAGCTTCACAGTAGCACAGGGAACCAATCTCCTAAATCTCCACAGCACTTTTTTTTACTACCAAGAGAAACCTTTAAACATATTAAGAGAGTTAGGCTGTGATTCAGTAAATCTTGAAACCCCTGCAAAGTACCTAGTGTACTCAGCTGAGGCATTTGAGCTGCTCCAGGAATTAAAGTAGACATGACACAGAATAATGCCAAATTTAATTAAAGCCAGAAAAGAACACTACCCAGGAAAGTGAGAGCACTCCACTGCAAGAAGTTTTCTCTGTGTTTTCATGTGCTACTCAAAGAAATGCTTATGCTAACAAAGGAAGAGTTCTTAATTGTCCTCTTTATGATTATTAAACTCCATGAACATAGAGCAGCTACACACCAGGCCAATTCCCTAAGCTGTAACATTCATACACCTGTCTGCTAAAAGCCATAAAATCTGGGAGCCCTCCCCTGCCTCCACCATTAAAAAGCACTCTGATTGTTGGATTTTCTTAGGACAAAAGGTATCTTTTCCAAATATATATGTGTGTGTGTGTGTGTGTCACAGTCTATTCATTTCTCAGAGACTGACTTTGGTAATCACATCACCAGCTCACAGAAGGTGTTTGGCAGTTGCAAGAATTCCAGGGATTGGTACAAGCCAACACCCCAGGAATCCAGCTCTAAACAGGGCCAGCATTCATCTTAAACTACAAACAGTGACTGAAGTCAGATGTTTGTTCAAACACCCAAACATCTGCAGTTGGACAATCTAGCTCACGTGCAAAGCCTTTCATAATGCTACTTTTTATTAGCCCCCATCCAAGTAAATGCTCAAGTAACAAAGAGTTAAGGAGCCAAGATGAAACACAGCCAAAGATAAAATCATTTTAATTAAAGCTTATCTCATGACACATTAGATATTCTGACTATATTTTCATATGAGTAAGTCTCTGCAACTCCCCATGAAAGGCAATTGAAGTCTTGGGCTGACTTGGCTGCTAAAAACCTCCAAAAACACAAACCAAAAGAACTAGCAAAAATGAACTAAGAGAGTGTTCTACTGAGTAAAGGATTTCAAGCCTGTGATTTCAAGCTTAAGCATGGTGCAGCTGCTTCTGATAAGCAGAGTACAGTGATTGCTGCTTAGCAAAGCAAAGTCAACTGCAGGCAGGAGGATGTATGCCCAAGCCTTCCACTAATTACTAAAACTTCCTGAGTTTTCCAAGATTCAGCTTCTAGCTGTTCTAACATGAAACTGAAGAGGAATTTTTCCACCTAATGAGATCACTTCAGCAGGGCTTCAATTATGAAGGATTTCCAGTAACTTGCCACAGAAGTTCATGCCAGGAAGCTAGAGGATCAGAGCAGGCAAAGAATGAAAACCTTCTGTATTAACACCCACTGGAAGGTTCTCTGGAAAGAATAGTTCTGGAAAGAGTTCTGCATACAAACCCTGATCCTGGCTTCCATGTCATTTCTAGGGGGTCTGAATCATCTAACTCCTTTAAGGCATGTTCTTCCTCTCACTCATTGCCTTGTAAAAGACTCATTTAAACAAAATAAAGAACAACCATCACAGAGACAAGCACTGACTAAGCTGACAATACAAGGATAGAGGCTGCATCCACAGCAAACAAAGAAGGAAAACTTTGGAACTGCAGTCTTGCAAGTTCTCGGTGATAACAGGAAGCAAAATGTTTTCTTGTAGAAGTAAACAACCTCCTGACTTCACATTACCTACCTACCAACAAGGAAACAAGAAAAGCCTTCCTCACCAAGGGGACAGGCTTTTCACAACTGCTTTCATGCCTTACCCCCGCCGAGGGAACCTCCTCAGCAAGTCACTGAGGCAGGGCAAAGCTGAAAATAGCTACTCAGCGTTTGAGACGGAGCCGCTGTACCTTTTTCGCTAAACAGCACAAAATTCAAGAGGCGCGCCTGGATGAGGGGGAAGGGGAGGACAGGACACCCCCAGACCCTCTTGGGCAGCGGCCAAGAGCAAGTTTGGCCGGGGGGGAAAGGAAATGGGACGGAGAGGGGAATAGGGCTCCCCGCCAAGCTCTACCCTCGCCTTCCCCATCCCCCCAGCCCCTTCCCTTTCTCCTGCCGCCTCCTCCCCGAGCCCTTTCTCCCTGCCTCCCTCCTTTCTCTGTTCTCTGCCTCTTTCTCTCCGTCCCCTCCCCGTCTGCCTCCGCTCTCGCCCCGCTGGGGGAGGAAGGAGGAGGCCCAACGCACTCACCTCTCCTTCTCCTCCCCTCAGCTGTTTACCACTCAGGACTCCTCTAGCCCACAGGGCGCCGCCATCTTGGCCCTGCCTCCCCCCCCCCCATTCACAGGCTAATTCTCCCCTCGAATCCCTCCGCCGCACAAACTAGTCCCACACCTCCACCTCTCTCCCCCGCTCTCCCCACGCCTGGCCGGTTCCTCACCTCCCCTCCTCACCTCTTCCCCTCCTTCAAGGGCCCTTCTCCCCGTGAGGGGAGCAAGGCTGGGAGGTGAAGGCCGCCGCTGCCAGCCGCTCTCCAGCGGCGGAGGTATCTCGGCGGAGGAGCGATTCGGCCTCTCCGAGAGGTCGCGTGATCCTGGGGGCGGTGCCGCCACGAGCCCCGTGCGGCGGCGGCGTCAGGGGGCGGGGCCGGGCGGTGGCGGTAAACAAGGCCCGGCCCGAGGGGACGGCACCGCCAGTGCAGTGGCACCGCGGCGGGGCTAGTCCCAGCTCTAGCCTGGGCACTCGCTCCCCGACGAAAAGAGGCTCTGAAGTGTCCCTTCACTCCATGCTGTTTAACCGGCCGCGGCGGCCGGGAGCATGGGTCGGGACCTTGGGTGGCCGCGGGCCTCAGCTCGGCCTTGTACCCGCGCGCTCTTCCTCAGGGCAGCCTCTGCGAGCCGCGCATGCTTCCAGGATTCCCTCTTGGTTCCAGAGCTTCCCCGGTATTAGTATTCCCCCGAAAGTGGGGGTTAAGTGTGTCAATGTGCTGAAAGGGAATCAAAGGCTCTCAGAAGAGCCTCTGTGTGTGGAGTAAGGGGAAGGGGAAGCCGTGGAGGGTTGGGCTAGATGAGCTTTAAAGGTCCTTTCCAATCCAAACTATTCTGCACCCAGGATTTGATCTGTTTCCTGCTTGAGTGTGCAAAGTTCATTCCCTCCTGCCCTGTAACACTTCATGCAAAGCATGGACAAGGATTATTTACATTTTGGGTTTTTTTTCATTATTTTTCCTGGTGGAAAAGGCAGAGTTTAGGAGAGAAGGTGATTGCTTCAGGGCAGATTCTCCAGCCTTTGCTTTTGTGTGCCACACCAACCAGCAGGTTTGCAACTCAAAGGCAGACCCATAGGGATGCCCCAAAACTACTTGGTGAGTTACTGATCTCACTGTTCAATCCCTATGAATTGTCCTCAGCTGCCAGGAGGAATCCTGGACATCAAATCTGCAAGGTAGAAACCAAGTGTACCAAACCAAAAGCAGATGAGAACCTCACCTGAGAACATCCCTTGAGTTTTCTCTTCTGTGGCATTAGTCCCCATCTCTCCCCCCTGCAGGGCTGAGATCCTTCAGGCTGCACCTGCAAGAGGTCATCCTGCTGCTGGAGGAGATAGAGCTGCTTGCAGCCAGCATGTTTTTAATCTCCTCCTGCCTCGTGCATGGCAATTAATATTTATTACAGTCTGGACTGAGTGATGGCATTTTTTTTGTTGTTGCCTGCTGTGCAGAAGATATGTTTATTTAATCTGCCAGAGAAAAAGAGTGGAAATTAGGATGAGCTTCAGAAAAGAGCTGGAAGCAATTAGTCCTGTTATTTTACTGTGTAATTACCCCAACATTCACATTGACAAAGAAAACATGGGTGCTACAGGAGGGGTTTGCAGCTAGGTTTGGAAGGGAAGGTGACTGCATTAGAATGGACATGATCTGCTCTAATTAACCTGTTTATTAGTGTTAATAATCTATTTACTTGGGATGCACTGGAGCATAAAATATGTGCTAAGAACTCCTGGCAGGACACATTTAAACTGTTGTGGGCTTCAAGCAGAACATGCTGTGCATCCACCATGGCTTGTGTGCTCAGGGCTAGGACAAGCTAATGTGAGGCCAGATAAACTGCTTTGTGTCTCTCTCTTTTCTCTGCTGGCCTTGCAACAAGAGAGAACACGGGAAATGCTCTCAACAGGAAAAACATAAACCAAGAATGACCACACGGGGTCAGCTTAAAGGTCCTTTCAGCTCCAAATGCATCTCCAGCACTCTTCTGTTTTGAACTCAGCTTGTATAAATCACCTTTTGATGGTGATTTCAGTGGAGAGGTGACAAGTTGAACAGGAGCCACAACCAGAAATCTAGGGAAGAGTAAGAACACCACAAGCCAAGGTGATAGTTGACTGCACTCCCTTCCTGCACTTACTTGCTCCAGAGGAACTCCTGAAGGAAAGGGAGAAGAGGTAAGAGCTGAGCCAGCCACAGCAGTGTCCCCATTGCTCTCCAGGCATTCTACTGTAGTGATCATAGTCTTGAAAGAGTCTTTCTGCCCATTATCTCAGTTATCAGTTTGTAAGCAATTCTCTCTGGGCTCTGGGAGGGGTTGGCTGCTGGGGGAAGCAGAACAGCTGCTACAGATGTTTTATTTGCACAAGTTACTGACCCTGGGAGATGCAGTCATCCTCCTCCTTCTCCTCCTCCAAAGGTCTATCTGGAGCACCTCTCCAATCAGCTAGCCAGCAGGCTTTCACTGAACATGCAATCAGACTTTATTCTGTAGTTTTTCTGTGTGGCTGACTTGCTTTTGCTGTCCCTAGTTGAAGAGCCACATCCTGCAGCCACTGTGTGTCAAATGGGGAAGGCTGTGCTCAGCTCCAATGCTCCCTAAACCACCATCTCGGTCCTTGCAGCAGCTTGTCATGCTCCTGGTTTGTTTCATTCCTGTAGCTGTCCTCACCAGAAAGCCTGGAGCTGCAATGTACATTTGGGTTTTGTGTTACAATGCTTGTTTTTGTAGTGAGGGGAAAGGTAATTCCTCAAATGCCTGTGTTTAAGAGGATGCAAAGCAGCTTGCTAGCACAATGCCTTGGGAAGGCTTCTCTCATGCAAAACCCAGCTAGATAAATAAGGAGGGGAGGAGGGAGAGGGATTGTTTGCTTCTATAAACAACAAGGATGAATTATGCTCACTAGATGACAGATGGGGTACAATCTGAATCTTTCTCCCTGTGGGTGAAACCTCCTCTCCTCTCCTCTCCAAACTCCTTGCACAGCCTGTCCTGCGCCATGGGGCAGTGGCAGGGCAGAGTGACAAGTGCTGTGACTTGTGGCTGTCCCACTTGGTCCAGCAGGTCTGGCACCACCTCCTGCCACAGGAGGATGAGGAATCCCTCCACTGTGAGCCTGAGGTGTCTCTGGAGCACATCTGCTCCATCAGCCCACCACCAAAACCTGATGCAGGGCAGAAAGCTTATTGCCTCCTGGGGCTCTCACCACCCTGAGCTGCAGCAGGGAAAGGGACCTGAGTCCTGGTTTAATGCAACTGACTGTGGAAAACAGGGAAGTGCATTTGAAAGCTCAGAGGGAGCAGGAAAACCTCCACCATATAAAGGCATTTCTCTGATAACAGTGTCCCAGGAATGCTCAGCATTCAACAGCTGCATATATGCTTATATATCTCTTAAATTATAAGCTTCCCAGAAGGCATCTTTGCTGTCCCAGCTCCAGCCATGCACAGACTGTGCTGTGAGGGTAGAAGGGGATGATTGAGGGGCACAGCCAGCAAGATTGTGATAAACAGAGAATAGGTGAAAGCAAGGAACCACTTCCCCCTCCACCCCAAGCATCTGGGGAGAACAGCTTGCTTTGTTTGTCCCCAAATAAGAGTCATGCCCAAGGATTGTGAGAAGGAAATCACTGTTCTCCAGCTCCTGGTGAGACTTTTCTCCAAGGTGAGAAAAATCCCTACCTCTTCCTCAGCCTCCCTGCCCTTCCAGGGGGAGTCAGCAGTCAGGTATTGAGTTATCCCACATTTGCCAACCTTGTCTGAAAGCAAGTGAGAGAAGTGCCAATTCTTCTTCTTGCTCTAGAGGAGCTTTTTTGCAAAGCTGCTGGTTAATGAGCTTGCTTAATGAGCTTCCTTAAATCTATATTCCGTGTACAGCTGCACCCAGACAGAGCAATGCCTCAGAGATGTGTGGATTGCACACACAAACACACACACACATGCCCAGGGATAACGACAGCTGAGGAACGCACATCTTTTTCCCTTCTTCCTCTGCACGTATTGACTCCTTTTGCCTTGGAAAGTGGAGAGAGAAAAAGAGCCCCTCTGGAATCAAATCATTTTGTGCATATGTGCTGGATGGTTTTGTTTATGGGAGTGAGTGTGTGGCTGGCAGACAGATGGTGAGGCTTCTTGTGGAAGATATGCTGTGTGTGTAAAAACACAGGTTTCTTAGGAGCTATTGAAGAGCTAGAAGAGAAGCAAAAAGCAAGACCGAACACCTAAGGGTCTGCTCAGGCCATGATTTCCCTGTGTCATGCTCTTTGTCAATATGACAGAGGAATATTCCTGTCCAGAAAGCAGAGGGTGCTACCCCCCAAGGGTTTTGAGCTGGGCATGGTGAATTGTCTTCAACTTTGCAAAGTCCTGGGAAGTTTTGATAAGCAAATGCTCTCTGGGCTCTGCTGCTCCATTGGCTGCTGCTTCACCGCCAGATTTTGACACAAATAATCTGATTGAAAAATCAGGGAGGGGAACAGGCACAGAAAAAAAACCAACACCAAGCAACCAACAGAGAGAGAAAAAAAAGGAGAAGTATCTATTTCAGCAGGCTGCCACCAAGAGAAAAAGTGGAAGAGGAGTTGAGAGAGAGAGGAGCCAACGTCTCGCTTCTCTGGGGAGACTCCAAGGAGAAGCCAGGAAAGCAAAGTCCCCCAAACAGGTGATGGATTGCTTCTTTTTCAACAATTTCATGGTTTTCCTCATTTCTCTGATGTGCTTTGTCTAAGCTTTTTCTCCTTCTTTGCTTGTCTTTGCATATATGTAACAGTTTCCATTGTGTAAGCCACTTGTCCTGAGGATTCCTTTGTGGGGACACTTCACTTCATTCAAATGAGTCAAAGCTTTTCAGAGTCTAGACCTTCTGCTTCCTTCACTCTCACAGGTGAAAATGGGAATAGTAGAAGCACATCTAAAAGCTGTGACAGTGGTGTCAGGTACCTGCATCCCAGCAAGCTCCATGCAGCAGGAATAGTTTCCAAGTGGAGACTTTTATACTCAAGCCTTGAGGGGGTAGGCTATTTTACCTTTTCAGTGCTCTTTTCCAGGGCCAGACCTTTACATTCAGTAAGCAGACTTCAATTAATCTATGCTTGTTTTGCTAGATGAGAATTCACTCTCTCCTGTTTAGGATTTTTCTTTCAGATCTCTCTCTCTCTTATTGATTCCCATTAATTAGTGTAACAATTTTTAGCCTTTGGAATTAGCTATTTCTAGGCACTCCTATATTACCAGATTGATTTCATACATTGAGCAGGAGAGCAAAGGATTCACAAGCTCACACAATAAGTGCATCTATAGGGATATAGAATTAGATTGCACTTGAAAACTCTATTTCCCTATGGAAGCCTTGGGCAGAGTTTCCTAAAGCCAGTGGAGTTCCCAACATCACCAGGAGCTAAAGGAGCTTTCTAGAGGACAAATGCTGCAATTTCATTCTAAACATTTTTTTCCTAGACAGAATTTCCACCATAATTTGCTAGCTCTACCATAATATCCATTGGTCTTACCTCAGGAATCACAAGTGTCCTGCTTGTTTTTCCACTACAAAAGCCACATTCAAATGACTTGCCCAAAGTACATTTGATTTTGCAAGGGTAAGACTACTGGAGACATGATTAATGTTGCTCAAATGAATAGAAATCCATTTGGAACATGACTTTAAAGAGTCCAGAGTCTAGAAAACCTGTTATTGATGCTCTCAAATATGCTTTCAGACAGATTGAATTTTTTTGTGCTTTTTCCCCCCCAAAAAATGTATTCTTCTGAAAGTGAAACTATTCTTTATTTTTGAAAACTTCAAAATAATGCTAATATTTATATAAATAATACTAAGATTTTAAATATAACTTCAACCATGGGAAGGAAATAAGCCTCTTTTAGCCTAAAACTTTTTACACATCAGCTTAGGTGAACTAAGTTAGATCAACTGCAAGTTAAAATTGAGTTTTTCTGCTGAGTGCAACAGGGGGGAAAGGAGTTTAATCTCTACAATTAACCTTGTGAATTTGAAAAGAGGATTCCTTGACTTTAGAGGAAGATGAAAGTCAACTTTAGAATGAAACTTAGGCTGCCAACTGGGCTCCTGATTGAGTGTGACACAATCCTGCAGACACCTGTTCCCAAAGAGGGTGTTTTGTGTCACTGAAGGAACCAGAGGGAACAGCTCCCTGATCTAATTGAGAACATGAACTTCTTCATGATCTCCTCCATCTCTGGGTACTGGGAGCTGCCTTGCAGGGAAGTGGCAGTTCACCAGCAATATGGGATTGAGTGGAATTAGGATGCTGAAGTCAGAAAGCATCCCCTAAGAGAAGCCTTTGCCCAGTCTGCAGTGCTTCAACCTGGCATCTGATCCTCTGCAAAATCACCAGGGAGCATCACTCAGGATGAAGGAACTGAGTGTTTGAACACAGGAGGGGAACACACAAGTGCTGGCTCTGCTGTCAGGTGTGACTTGGAGAATTCAGAAGGGGTAGAAAAAGCCCTTCCAGAGTGCTTTCAGTTAGGTACCCCAGAGAGTGAAGCAGGTTGTTTTTTTCCCCTTTAGTGCCCTTTTGGCTGTCTTTTCCTCAGAGCAGATTACTCCAACATTATCACACAGCTACCTGAATGGCAAACAAAATGTCAATTCTAGCTGATTTTATTTCCTACCTTGAATCCCAAAATGCCATCACAGCTCCATTTTGGGGAGATCCTCCTGCCCAAGCAATGAACTCTCCTGGGCACTTGCCAGTCAGGGCAGAAACTGCTGCCCCAGGGGCTGGCAAGAGTGGACTCTCTAGAAATCATCTTGAGTTTTGAGCAAAGACTGAAGCTCAATTCTATCGGAACCTTCAATGACTTGAAGATGCAGTGAGGTCTCTTGTCCCTCTGACATACAGTTAGCCATTGGCAGTAGCTGAGCACTTGCTGCTGATAATCTTGAGTTTCCAGGAGTTATACTAGCTTTTTTTTCCCTCTGCCAATCTCTGCTTCTAGTTTTCCTCTAACCTGGTTGTGTGAATCACCAAGCCAGCCCAATGCAGTTGTTAATTAACTCTGCTTTGGGCTCCCAGTTCCTGTTTTCTCTGTGAAATGGAGTGGGGGAAGGTAACTTCCTTTTGTAACGTTCAGTAGTGCCTTTGAGATCACTGTGCCCAGCAAAGACACTTATCAGCAGGCAAGATACAGGACCAAAGTTGACTTTTACTCATGCTGGGACAAACAGATCCAGAAAAACCTTCCCATTGATTCCTGAGCATCTCCTCTCAAGCTCCAGCAGAAGGGAGAGGCTGTCCTTAGTTCCTCAGGGTATGAGTACTGCCATAAAACACTGCAAGGGTGCTTCTGTCACCCATCTCCCACTCTTGGATTTAGGTGGCTAAGCTCTCTGCTCAATGCCCTAGGGTCCTCTAGCTGCTGGGCAGGGAGAGGAAGTCTTCAGCAGGCACTGCTGGCTGCAGCTTTCACCCTATATCTTCAGAGCTACTCACTGCCAAAGCCTCTTCCTCCACTCTGGAGGAAGCCATGGGGAATTAACTGGTTAATTCAGGCAGAGAAATCTGATGTCTAAATAGCCTCCATTGTGGACACTGTCCTGCCACACCACATGGGAAAATCCCTTTGACATGAGTGGAAATTCCATGTACAAAGGGTTTGTGACAGGACTTTATCTCAGAGCATGGCTCCAAGCACCCATATCCCATCTGGGATTGACCAAGAGCACTGAGACCTTCAGAGCTAAGTGCTGCTGCTAGGATAGGAGGTGTACAGGTGAAGCAGAAGGGTTATAGCTCCCCAAAACACTCCCAAAACACCCAACTGGAGGTGTTTCTGTGCCCACAGCCTTTTGCCAGGCAAAGATCCACTTTGCAGTGCTTAGAAGAAACCTCAGAGAATTAGAGGAGAGCAAACACAGCAAAGTACTTCAGGGTCCCTTCCCTCAGGGGCATGCTGATGGTTCATTCTCACCACTGGTTTGTCCTCTTTCTAAAGCCCAGTTAACAAATCTACTCTGTTTTCTCTTATTCACCTCATGTTGCATGCAAATTTCATGGAAAAAGGATGAAGACAACACGGGTGAGTCACTTCAGAACAAAAATTAGCTAGAGACACCAAGAGTTATGCCTGAAGTCACAGAAGATAGAGTGGGAATCCTAGCCTAAGGGAGCAAAGCTTTCCCATCCCTAGCTGCTTGAGATTCCAGATGTTCCCACTGCTCTATCCTTCTACAGACACTTCAGGTCATTCCTCCTGAAGAGGAGCAAACTCTGTGCATTTCTTTAGTAAATAAGCAGGCTACACTTCAACTGCTCAACCCAGAACTTAGTCATGCACTTTCCCAGCCACAGAGAGCCAGGAGCTCCAGCTGACTTCTCCTATAAAATACAGCAAGATTTGCTTTTAGTGCTACTATCCCAAACAATGACAAAGGAAAATGCAAATTCCCATGCAAATAAGGCACCAGCTGATATTGCCAGAGCCAGCATCCAGCCTCTTGTCATCCTTTCTCCATGAGAACAGTTACTAGCCCAGGGCAGCAGGCCCAGGGCAGGGCTGGGTTCTGGCTAGCAGAGATAAGAGATGCATTGCAAGAGAATTTGCTAAGATTAAATTTCAGCATTCAACGGTCTGGGAGAGCTGAGTCTCATCCAAAGGTAACCTCCTTCAGCCAGCATTCCTCTGCCTCTGCTTGACTGTTGTTTTGTCAGCTAGAACACCAAGTTCTCCAGCTATGACCAGCACAGATGGTGGCTGTGAGGACTCCCCAGCACATCTGTGGTGCTCCTGTCATGATTGTTTGTGTAGCAGGTTCCCAGAGGAGACTGTGCTCCTCTAGGTGGGATACAAACACTAAGATGAGCCCTTTCTCCAAGGGCTGATCTCCAAGCTGTGCTCCTCACTATGTCCTCCCAGGGAGAGGAAGGTCAGAGATGCCAGAGCAGAGAGACAGGAGAGGGAGGTTTTGAGTGTGTCTTTGCCACAGACCCAGCTTTGGCCAGTTAAGCATGCCACTGTTTCTCCATCTGGAATATGAAGGGAGCAGGAATCCTCTGCCTCAGCCTTGGGGCAGCTTGTGAAGGAGAGTTTCTCCAGAGTATACTGGAAGCTGCAATCCCATCTTTGCTCTGCCATCCCCACCACTGCATTCATTCTCTCTCAGGAAGTTTTCCTCTCTCAGCTCCCTCCACAACTAGGTACATTCCCCAAACCTGAGCTCCATCACACACCACAACCCAAGCAACCACTCACTGCTCTTCAGCTGGCTGGAAGGACTTTGGAGGTGACACTCTGTGCCTCCTCAGCAGGAGGGGTTTAATCCTCATCCCTGCTGGGGGAACAGAGGAGAATTTCCTCCCCAAAGCACAGAGATTGATTTCCTTGCTGCTTGTCTGTGTTTGTGCCCAGGCAGTGGATGGAAGATGCCACGTTCCTTCTTGGTGAAGAGCAAAAAGGCTCACAGCTACCACCAGCCCCGCTGCGTGGAGGATGAGCTGCCTGTGCTGCCCTGGCCTCCAGGGACCTCTCCCTTCTCTGGTGAGTCAATCCAGCCCCAGGCCTTCCAGGCTACACCAAGGCAAAGCAATAATACTAAGGGAGTAGCATGGCTGAGCTGAAGAGCAACTAAGGGTTTCCACCTGGGAATGTCAGTCCAAGGACAAACTGCTCCTCTAGTCTGTGCTCTCTTTCTCCAAGCTAAATCCATACTATCCCATTAAACTCACATTTAGATCCTCCTTTTTTCTCCCCTGCTGAGGAGATTTGAGCTATAAGGTTGCTGTGTGGCCAACATCAGGCAACTAACAGAAGAGCATGCACTTGGTTCTCAGTCTTCTACTAACTCACAGCTCTGCCACCTCTATCTCCAGCTTGCTCTGTTCACTGCCCACATTGTCTCTGGGCCTCCATCTTCTCCACCTCAGTGTGTTACCACCTCCTTCTGATGGTTTGTGAGCAGGGTTACTAATGACATCCTAACAGTGACTGTGAAAGGAGTCCTGCACCCTCCCAGCTAAAGATGCAGCTAGCTCTCCCCTCTTTTAACACCAAGCAGCAGTGCTCCTGCCTCTGCCTGCTCTCCCTCTTCCTCTGCCATGCAGTGGCAAGGCTGGGACAACTATCTTCTTCTTTCAGGCATCATTCAAATTTGCTCTATTCAAATCTAGGATCAACTTGCCCTTTGTTCTAGCCCTGGCTATCAAATTAGAGTCTAGCCCTGTGATAAATTGGATTAAAAAAAAAAAAAGAAAGGAGGGGACATTTTCATTTCAATTCCTGCCAGCATCTTTTGGCTATTTGTTGTGTCTCTCTGCCATGAGAGGGGTCTGGATGACAGATGGATATTGTCCTTCAGCAGCTCAGACCCATCTCCATCACAATGGAAGCTCTGTCCACTTGAGATCCTTACTCTAAAGGCTACTTCTAAACCAGTGCTGCTTGGTCTCTCCAAGGGCTGGGAGAAGCATGGAGAAATGGGAGTGTGGCCATGAGGAGATGAGGCTCTGTGGTCACCTTTGCAAGTGCATAGGCAGCTACCTCCCCTCTCTGCTTCCCTTCTTGGCTGCCCAGAAATCCAGCTTGACAATGCCCAACTCTCTGGGGAGGTTAATAAGTGAATGATTGTTAGTTATCCACACAAATTAAAATGGTTTGGAAAAGGGAACTGATTCTTACAGACATGTGGCCTTCTAGGGTTCATTTTCTCTAACTACAGAGGCTATCAAGTGTCCTAGCATTTCTCCCAGCCTCCTCCTACCTTGTCTATCTTACCCTGCTTGGAATTTCCCTCTGTCAGGAACAAGAGACCTTGGTTGCCTGCTGATTGCACCACTCAGGAAATTGAACATGGGCTTATGGATCCAAGCAGGAGCTCATCACTAAACACAAAGCTCACCTTCACAGCCTCTTCTCTTAGCAGCCAGGAGAAACTCACTGTGACACCACTGTGTGATTGCAGCCACAGGAGACAAGAGCCCAGAGGACACCAAGGAACAGGAGCTAGAATGTGTGGTTCCAAAGCAAGAAAAGGACCCATCTGAAGTGAAAGAAGAAAGTGTGCCTGCCCAGTACCTGAGCAGGATGCTGCAAGGTCCTTCAGCTCCAGGTCTGCTATCCAAGACTAGAACTGCAAAAGAGGTCAGGGCTAGGCTGGCTTATGGAGCCCCACAACCAGGTCCAGATTTTGAGATCAGTGCTCAAACTTGTCCCAGGCAGAGCTCATCAAGAGCATTCTGTGTTTCCCTTTACAATCCTGGTCTAGATCAGCATCTCCCTGAAGGATGATGACACTATCATTCCCAATAAGTGAGCCTCCAAAGCTCAAGGACAAAGGCAGCTCTGTGCTGTCTGGGTCAAAGCAGGTGTCTACATGCCACTTGTTCAAAGCAGGGCTAGCAGTGGGGTTCATATTCCCTTAGCATCTCCTCTCCCATAAAATTCCCCCAGATTGAACTCAAAATCACCATAGGAACTTTGTATGGGGATGAGGATTTGAAGGGCAGGAGGAGTCATCACCAACTGCAACTCCCAAGGTCAGGCAAGACATTAAATAGAGGAATGGTACCTGGGGAGCTCTAGCTGGTGCCTAGCTCCAGACACTCACTTCTCCCTTTCCTTTGCAACCCCAGAGATGTCCATCCCAGGTGTGCAGATCAAGGACTGCACCAACACAACAAGCAGCCCTACCTTCTACAAAGCTGGCTTGGCTTGGGATGCTTACCATGTGCCATACAGCTACAGACAGATGTCTTCCAGCATGCACTCAGCCCTCCTGGAGCACCCAGTGAGCCTCTATGGAAGTCACCTGCTGCCAAGCACTGAGCCTCCCCTGGATTACAGCATGCACTACTCCTCAGACATGGACACCTACCACTGTGTCAAGTGCAACAAGGTGTGTGGCACACAGGAGAACCTCAGGGATGGGGAGGGCAGGAGGGATTATACCCAAGAGCAGCTCAGAATGGGCACCTCCTATTTCTCCTGACTCAGGAACAAGGGTGCTGGGAATGATGGCTTACAAGAGGGAAGAATCAAAGAGAGAAGGAATCAAAAACAGGGCTGGAGAGCCAGCTGCCTCCTGTCAGTACCAACCCCATGCCTTTTGTTTGGCAGGTATTCTCCACTCCCCATGGATTGGAAGTCCATGTCCGAAGGTCTCACAGTGGGACCAGACCCTTTGCTTGTGAAGTATGTGGTAAGACTTTTGGACATGCTGTCAGCCTGGAGCAGCACACCAATATTCACTCACAGGTGGGTAGCATCTTCCCAGAGACCCAGCTCTGCAAAACTCATGAGGAATGCTTGGACTTGAGCTGTTGCTCACTCCATTGGAAAGGAAGTGACATTTCTTTCCTAGCTTACCAACTAAGGCTTTCCTGTAGCACCCAAGCTCTGAAGACCATAGAGCTTGGTCTCACAGATTTCAGACTGCCCTTGAGAATTCCTTAGAGGGAAGGATCCTTGCTCCTGGTTCTTCTGTGCCTCTCCTCCTCCTACAGGGCACAGGAATTTGGATCACAAGATGTGATCCATTTCCATAAGTAACCCTCCCCACGCTCTCTGTGCCACATTGAGCAGAGCAGTCCAGGAGCTGAGATTTCCTTATCCCATGATTTGCTTCCCCTAACAGGAAAGAAGCTTTGAGTGCAAGATGTGTGGGAAGAGCTTCAAACGTTCCTCCACCCTCTCCACTCACCTCCTGATCCACTCAGACACCAGGCCCTACCCCTGCCAGTACTGCGGCAAGCGCTTCCACCAGAAGTCTGACATGAAGAAACACACTTACATCCACACTGGTGAGAAACAAACCATTCCTGAGGAGCTACTGCAAGTTAGAGAGCCTACCACATTGATACACGCATCCCTAGTCCTCAGACAGAGAGATATTAGACCAGGGATCAGTGGCCAGAGGCACTGGAAAGTCATTCTTCCTTGTGTAGAAGGTTTGAGCATCACTGAGCTGCATGTCATAGAATCCTAGAATGGTTTGGGTTGGAAGGGAGCTCTGGAGCTCATCTAGTCCAACCCCCCTGCAGTGGGCAGGGACATCCCCAACTAGAGCAGCTTGCCCAGAGCCCTGGCAAGCCTCACCTGCAATGCCTCCAGGGATGGGAACTCAACCACCTCCCTGGGCAACCTGGGCCAGTGTTCCACCACCCTCGTGGGGAGGAACTTCTTTCTAATACCCAGTTTAAATCTACTCTTCTCCAATTTAAACCCATTGCCTCTTGTCCTTTCACTGCAGGCCTTTGCAAACAGGCCCTCTGCAGCCTGCTTGGAAGTTCCCTTTAGGTACTGGAAGGTCACTAGTAGTTCCCCTGAAGCCTTCTCTTCTCTGTGTGACAAGGAGGTGGTTATTGAGCAGCCTCTGGTGCACGTCATGGTTGTATCCAGCCCTGGATGTAGCTAGGGCATGGGTCACTTAGCTGGAGAAGACTGCCTCTGGTTCTTCTGCTGGATCAGAGTGCAGATGCTGGCAGCACCCTGACACCCAAGTGTAGCCACGCAACTCTGTGTCTGCTCCAGGACATTTCTACCTCCCTTCTGCTCAACTATTTCTTACCCTTTTCTCTGCCCTGCCAGGGGAGAAGCCCCACAAATGCCAGGTGTGTGGCAAAGCCTTCAGCCAGAGCTCCAACCTCATCACCCACAGCCGCAAGCACACTGGCTTCAAGCCCTTCAGCTGTGAGCTGTGTGCCAAGGGCTTCCAGCGCAAGGTGGATCTGCGCAGGCATCGAGAGACCCAGCACAGCCTCAAATGAGGGCTGCCTCCAGAGCTTTGCTGGAGCTCCTACTGCCACTGCCTGCTCCAGGGAAGAAAAAAACCTCTCCCCAGTACCTCCATCCAGCATGGGGCTGCCCAGCTCATAAAGCATCCAATGTACCCCTGGGGACTGCCAAAGTTATGCTGTTCTGGTAGCCTAGGGCCTTGCCCATCCCAGTAGGTGACAAAGAAACCTGTGGGAGCTCTACATTTTCAATTACAACAGGTAGCAGCCCAGATTAGACATCATCTGCTTGAGTGCCAATCCAGAAGGCTTCCTCTAAGGTCATCATTGCTCTGGCTAGACACCACATGCAGAACCTGGCTCACCCAAGTGACCAGCAGTGAGCTGGCAACTCCTGGGCTACAGGCAGCAACAATCTGTGCCAAGCTAGTGCTGTAACCATGTTCTGCTTTGATGGTTAGGAAGATAAGGCTAGAGCATGCAAATAGATTGCCTTCAATGAGCTGTGCTCAACCTGGACCTGGCTTCTGCAGAGACTTGCACAGGTCATAAATTCTGGAAACAGACACCTGAAGTCATTTTTCTTTCAGCAGAGCATTTACTGTGATCAAATGACAAGTTAACTGCGTTGTATTTTTAGCTTGGAGTGGGAGGAAAACACTGAAAAAGCAGCTCCTATCCCTAGCTGCTGACAAGGGTCTCTCTCCAGGCATTCCTCATGCTGCAAAGATCCTGGGCTTAATGGCAACCAAGGAAGCTCTCCTGGAAGAGCCATGCCACAGCACTAGGCATAAAGCCTGGCTCTCAGTGCCATGCCAGAGAGCCCAGGCTGCTATATCCCATAGTCTTTCACTGCATGCTGGACATACCAACTGATAGCAATGCCATGGCCTTGGATATCCATGTCAAGAGCCAGAGTTGTGCTTTCCAAGCACTTTCCTAAAGGAGGCAGTGCCCTGTACACATTGGCAATGCATGCAATTACCTTACAAGTATTCCAGAAACAGAGCAGTGCTATTTCCTCCTCCTTCCAGCTCTAGGGATTGAAGCAAAGCCCTGGAACAAGAGCCAGTTCCCCTCCAGGCTCTGCTAGGTGCTCACTATCTAACCTTTGGCAAGTCTCTGCGTGGGGCTTTCATTTCCCCACCCCTGCTGGGGATGAGGAGTCATTCATTCACTCAGCTTGGTAGAGTCCCTGGAGATTTTAACAGGAAGGACCAAGTGTTATTAGAGCATTAAAAAGACAAGTGCTTTCAGCAGAGCCCACAGCTCACTCCAGCCCCACATCCCTGAACACATGGCCTTGGACAGTGACTCCAGTGGGAAGCAGCCTGGAGAACAGGGCTGTGGCAAGAGCCATTTCACTCCAAATGCTTCTGGAGGAAGGAATAAATGGTCCAAGTGGAATATTCCTCTATTGGCAGGAGAGAAGAGCTCTGTCCTGCCCTCAGTCACACTGCTGTAAAGCCAAAGCTATTCTCCTGAGACTAAAAATGTACTTGCTCCTGTTTTATGTTGTGCCTAACCTCTTAGTCAATACTATGCACTCTGGAAGCTCACAAGAGTGTCTGCTCCACTCCTGCCTTTCCCTGGACACTGTATATATGTATTTATACTTATCCTAATGTATATTTTTATGGCAGTATACCAGACAGTGACAACATGTACAAGCCTGCTGAGGTTTATCTGATAGCTCTGTGTCCTCAAATACATCCATTTCAAGAAAGGCTCACACCAGGCAAAGGACCTTCCTGATCTTTGGAGCTCCTGAATCCACACAACAGGGAGCCAGGGATGCTGAGCACTTGTTAGGATCAGGCTATGCCTGTCACCAACTCCAAACACACCTTAGCCTTGCTCTCCAACCATGCAAATCCTCCCCAGTTCTGACCAGCCTGAAACAAACCCTTTCCCAGCATCTCCCCTTGTATCAGAAACCATTCTGCTCACAAACCCTTTCCCAGCATCTCCCCTTGCATCAGAAACCATTCTGCTCACAAACCCTTTCCCAGCATCTCCCCTTGCATCAGAAACCATTCTGCTCACAAACCCTTTCCCAGCATCTCCCCTTGCATCAGAAACCATTCTGCTCAGTCAATCAAGGAAATAGATAACAAAAAGCAAAATCTCAACTCCTCTTTGTGGCAGAAGAAAGAGCTGATTGTTTTTTGCCTCCCTCCCAGCCCTGTCCTGCAGCCTGCACTTCCCCAATCCTCTTTACACCTTCTTCCCTTTATTGCCAAGCAAAGAAAATCCTGGTCTTTGGGCTGTTTTGTTTAGCAAATGAGGGAGATGCAAAGCAATCACCTCAGGCATCTGTCAGAAGGAAAGAAGTGCCTCTGTGTCTTGCAGGCAGCCTTCAGATGCTGAGGGCAGCAGCCCAGAAATATTAGGATCAAGAGTGGATTAAAGTTTGGACATGGGATGCTTCTTTCACTTCCTAATGAAGAGAGAAGCCCAGGACACCTGTAGGAAGCAGAGGTGTTTTCCCAGCCACCACAGCATTATGCTGGAGCTTATCTCCAGGATGTATTCACTTCCATGAGGTTTTCCTGTTGTGTTGGCAATGCTTAGGGAAGGCCTAAAGGAACTAAGATGAAGGACAAGGAAGAATTAGACTCCCAGCTAGGTACAGGTTGCATTAGAAAAAGCTTAGGTGCTGAGTCCAGTTGCTCCCCACCTTAGACTTCATAATCAATGATTTTCAGTGGCAAAAAGCTAAGAGCAGAGTCCCTTGTCCTCACAGAAAGTTCTTCCCCAGGACCACACAGTCACAGGTGATGAGGACACACCACCAGCCTAGGGAATGGATATCTTAGCCTGCAAAGCTGCTACACAATAAACTACACCACACACAAGCCTTTATCACTTCTCCTGCTCACAAGGCAGAGATATTTTTCCACTATTGCCCTGGAATAACTTGTGCACACAGAGGAGAAAACCTAGAGCAGCCACACCAAAGCCATTCATGGGAGGTCTTGTCCAGCACAGAGGAAATAGATTTAACTAGGAGAATGCAGCTGCCTGCAGAGTTCCTGCCCCAGCATCTTGCAGCTAACAGGCACACCATGGGCACACTGAGCTTAAGGCTTGCAACCCTGACCTGAGACTGCAAGACCTCAGGCCAGAGGGGAGCATTGGTTTTCTGAAGTGGTTCAGCACGCTCTGAAGCTTCACCCCATCTGTGAGAGGAGGATAACCATTCCCCCCTCTCTCTCCCCTTCATTTCACTTGTTTGTTTCAGCAGTAAGATAGTTGGGCAGGGGACTGCCTCTCCTTATCTTCTCCAGGCAGCACTTGGATCTCTGCTGGAGCACCTCAGTGTTGCTGAGATACTAACAACGACTGAGAGAATCTTCACTCAGCAAACCACCTCCTTCTGCAGCTGCCCTTGAGGGGAAAATCCTCCAAACGTGCCCAGCAAAACCTCTACAGTAAACCCAGCAAACTGCCAGATGGGTGAGCAGAAACACAGGGAGATAAAGCAGACATCAGCAGCATTGCCACTGGTGAATAACATTCCAGGGAGGGAGCCAGAGCTGGAGATGGATGCTGCAAACTTGATGCCCTCCTTTAAAAGGTGTTGCTTCAACACAAGCATTGTCCAATCTGGCCAGCCCTTGGGCTGCTTTTGACCTGTTGGCCCCAGGGTGAGCTGGATTCGCTGTACCAGACACAAGGCAGGCAAGAGAGCAAGGGAACAGGGAAATCTGAGGCTAGGGAGGAGCTGAGCATGGCTAGGGCTCAGCTTTGCTCTGATAAGTTTATCAAGCACTGCCTGCTGCTAACTGTCAGGCAGCAAAGTGAGCCTGTTAGGGAGGAGGAACAGCAACCAGGGCAAGATAGGAGAGCCCATGGCCTTATCAGAGTGCCTGAGCCAAAGAGGGAACTGGAGAGTGAGCACTTTCCAACCACTTCATCTGAACAACAGACAGATTGGCAGGAAAAGGCCTGTCAAGCCCTTTGCTCCTGCCAGCCAAGCATCACCAGGGAGCTTCCATCCATGCAAACAGCCTGAGAGTTGCAAATGTGAGCTTCAGGGCTCAAGGGAATACACTAGGGTTTTCCTGGGAGCATTGCCCACTGGGGAAGAGTCAGATTTGCAGCAAACAATTCAGATGCTTACTGAGCAAGCTGCTCTTGTTCAGTGCCCAGAGCAGCACTTCTGCCCCTCTCTGCCTTCCCTGGGTTTGAAGCCAGCACTTCAGAATAACACCGGTCACTAAGTTTTGAGGTGTAGATAATTGCTTTGTTTTCCCTTCAATGTACCTGAAAAATAATAACACCTCAAAGGGAACAGAAGAGGACAAACCTGACCATTCCCAAGGCTGCTCCAGACTCTCCATGAGATATAAAGCAGGAAACCTTCTGCAGCAGCAGTGTAGGCTAGGAGAACTCTAACCAGAGGGTCCCCTTCTGGAAAGTAACATATCTAGGAAGTAATTTAAGTCCTCCTAAAACACATAGCTCAAATAGGACAAGAAGTCATACTTTCAACACACCTCCTGAAGGGAAAGGGAGCCTAGTATGTGGGGACATCTGAAGGGAGATGAGAGGAGTCACACCCCTGTGCTTTCTGCACCATTCTCAGGCCAAATTTCTCACAGCTGTTTCTGCTCCAAGCCCTAATCTACTCTTCTCCAGGCCATGAGCAACCTCTAGACTCTTTCACTCCTCTGTGCATCAAGGGCTCCTAAGGGAGTTCTAAGCACAACAGGCACATTCAACTCTGAGGCTCAAGGCTTCCTCATGAATTATTAAACCCCCTTACCCCCCATGATTCTGCCTCCCCCTTGGATAATTTGAAAGCAATGGGACTTTATCTTACATGCCAGGCCCTTCTATATTAGGAGCTTTGGTGGGATTTTTAGCAGTGGTCAAGTCTGCTGGTTTCTTCTCTTTATAGAATAGAAGTTATCTCTTGTCTCAGTTAGGGAAAGGGAAGTCAGAGATGATGGAGAATTCCTGTTCTTGAAAGGTCCCCATCCTGAGAGTGAGGCCATGGTGAACCAGGGTGTCACTCACACATCTCTGCCCCAGCTCCTCATTTAGATCTTGACTGCAAATCAGTCAGGCTCAGTGGACACGAGGATGTGACAGCACCTGGAAAAGAGTCCAGAAACCACAATTCCTAACACTGCAGCATCATGGAGATGCTAAATATGAGACTCAAAACTCCAAGGAGGATTGTGTTCCTGTGGCTTTGACATTGTCAGCTGCTGCCAGCCAGTCACCATCCCTCCTCCTGTCTCAGGTTCTGCAAAGTGAGGATGATGACACAGACACCTCCTGAGAGCTACAGAGAAGAGCAAGGTGGAATTGCTGCACACACACACACACACAGCAAGCTCTCTCTGGAGTGGCTCTGGGAAACAGCCCACAGAACACCCAGAAAGCACCAAAGGGAATTCTCTGTGTTCTGATCTGCCAGCCTGCATGTTTCACTTGGAAATATTCAGCCCAATTTGAGTAGGACAAGCAGAAATGGAACTGGGGTCACCTGGACTGCCAGTCCTGTTGGTTAACCAACTCTCTCTCTTACCTCTTTGAAGGCTGAAGAGAATTTATAACTTAAAACTCTGTTCTTAGCAGAAACACAAATATCCATGGGTACAATTTTGTTCCCAAGTTCTGGAGATACAAAAATAGGCATAAAACTCATTTTCTCATGCCTTAAAGGCAGAGGTGAGAGAGCAGGAGGCCTGTGGTTTCAGAGAGAAGATGCACAGAGGAGCTGAGGCTCCCCATAGTGCCTGCAATTTAAGGAAAGAGCTGGGAAGAGAACCACAGTGCTGCACAGTGCCACAAGAGCAGTGTTGGAGGGCTCAGAAACACTACTGGTGTGGAATAGAACATCCCAGAATATTCATGGTGGGAAAGGACCTCTCAGATCACTGAGTCCATCCTTTCTGAAGCTCTCAGAGTGCTCCCCAGAGTTGCAAACACCTTCTCCTTGCTTTGCTGCAGAGAGAAAGCAACTGAAGATCATGCAGGGAGTGAGTGAAAGACTCAAGAAGTGAACCAAGGCATTTCAGCTCCCAACTCTTATTTCAATCATTAGGCAGAGGGCAAAAATCAGACCTGTTGGGATATAAAGAGCCCCAGTGGAATTTGGTGCATTCTCTCCAAAGAAACAAGCTCATGATTGTCTTGGGGCCCTGGCACAGCTTTGCTCACTTTATTCCTTGTTATTCCCAGTCTGGAAGCAGCCACTACATACCATGAGGTCTTTAAAGTCAAATTCCTCTTTCCTTAAGTCTGTGTCCCCACTGCAGGGAGCACAACCTTGGAGAGTCAGCAGGATTTAGCCTGCAGGTTCTCTCCCAGCATCATTATCAATTTAGCAGCAGACACAACACAAACCTTGTGGTTGTCAGGATCAATAACTGATCTTTTGGGGACATCATCTCCTGAGCTTCACTTCCTCAATCCCAAAGTCCTCAGCAATCTTAGCTCAGAAGGGAATGTGACTCAGGCCTTCAGCTGAAGGACTGTCATCTCAAAGCCTGGGGACTGACTGGCTGTGGCCATGGTTTTATCACTGGCCACCAGCTGCCTCCAGAGCTCTTGCCTCCTCCTCCTCCTCCTCCCCAATGATTCAGCAAATCTTCTTGGAGGAGAAAAACAAGCATGCAAGTGAACAAATCACAATGTCAGATTACAAAGATGAGCAGAGAGAAACTGTGCCTCAAAGGAGGGAGATAAAAGCCAAGGAAGTTGCCTGATCCAAGGCCTGGCCAAGCCTTTTCTAATGGAGGGGTGCAACAATAACATGCAGAACAGGTTGCAACTTGGATTCTTTACCCTGGGAAGCACTGCTAATAATAAAGGAGAAGACCACATGGAAGGAAATGAAGCATATTTGGGTGTCTGCAGAGGGCTGATAGGGATTTTCAGTGGCATTGCTGAAAAAGCTGAGTGCTCCATTCTGCTTTACACTGCAACACAAGTTCCTCTCAGCAAGCTGTTCTCAGGAGGACTTTCTGCTCTCCACAACCAACCTTTTCAATAGCTTGGGAGCTCTTGGAACATGAAAGAGACTTCTGCAAGTCATTTGGTAGCTAAAGCATGACAGAGAGCAGTTAGATATAGTAACTTCTCCCAGTGTTGGCCACTGTGTCCCATTTCTTTGCCATTATCCTGTTCCATACATGTTCTGTTTCCTGCTCTAACCATGGCCTGCTTGTGGACTCTCTCAGTCCAGGGGCATCCTCTGTGGAGATACAGCCTTCCAGCAGCCTAAATGGCACCCAAAAAGCAAGCAGAGAAGGCAGAGTTGCTCAGGGACTGTGCCCACATATGGGAGATGGATCAACTGAAGCTGACTTGGGGCTCATGTTGCTTTTCCACTCCTGCTGCTTCAGCTCCCTAAGCAGCACAGAGATCAGGGCTTTGGCACCAAAGTATCATTAAGCAGGACTGACTTACCTTGCTAGGAGCTTGTGTTTTCCCTGGGAGTATTGATGTATTCACCTCTCCTTCAGCTCACAGAACCTCCTTTCCCTCTCTCCTAGGGGATACTGTGAGCATTCATCCTCACAGTACCTGCTGCTCTCCCTAGGAGAAGGCACCACAGCCTGAAGCAGAGGAGCTTCTCTCAAGCTCCCCCAAGGAGTTAATGCTGTGTAAACCAGGTGTAAATAATGGCAGAGCTGTCTCCTTTGCCAGGTTTACCCCTCTGCAGTGCTTCCACCTGCTCTCCCAGGTTTTGGGGCTTTCCTCTCCAGCTGAACAATCCTCAGGTGGCAGAGCCAAGGGAAACACAGCTTTGGAGCTGAAAATGCAGGACTGCTGCACCCTGCAGGCTGGACTCAGCTAATAGGTCATTTTTAGTTGGGTTTATTTTCTTTAAAACAAAACCAAACCAACCCAACTCCACAAAGTTTTGGGGAGAAAGACTGGCTTATGGCTCCTGGCAATGGGGCTGAGCTGTGCTGGAGCCATCAAATATGCCCCAGCTGCTGTGTGGAGGTAGCCAGGGGGAAAAGGGGAGCTCAGGAATGGGTGTGAGGTGGAGATGGGATGAAGACCTTCACCTGTTTGAGCTGCTGCCCTGTTCTCTTTTCTCCCTCTTGATTTGGCACAACAGAGGCAGGCACACTTGGAAAACTGCCTAGCAGCAGCCAGCTCAGCAAAAAGCCACATGCTGGTGGTCTAGGGGAGGTGCCAGCCTCCTCCTGCATGCTTCCCACAGCATGGGATGCAGTGAGCTCAGCTTTCTGCCTGCTGCCAGTGTGCTGGAGTCAGTGCCAAAGGTTCCCTGTGCCTGGGCTCACCAGCCCTGTTCCCTCCTGGCCCTTGGGTGGTTTTTCCAGAAGAACAATCTGGGAGATCTCCCACAGAAACATCTTTCCTTTTTCTCACTGGAGTCCTTCAGCAGCATAAGTTTATCTTGGCTGCACTTGGCCCTTGCCTGGTGCCTGTCCCCCAACTTCCCATAGTTGCTGCCTAAATAAAACCTTAAGCAACCTCAACAGATTCCCAGGAAAAGAGCCCAGAATCCAAACCAGCTGGGAATACTCCAGCAGAGAGGAGAAGTTGCCTTCCCAAATCTCTCTCTGGGTGGGAAGTGCACCTTGGCCATGTGGAAAATAGCCTGAGGAGGTGCTGGGGAAGCACTGGAGTGCTGCTGGAAACCCCAGGGCAGGAGCAGCCCTGCTGCTGCTCTAGGGGAATGACAATAGAGCATCAAGCATTGCTGGTGATCTTGGCAGTAAAAGCAGCAGGAAAACACATTCCTGGCAGTGAATAACTCCCTTCTGTTGGATGTGGTGCATGCTGTCCTCACTAGCTCCTTTGGCTTCCCCAGGAGTTAGCAAGGATGGAAGGAAGCAGACAGGGGAGCAGAGCTTGAGGTGCACAGATGTTTGCCACTCATCAGTGTGCCCTTGCTGGCTGGATTGGTAGAATCCTAGAATGGTTTGGGTTGGAAGGGAGCTCTGGAGCTCATCTAGTCCAACCCCCCTGCAGTGGCCAGGGACATCCCCAACTAGAGCAGCTTGCCCAGAGCCCTGGCAAGCCTCACCTGGAATGCCTCCAGGGATGGCAACTCAACCACCTCCCTGGGCAACCTGGGCCAGTGTTCCACCACCCTTGTGGGGAGGAACTTATTTCTAATATCCAGTTTAAATCTACTTTTCTCCAATTTAAACCCATTGCCCCTTGTCCTTTCACTGCAGGCCTTTGTAAATTGTTCATCTCCAGCCTTCTAGGAAGTTCCCTTTAGGTGCTGGAAGGTCACTAGTAGTTCCCCCTGACGCCTTCTCTTCTCCAGGCCCAGAAACGAAGGAGCTGCTGGTGTGTTCTGTGCCTTCCCCAGGCTGTCCTGAGTGCTGGTTTGATGGGATCTCAGCCTCCTGCACTCAGGAGCCTTCTCAAGGCTTCAGCATTTCTTTTGTGGAGTGTTCTCTGGAGTTTTGTTCAACTGAGCTATTTCCTTGGCTTTGGCCTCCAGCCCAACAGAAGCAACACCTGCAAGGCTCTCACACAGTCTACCTCAGCCATGCTTTAGCCTCAGCTTTCTGAAGGACAAGTGTGTAGAGGTTCTCCTGGTTTACCTTGGGAGCAAGATAAGGTGATGGCATTGAGAAGCAGCTGCCCTCCCCTATATATATTTGTCACCCTCCCTCTGAGGACTATCTCCTGTGGTGTGCCCCCACCATGGCTCGCTGGGAGATCCTCTGCCTTGCCCTGTGCTCCTGCCTTGGGGTGGCACAGGCTGCAACTGTAAGTAGTGGAACACTTCTTATGGCTTTGCAAGGCATCTTACCTCTTCCTGCCTAAAGGAGGAAACTCCTGCTACAGCTGCTCTGGAGCCCATGAACCTGCAGAGCAGGGTGTTCTCTTGCCCTAAACATGGCTAAAGCTCTCAACAACCTTTTCCCAGGAGTTCCTTTGTTCTTTGGAGGGTGGTGGAGCACTAGGAGGTATTCCAAAGCCAACTAGACCCCATCCTGTGCAAGCTGCTCTAGCTTCTCCTGCTCTTGCAGGGAGGTTGGACTAGATGATCTCCAGAGGTGCCTTCCAACCCCTGGCACTGTGTGATTCTGTGATTCCTGCACAGTTCTGTGTCAGCTCTGGCCTGCTTTACCTCTAAAGGCTGTAGGTCCTCACTTTCTGCCATGTATCTTGGGGAATTCAGGGGAAGAGCTGCTGCCTGTCTGCTCTGAAGAGCAGCTGGCAGGACATCAGCCTGGGCACAGCTGTGGCTTTCCCACAAGGGTCCAAGGGGAAGGTGAGCTGGGAGTGGGTCCATCTAGGGGACAGAGCAGGGCAAGGTGTGGGTGCTGGCAGCATGGGAAGGCAGAAGCATGAGGAATTGTGCCCTGGATTCTCTCCTGTGCATGGTCCCATCTGCAGCTGGGTGTTGTGTACACCGAGGGAGGCTTTGTGGAAGGCGAGAATAAGAAACGAGGTCTCTTTGGGAGCTATGTTGACATCTTCAGAGGCATCCCCTTTGCTGCCCCTCC
The DNA here is from genome assembly GCA_013396975.1 of Bucco capensis. Classification (NCBI taxonomy): domain Eukaryota; kingdom Metazoa; phylum Chordata; class Aves; order Piciformes; family Bucconidae; genus Bucco; species Bucco capensis. The sequence goes on along the minus strand of VWZO01021026.1, from coordinate 108,668 downwards.
AAAGACTCTGCAAGACCCTCAACCTCATCCTGGCTGGGAGGGTAAGATCCAGCTTTTGAATGCTTTTGGTTTGGGGTTTATTTTCTCTTCTCTTTCTTTAGTCCATTCTTGACAAACCAAAGATGTCATTGCTTGCTTTCATCTACTGAGCTTTCAGTCTCATGGTGGGTATGAAAGTCAGTGCCTAAGGGTTTCCAAGTAGCTGAAGTAACAAACCCAAAGCATGGCACCTGCATGTCCCCTACCCATGCCTTGGCTGTCCAGAGCTAGTTGACAGGGAGGCTTTGCTCCTACTTCATCACTCCCTTGGGCTGGTCATAGAATCCTAGAATGGGTTGGGTTGGAAGGGACCTCTGGAGCTCATCTAGTCCAACCCCCCTGCAGTGGGCAGGGACATCCCCAACTAGAGCAGCTTGCCCAGAGCCCTGGCAAGCCTCACCTGCAATGCCTCCAGGGATGGCAACTCAACCACCTCCCTGGGCAACCTGGGCCAGTGTTCCACCACCCTCGTGGGGAGGAATTTCTTTCTAATATCCAGTTTAAATCTCCTCTTCTCCAATTTAAACCCATTGTCCCTTGTCCTTTCCCTCCAGGCCTTTGCAAACAGGCCCTCTGCAGCCTTCTTGGAAGTTCCCTTTAGGTGCTGGAAGGTCACTAGTAGTTCCCCCTGAAGCCTTCTCTTCTCCAGGCTGAACAATCCCAGCTCCCTCAGCCTGTCCTCATAGCAGAGGTCAGTGGTTAGGGAGGCTTTTCTGCCTCTGCATTGGACTCATGGAGGAGAAGATGGATAGATGGTCTGCTTGCAACCAAAGAATGCAGTTGATGCCTCTAACTAGGCCCTGCTGTCTTGCCTCTCTCTTCTCAGGAACACTGCAGGCCAAAGAATTCAAGAACCGCTGCATGCAGATGACTCTCACCCAGACCAACGTCCGTGGCAAGGAGGACTGTCTCTATCTCAACATCTGGGTCCCTCAAGGCAAGAGACAGGGTAAGTGCTTGGCAGAGACCTGGCCAGGAGATTCTCAGCTGCCTTTTGTGCACAGATTGTTCTGGAGCATCTCTCAGCAGCTATGTCCCCATAGCAGGCAATCGCAGAAGCACTGAATTTCAGAGGGAGAGGTGCAAACCATCCCATAATAACATCCAACCAACACCCCTCAGCTACAGCCTGTTGGCAGTTTCAGCTTCTTCTACAAGAGTGTGGACTTCCTAGGCCATAAGCTATTGCAAAGCATGCTGTGTGTCCATGCACAGTGAGGAGCTATAGGGGTGGATGGGCAGCACCTTCTAGCTCTGTTGTGGCTCAACATTGCTTTTCTTCCTCACTTGCCAGTCTCTACCAAACTGCCAGTGATGGTCTGGATCTATGGAGGAGCCTTCCTTGTAGGAGGGAGCCAGGGAGCCAACTTCCTCAACAACTACCTCTATGATGGGGAGGAGATTGCTGTGCGGGGCAATGTGATCGTGGTGACTGTCAACTATCGCCTGGGGCCCCTGGGCTTCCTCAGCACTGGGGATGAAAACATGCCAGGTACTGGAGCTGTAACTCCTTTAGGGACCCTCTCCTGGGTCCTCAGCTTGTCAGCTTTGCTGTGCCCTTCCTTAATGGTGCGTGCTTGCTGTTGCTTAGGGAACTACGGGCTGAAGGACCAGCACATGGCTATTGCCTGGGTGAAGAGGAACATCAAAGCCTTTGGAGGTGACCCAGATAACATCACCATCTTTGGGGAGTCAGCCGGTGCTGTCAGTGTCTCCCTGCAGGTGTGTTGTCCTTCTCAGACCTCACCAGAGCCTTGTCTTCTCTTCTCCTCTCCTCTTCTCTGGCAGAGATGGTCCCTATGGCACTCCACTGCTTTCCTCCCCACACACACAATGCCTGATTCACATCCTTCTCCCCTGCCAGGAACAGCAATGCTCAGCCTCTTTGCTTTCTAGCTGCTCCTCCTCCTCCTCCTTCAGTTGAATCAGTCTCAATGCTGCAGGCATGTGTCCTCACTTTTGGGACCTCTGGTGAGATGGCATTTACTTTCCATATCCCCATCATATCATCTTTAACTGCTGAGACTGTTCCCTAGCAGGAGAGCTGGCAGCTTCTCTGGGCCTGGTGCACAGGCTGGGAGGTGATGGGACAGGGCTGGGAGGTTCTTCAGGAGGTTGAAGCTGAAAGCCTCTTGTTTGTGTTCCCCACCACAGACGTTGTCCCCGAAGAACAAGGGCCTGTTCAAGAGAGCCATCAGCCAGAGTGGGGTGGGGGTCTGCAGCTGGGCCATCCAGAGGGACCCTCTCTACTGGGCTCAAAAGGTGAGAGCCAAGTCTTGCTTGTGGGAACAGGACACAAACCAAGAGATTCCTTAGAGAAGAGCAGAACTAGCAAAGGATTTGGCAGGAGCCCACCATGCCAAACATGCTGCTGTGAGATGGAAGCTAACACATTCTCTGTGCAGCCAGCAGTGAAGCTTGCCTTCAGAGGGTCATGCTGGGAGGTTTTTCCCTCTTTCCTCTTGCAGGTTGGAGAGAAGGTGGGCTGCCCTACAGACAATACCACCAGCTTGGCCAACTGCCTGCGTGTCTCTGACCCCAAAGCTGTCACTCTGGCCTACCACCTGTACCTGACCAACCTGCCCTGTAAGTCCACCACCCAGCCAGGGCTCAGCATGCCTTTGGTGGGACACTGAGGAGATTGCCAGGAGTCCTTCAGAGAGGGGAGAGTAACAACAGAACTCACCATTGCCCTTCTGCAGGCAGGTGCCCATTGCACTGGATGAGTATTGGCCATCAGGCAATGGCAGCAGTGGCAGAGGAATTACCCAAGGGCCATGCCTTGGCTCCAAAAGACCTGTTTGGGCTTTCTGTCTTGTGAAAGCAGCAAGAGAAATTGCAGAACACAGCAAAGATTGTCCATCCCTTGCTCTCCTCATGCTCCTAATAAACAGCCTCAGTGTGCAGCCTTGCTCAAGACAGAGAGTGGCCAAGCCAGCACTGTGAAGCTGCACTAGCCAGAGCTGGCTCTCCTGGCAGTGAGTGCATGCAGCTAGATGGGCTGAGGAGGAGGAGTTCTGCTCTTCCCTACCTTTGGCCTGGGCTTTTTGGGAAGGGGCTGGGGGAAAGAGGAGAGGAATTGTTGTTACTTGCTGGTACTTAGATGGCAGATCTCTTGTTCCTCTCCCCCATCTAGAGGCATAGGTGTTGAAGAAATCTCTAGATGCTCTCCTTAGGGCCCTGGTTTAGTGGTATGGGAGTGACAGGTATGGTTGGACTTGATAATCTTAGTGGTATCTTCCAACCTTCATGATTCTGTGATTCTATGAGGTTTTACTGAGCATGATCCTGTGGTCACCACCCAAGCTCTCCTTCACCTCAGCCTATTCCTTCCACAGTTGCTTGAGCCATGGGATATGCCAGGCAACCCATTTCTCTTTTCTCAGGTCCTAACAGACTCAGACTCACTCCTAACAAACAGACTCACTCCTAACAGACTCACAGACTCAGTCCTAACAAACAGACTCACTCCTAACAGACTCACAGACTCACTCCTAACAAACAGACTCACTCCTAACAGACTCACAGCTTCACTCCTAACAGCCTCACTCCTAACAGCCTCTGACTTTGCCTCGTGCTGCAGCTCCTCTCGTCCACACCCTGGCCATCACTCCTGTGGTGGATGGAGACTTCCTCCCAGACATCCCACAGAAGCTTTTTGCCAATGCTGCTGAAATTGACTACATTGCTGGGATCAACAACATGGATGGACACTTCTTTGCTGGCATTGATCTGCCTGCCATCAACCGCCCACTGAAGAAAGTCTCTGCGTAAGTGAAGGATGCTCTCAAAACACTTAGCTGGAGGGATCTTGTCTTTAAGGGAGCTCCCAAACTCCAAGGACTCACACCTGAGTGGACAGGGTGCTCCTTTGAAAACCTGGGTGTCTAGGGCACCCAGAGCCTTCAAGAGAAAGGAGCAGCTGGGGGGAAGTGTCCCCATATAACTTTAGGGTGCTCCTGAACTTGGCACCATTAGCAGGCTTGGCAGCCCTGGTGCTTTCTGTCCAGAACATGCCAGACATGCTGGGCACTTGTCCTCTGAGACTTCTCTTTGCTAATTTGCCCCCTGGGAAAGCTGGGAAGCACATACCCACCCATCTAAGACCTGGAATGAAATGATGGGCTTTTCCTCTACCAAACTCTTGCTAACCACAAGGTTGGATGTGAATGTCCACAGGAGCTGGGCTCCATTCCCACTTGAAGCTGTCAGCCTGTAACTAAGTTGATACTCTTTGTCTTTTCAGGGATCAGATCTATAATTTGATCAAAGGGCTGACTGTGGACAGAGGGGAACGTGGAGCCAACCTGACATACAACATCTACACACAGCCATGGGGTGAGAAACCTGACCAGGAGACCATAAAGAAGACAGTGGTGGAGCTGGTTACTGACTACATCTTCCTGGTTCCCACCCAGTGGGCACTGAACCTGCACCTGCAGAATGCCAAGTGAGCAGCTCAGCCCTGGCAGGAGCCCAAAGCCTACCTGGGGGCTGAAACAGAAGGGGATGAGGAGCAGGTTAAGAGGAATGAGCTTAAAGGAGGCAGAGTTTTGGTACTGAGTACGTGCTTATGTGTAGCTCATACAAACACACTGCAAGGGAGTCATGCTAGCAACTCGCTGGATATTCCCATGACAACAAGTGTTGCTTCCTGAGAAACTTCAGACCTCATTCTAGCAGTTGTCAGTTGGATGATAGGAGGGTTAGGATGAGAATCAGGAAAGGAAGGTAAAAATTACCAGCTGGAAGGATGCTTTCTGCTGAGACCACCTCTGAGATGCATGTGAGCATCTCCCAGGACTCAAGCTCTGGCTCTGCTGGTATTTGGAGCATGGTTATGAACCTGCACCCCTTTCTCTGCTCTCCACCCACAGCTGCTTAGCAAGTCTGCTTTATTCCCCCAGGAATGCCAAGACATACAGCTACGTGTTCTCCCAGCCCTCCCGAATGCCCATCTATCCAAGCTGGGTAGGAGCAGACCATGCTGATGACCTGCAGTATGTCTTTGGGAAACCTTTTGCCACTCCCCTGGGCTACCTGCCCAAGCACAGGACTGTCTCAGGTGACATGATTGCTTACTGGACCAACTTTGCCAGAACAGGGTGAGTGGTTCTAGCTCCACCTTTGGAAAGCTTGCAGCAGACCTTCACCTTACTGCTTTTGCCTAGTAACCTCTCCTGAGTGGGGTGTCCTCTGCCTGTCTTTCTCTTGGGAGCTTGGCTCTTTCAGTGGTGGAGTTTGCTCTGCATCCATCTCATCCAGAGAACACCTGGGGACAGCAGAAGGATTTTCAGAACATGGGAACTCTGCTTAAACTTGATGAGGAGGTTTATTTCTGAATCCTGGTGTTCAGCCAGGAGTTAAGCCCCTGCATGCAGCCAGGGATGATGCTAGTGAGGACCAAAGGAGGACACTGCAGGCTGTCCAGTCATTCCTAGCAGGCAGAATTGCTATTGCTTGTCCCAGTGCCAAACTCTCTCTTTGCACTCCCTGGAACCAAACTCCACAAACCTTGCTGCATCCACAAGCTGCTCTGATAAAACTGACCTTTTTTCTCCTTTTCCTCACAGTGATCCCAACAAAGGGTATTCCAAGGTGCCTGTTAACTGGCCAGCCTACAGCAATGAGGGCACCTACTACCTGGAAATCAACAACAAGATAAACAAGAACTCTGTGAAGCAGAATCTGAGAACCCAGTACGTGAACTTCTGGGACTCAGTCTACCAGAGTCTGCCACAAGTAGCCAACATCACCCAGAGCCAGCAACTGCTGTGGAGCTAAGAAAAAACACCTTTTCAAGAGAGGCCCAAGTCATTAAAAGCTTGCTTGTAACTGAGCAATTCTGGTTTCTCTGTGTCTTTGTGGAGACAGCATTTTCTCCCTAACATACGGCCAGGCAAAGGGTGTTGCTCTACCCCACAAGCCAGCAATGTCCCAGGGGAGCTGCTGACACACTGAGCTGTTGCTCAGCTTGCTCTGGCTCAGGGTTTGGTTCTTCTCCTTGCCTGTATAGACTCAATCCTAGAATCACAGACTGGTTTGGGTGGGAAGGAACCTTTCCAGGTCATCTAATCCAAACCCCCTGCACGAGCAGGGACATCTGCAACTAGAGCAAGTTGCTCAGAGACCCAACCAACCTGATCTGGCGTGATCAACACTAATAACAAGCAGCTCTTAGATAATTACACTTGTCATACACACGCACACAAACCAACAGGCTAACTGCTGCCACAGAAATCAGCTCAGACACTCACGAGAGGGCAAAATAAACCCCACGGGGAGGAAGTTATTCCACACTGCTTTATGATCCTCATATTATCATTGGCGATTCAGAACTTAAATCAGTCCAACAGTTTAATTCCCTAGGCAGCCTCATCTCCTCGGATGGGAAGATTGACAGAGAGATAGACACTAGGCTAGCAAAGGCATAGAGTGCTTTGGGAAAACTCTATCAAAGAGTCTGGCCAAATAAACACTTGAAGAAAAGTCCAAAGCTCAGTGTTTCTAGAGCCATTGTGCTCTCTACTCTTTTCTATGGTTCCCAATCCTGGCTCATCTATCCCCACCACCTACGACTCTTGGAGCGCTTCCAGCAGCGCTGTCTCCGGACAATCCTAACCATCCATTGGACAGATGCTGGGACTAATCCGTGTGTCCTAGAACAAGCAGCAATTCCAAGCCTTGAGGCCATGCTGCTGAGAACGCAGCTGCGTTGGGCAGCTCACGGCTCCAGGATGAAGAACTCCTGCCTGCCTAAGCTCATGCTCTATGGGCAACTTGCCCCTGGCTGTGGCAAGAGAGGAGCCCCGAAGAGGAGATGCAAGGACTCCCTGAAACAACAGCTCAGCCTTGGCCATATTGCTGCCCTGAACTGCTCTCCTCTGGCCTCCACTCAGCAGCTCTGCACACACACTAGTTTGAATGCCGCCCATGGTTTGGAGCAGGCACGCAGGATCACTCTGGAGGAGAAAAGACAGCGTAGAAAGAATCGTGTCTTGCAGCTTCTACCTCCTGAGGAGTCCTTGTGCTGTGCCTTTTGCAACCGCTCTTGTCTGTCCCAAATTGGCCTTTGCAGCCAGCAGCGCTTGGAAAAAGCTCTTGTGAAGAGCCTGGATGGAGCCCTCCCTGGAGCTGCGCTCCCGAAGCCTAGCCATGAGGATGATGGACACATGTCCTTTGCTGGCCAGCTCCAGATCCGAGCCTGGCTTGGAAAACGACCACGACCACCCCTCAGCCTCCACCTTCGCACCCACCGACCCACGCCGAGCCCGGCTAAAGCAGACCGAGCCGCGGTAGGAACCATTGTGCGGCGGAAGCTTTGTGCTGAGTGGGGACAGGAACGGGCGGGAGGGACGTGGCTGAGGGCGGAGCGGAGCCGCGGCAGCCATGGCGGCAGGCAGGCAGTGGGGAGAGAAGGGCTCGGCAGTGCTCGAGCTGCCCCGCACGCCCCGCTTGGTATCCGTGGAGTACCCAGGGCTGGTGCGGGACGTCGAGGCCATGCTGAGGACGCTGGGAGGAGAGCAAGGAGTGTCGCGGGTGAGTGGGGCGCTGCGGGGATGGAGGCTGCCCTGGGGCAGGAGAAGGCCAGGCTGGTGTGGGAAGGATGGAGTTCAAAGCGTTTAGGCTCAGTGAGGTTATAATGAACAGGTCTGAAAGCATAATGACACGAATGGATGGTTTAAGGCGAAAGGGTGGAATGATCTTAGAGGTTAGAATAAGCAGAAACAAGAGACGGGAATGAAGAGCTGTAGCTAAAACAGTAAGGTTCTGTCAGCTCTTGCTTCGTTATGGCTTCTTGACATAAACTAGAGACAGATTGGGACAAAGATCAAAGCATCCAGGTGTCCTCTCCAGAACCTGTGGGGATTTGAATACTAAATCCCCCATGTCTAGGAGGAGAATTGAAGTGTAAATGTAGGAGCACCTCAGTACAATCAGTTAGATAATAGCATCATGAATTCTGTTATAGACAGAGCATAAGTACAAAGATTGATGTGATCTAAAATCAAAATCATGGCACCACTCATATACAGTACAAATAACAAAGAAACTACATCTAAACCACTGCTCTTTGAGCTCACAAGGCTGGGTTCACCTAGCAGAACCAAACTAAAGGCAATATCTTGACTCTGGGTGTCAATTGGCATTGCATACTGAGCAAAGGACTTCTTTTGGGGACTACAGGACCAGGGAACCCCCTCACTGTAGGACCCTCAGGTCCAGCATCTCCCCAGATGTGGATTTGGGGTGAAATCACTCACCTGGGTCACTGCTATCCACAGAAGAGGAGACAGGAGGTGTCTGGCAGGGTGGGAGCAGCTCTGAGTCCTCTGATGTGCTGCTGGAGTTGATGGAGCAGAGATTCATGTCCCTGAGATGGTGTGAGGGGAAATGGCTGGTGCCTGTGGCTGAGGGTGTGGAGCCAGAGCTGAGGGGAGACAGGATGTGCAGGGGTCATGCTGCTAAGAGTCTGTGCCTGCCCTTGCTGACAGATCTATGCAGACCCTGCCAGAAGGCTGGAGCTGTATTTCCGCCCCAAGGACCCTTACTGCCATCCTGTGTGTGCCAATCGCTTCCCCACCTCCACCATGCTGCTCAAGGTGAGGAGGAGGACCAAGAAGAAGCAGCAGCAGTTGGACACTGAAGAACAAACCCAGCCAGAAGTCCAGTTTGAAATGGAAATTCTTGGGATTGTCGCCACTGTTTACAAATTTCAAGGTAACACTTGGATTTGTGTCCATGTGGCTTGTGCCTGATGGGAAAGGGAAGTGTTTCAAGCCTGGAAGGACAATCAAATCTTCTTGCTTTATAAACGTTGGCATAAACTTTCCAGACTCCTGCTCCTGAGCAGTATTGTTGTATTCAGAATGAACTTCACAGTGCTTTACCTTCTGTTTCTGACAGGAATGTCTGATTTCCAGTACCTGGCAATGCACTCTACTCCTGATGACAAGCAAACCTCCATGTATGACAAAGTCCTAATGCTCAAACCAGAGAAGGAGGAGTTTTTCAATAGGGAATTACCTCTCTACATCCCTCCCCCAATTTTCTCACGGCTGGACACTCCTGTGGATTATTTTTATAGGCCAGATATCCAGCACAGGTTAGTGCCTTGTCTCATCATGCAGTAAAGAGCTGTTTGATTCTGGAGTGGAGTCAGTGCCAAAGGTTCCTGTGACAGGGCTCACCAGACCTGGCCCCTGGGTGGTTTTTCCAGAAGAACAATCTGGGAGATCTCCCACAGAAACATCTTTCCTTTTTCTCACTGGAGTCCTTCAGCAGCACTTTCAAAAACCAACAAGTTCATCTTAGCTGCATTTGCATCTTGCCTGGTGCCTGTGCATCAGGCAGCTGCATGTAGCTGTGCAGGGGTTCTTCAGACAAATCTGCTCTCCTCAGTGCTGTCATCAGAGCTTTGATGGCATAGCAATGTGATGCCAAAATCGTAGGGAGCTGGGGCCAAAGGCACAGCAAGCCCTTGCTCTCCTGGCTGAGTCCTTTCACTTCCAAGATGTGGAGCACACACTTGTTCCCATGAAGGCTCCAGGTGCATGTGTGTGCCAGAGGCAGGAAGCCAAGCTGCTCCTTTCCCTCTTTCCTAGGGAAGGCTACAACAACCCCCAGGTGTCTGGGGAGCACCTGATAGGCCTCAGCAGGGCTCGGCGCCCACACAATGCTATCTTTGTCAACTTTGAGGAAGAAGAAATCCCAAGCAAACCTCTGGATGCTGCTGTACAGACCTGGAAGAAAGTGTGCACCAATCCTGTGGATAAAAAGGTGGAGGAAGAGCTGAGAAAGGTACATGCTTTACTCCTCAGCTGGCCACTCTACTGCAGCATGCTGTGTAGGAATAATCAACCTGCAGCTTTTTTCTCTGCCTTCCCCCCAAATCCTTGGTTATTTTAGCTGATACAGCAAGTGCATCAGGTCCTGATCTAGCAGACAATCCACTTGGGAAGCTGAGCTGCCATTGCAAATTCACTGTTTGCTGGTTGTTTCTGTGTTGTTTCAGCTCTTTGAGGTCCGTCCTGTCTGGTCTCGGAATGCAGTGAAAGCTAACATCAGTGTCCACCCAGACAAGCTGAAACTTCTGCTGCCCTATTTGGCTTACTACATGGTGAGTCTGTCTGTGTATCTGCCCCTGGGCCTGCTGAGAGGCACAGCAAGGAAGCATCAGTTGGGGCAGAGGAAAAAGGGAAGGGAAGCCTTGCTTCTGAGCAGAAGTTAAAACCATGGAAGATTCAGGAACTCTTCATTCTAATCAGCTTTGCAGTTCAGACACACTGGGAGCACAACTTTTCTACTCAAACACTTCATTGTGACCTTGCATGATAGTTTATAAAAGCACAAATGTTTGTGCTTTGCTGCATTGATTGCCTATGTTTCAGGATAGAAATATTAGGTTGGAGAAGTGAGGAAAGAGCTGCTAAAAGAGAGAGTCTGTGGGTAATGAGGGGAAATACTAGAGCTGTACTGAAGAAGCTCTGCTGGGTTTTGATAACCATCCTCTCCCTTCTGTGTTTGTGCAGTTAACAGGTCCTTGGAGAAGCTTATGGGTTAGGTTTGGGTATGACCCCAGAAAACATCCTGAAGCAAAGATTTACCAAGTTCTGGACTTTCGGATTCGCTATGGAATGAAATATGGTAACAGAGCCCATCCCCCAGGGATCACCTCTGCTTTCTGCTCAATCCTGGCAGTACTTCTCTTCTTGTTCTTCAGACTCTTCTGCCATACTTCTGCTCTGATGAAGAGGACACCTTTTGAGCTCATTGCTTACCCTAGTGCTCCCATAAACTCATTTAGTACTTGATATCTCATAGTATGCAATGTGTCTTTCCTCATTTAGCATTCCAAACTCAGTGGACAGCTGGCTGATTTTCCTCCTGCATGGGTTTAAAGCCCAAGTGGATATAACAGAGCATCTTCCCTCTTGCTCAGGGCAGGCAATGATTCTGTTGCTTACATAGAGACTTCTCCTCAAGGACCTTCACAGCTTGTGCAGGATGAGAGGTGGCAGATTTTGGGACATAAGATTGCCCTGCTGATTTTGCAGAGGGAAAGGCCTTTCTGAGGTCATCTAATAACATCATTAGCATCAGCTCACATTAATCTTTATGGGTTAAAGGATTTTGTTGATATTGGTTTTCTTTCTTCACCTCTAGGTTATGCCCCTAATGACATGCCTGTGAAAGCAAAACGCAGCACCTACAACTACAACCTGCCCATCACTGTCAAGAAGCAAGGTATGCTGTGCCAGCAGAAGGGCTGTCTGGCTCCATCCCAGTCACAGGTGGGGACAGGTCTTCTGTCTTCTAGCTGAGCCCAAATTGGAGCTTTACTTCTGGTTGCAGTACAGTGCTGCTGTTAAGCCAGTAGAAGAATCTCCTGCTGGGATGTGTTTAGAGTCTGCCTGAGCCCCAGTGTCTGCTAGCAGACAGAAGGGAGTTGTGCAAGCAAGACTGGGGAAGTTGAGTGTTCAGTGATGCTGCAGAGTAAGGGCAGAGTGGTTCTCTTTGTTAAGTTGGAGTAGAAAAGGTTAACATCCTGAACAAATGCTCTACAAACAAAAAAAGCCATCAAACTCAGCCCAAACTCACCACTTTCCCTGAGTGAGGTCTCTGAACAATGAGCAACAGCTGCTCAGTTGCTGGGTTGGTCTGAAGCAGCTATCCTCATTTAGCCCTTATTTGGGGCTAAACTACAGCAGTTGCTCTATCACCTTGTGACCTCTCCCCAGCTGGGAAGGGGAATCAGGAAAAAGAGAGGTTGACATGAAAAAGGATTTAGTGAAGCAGCCAAACTAATAGCAATATCAAGTTATACTTAGCCCAGTGACTGGATGGTGGTCACAGGAAAGAGGAAAGCAGTCCTGGGGAGCAGACTGATGAGCAAACCTCAGCAAACTTCCCTTTTATACTGAGCATGGTGGTTCTGGGATGGGACATACCTGTAGCCAACTTGGGGCTGCTCTCCTGGCTTTTTCCCCCTCAAGCTCTTAACTGATTCAAAACTGCCAAGGGCCTGCAGGCCATGGCTGGCCCACAATTCTATCCCAGGCAAAGCAGAACACTTGTGAAGTTGAATCAATCAAGATGTGCCTCATTAGGACTGTGATTTGGGGTATTTTTGTGTCTTTCAGGGAGTCACACTGTCAGTGTTCATGATCTGAAACAGGGGCTTGGTCCTGCTGGTGCAGCTGGTGCAAAGAAGCCTGCCTCTAGCAGGTATAAACTGAAGGTAAGCACTGCTCTCTGGGAATAGCTGAGTGAAAAAAGGGAGTTGAGTGCTCTGGGAGTTATTAAGGGGAGAGCTGTGAGTGAGCTCATGTCCTCAGGTCTACCTGGGAAGCTGCTAGCTGTGCACAGCACTACACAACTTCACCTGCTGGCCACTCTCGAGGGATTTCTCACATGGCATTGGCACTCTCAGTGTGAGGAGTGTTTAGTTTCAGTTGATAAAATGGGCAGTGAAGTGCACAGAAATCACCAGGATTTTATTAAGGTCATCCTGCAAAACTCAGCAGGGCCAAAGAAATATTTCAACAGGAGTCTTTTATTCTTCCATGAAAGCTCTGAGCCCCTGTTCTGCAGCAAGAGGCTGCACTTTGGAGCTGCAGGGTGTTCCCTGCACACCTCTGAGCCCCTGTTCTGCAGCAAGAGGCTGCACTTTGGAGCTGCAGGGTGTTCTCTGCACAGCTCTGCTGGTGTGACTGTGGCTGCAGTGAAATTCTGCTGCATTCCTCACTCAGCTTCATCTTTTTGCCCTATGCAGACCTGCCCTGGAACTGCTTTGTGCTGGAAGTGCCTTGTTCTTGGATCAGCCTACTGAAATCCTTAGAGCTGTCCTGTTACACCATGAAGTGACCATTAACCCTTTCCTGCTTTCCTCCTCTTAGGAATCTGTCTACATATTCAGAGAAGGAGCCTTGCCCCCTTATCGACAGATGTTCTACCAGCTCTGTGACTTGAATGTGGAAAGGTATTGCCTGCTGCCAGCTGAGCCTTCTGTTACAGCTAGATTCCAAAGCCTACTGTTTATATCCAATCCATTTCCCTGTCTCTCCTTGACCAGAAACTTAAAAGAAGTGTTTAACTTCTGCCTAAAACCAGAACAGACTTTTCGCACCTCACCTTCCTTTCCCATATGACAATCAGTGAATAACCAACTATGCTGTTGCAACTCAGTGAAGTAAAGTAGAAGCCTGTCTGCTTTTCTTGAAGCCTTAAATGGGAATGTGGGAGGCTAATGATTCCTTCCCTTTGGGCCCTTTTTTTAGCCTCCAGAAAATCATCCATCGCAACGACGGCAGCGAGTCGGAGTGCACGGAGCGGGATGGGTGGTGCCTGCCCAAGACCAGTGATGATCTGAGAGATAGCATGTCTCTGATGATCAAACAGATCATCAGATCTACAAGGCCTGGTAAGGATGCTTCTGAACAGCAATGTGTACTACTACTACTACCATACTACCTCCTACTACAGTGCATTGCCAGTTTCCTGACGGTGTTGAGATGTCGTGGGCTGGGGAAGGATGGTGGAGTCAGCACTGAGGCAGCAGCACTCCTCTGTTTGTCTCTTCCTTTGTGCTACATCTGTTGTTCTTTGTGTTCTGGCTGATTGCAGTGTCAATGTGGGTTGGGATTAGGAATGGATGGGAGTAAAGGTTTTCTGTTTCATCTTCCCACTATCACAGCCTTCAGGTTTTAAAAGCTTTTACCCAGTGATACTCAAGAGCTTATTCCACTGATGTATCTCTTGGTGGCATTTTACTTTTGATAGCTGTTATTAACTGAACAAGAAGTAAGGGAATTACTTTTGCATGATCCTGAGCCATAGCAGTATCCTAGTGAATTAGGTCAGAAGCAGCTAGCAGAGGAGGCACAGCAACAGCAGATCTGCTGCTCTTCTCTTCCTGGAGTATGAGCCTAGGTTGCTTTGGGCTTGATCAGATTCTATTAGCTGTGCCCCTCTGGTTTCTGCCTTCCTCTCTACTGCTAATGCCTCCAGGTTGCACTGAGAGAAGCATCACTGTGTCTATCTTTCTTCCCAATGAAGCTCTTTTCTCAACTGCTACAAGCAGTGAAGATGGCAAAGAGCAGCTGGCATATGAGTCTGGAGAGGAGGAGGATGAAGAGGAGGAGGAGGAGGAAGAGGACTTCAAGCCTTCTGATGGGAGTGAAAATGAAATGGAGACAGAAATTCTGGACTATGTGTGAGCAGTCTGGCTTCTGCTGGACAGAATCAATCTCTCCTCATGGTCTCCCTGCCAGCTGAAGGCTCAGCCACCATACCCAGGATGGGGAAAGCAGAACTTGCTCTCAGATGACAACAGTTTCTCTGCACTGACTGCAGGGCCATCATTCCTGGGGCTGAGGAGCCATTCCCTACCTTTGCATAAGAGCAACCTCCACAGATTCCCAGGAAAGCACTCAGACTCCAAACCAGCTCCAGCAGAGAGGAGAAACTGCCTTCCAAATCTCTCCCTGGGTGGGAAGTGCAGCTTGGCCATGTGGAAAATAGCACAGGTGCCTGAGGAGATGCTGAGGGAACACTGGAGTGCTGCCCTGCTGCTGCTCTAAGGTGAATGACAATCCAGCACAGCCCTGCCTTGGGGCAGAGACATCTGAGCATCATTATTTTATTGCAAAGACTAATTACATTGCTGTGTACAAGTCACACTAGGCAGTGTGCTCCTTCATTGAAGTGGTACAAAATACATATGGTACAGCCAGTCCCTCTGGTGCTGGGGGACAGCAGCAGGAGGGGAGGGGGACAGTGGGAGCCAGCATGGCCCCAGGGTGGGAGGCAGGAGGCTGCCCCTGCGTCAGGGAGCATGGGGCTCCCATCATCTGCAGGGACAGGGGATGCCATCCCGAGGGGACACGGGGCTGGGAGAGCTCACATCCAAGCACCCTCTTTTCCACCTGGTGCCAGGGATCTGCAGCTGAGCCCTGACCCCCTGGCCCTTCTCCTGGAGCTGGGGAAGGTGCTGCACCCACCCAGCAGCATGGAGAGAGAGGGAAGAGGAAAGAAGGGCTGGGAGGAAGCGCTTAAAAAAATCAAGAGACAGAGCCAGGAGCAAAAGGTCTCCCTTCAGTTAGTGTTTCCTACAGTGATTAAAACAAGCGTCTCTGCCCCTGCTTGAAGGATGAAGTGGCAGGGAAAAGAAGGGAGGAGGTGGCCAGTGGGGTTTGCACCCCACGAGCACAGCAGAGCAATGCTGCTGCTGCCACCATCCCTCCCAGCAGCCTTAAATAGCAGAGTGGGGCGAGGAGGAGAGGGACTGAGCTGTGGGGCAGGGGGAGGCTGGATTAGTAAAATGTACAAGTTCATCTCTTCTATTTACAACCAATAAATATTGAAAAAAAAAAAAAATCAGTAAACTTTGTTTTATACAAAACCCAAAAGTCTCATTGCTGCTTCTCCCATGGTCAGGGTGTGGAAAAGATCCTGTTCAAGCCCAAGGGGAGTGGCACTTTCTGAGGACCAGGCAGTGGGAGCCAGAGCACCCTGAGCTCTCCAGCTCCTCACGAGACCCAAAGTCTCTTATTTACACAAGTTCAGACAGGAATTTGCTCTCCTTGTCCTTCTCCTCCTTAGGCTGGGAGCACTGGGAGCACGGCCCAAAGCTTCCCCTGACGACAGTAGAAGAGACACTGGCATTTGATCTTTGGTGCAAGTTTGAACATGGGCTGCTGAGGTCCAGCTGGATCAGGGAGAGGAGTGAGACCACACAGGCTTCCAGTTGTGGAGAGCACAAGGCTCCTGCACACAGCCCTCTTCTCCTCTACAGGGCTCCAAGTTGCATCCTCTCCAGCTCACCTCCCAGCTTGGGATGTCCGCAGCTTCTCCAAGGGAAGGACAGGCAGAGACGTGCAGCAGTGGGGATGCCAGTTATCCCAGGCAGGAAGGAAGGACATGGAGGTAAAACACCACCAGGAAAGCTGGAGAGGAGAGCACCACACTGGTGGGGGAGAGACTTTGCAGCCCCAGGGGGTGGCTGGCTCGTGCCCTGCTCCTTGCAAACAGGCCCCGCTGCGAGCCACCCTCCCCGGCTCGCTCGGACACAAGGCACCTACGGCAGAGGTGGGCTCCAGCTCTGGGCTGGCTGGTGGCTGGGCTAGTGTCGCACCGTGGAAGGATTAAAAAAAGAGAGAGAAAACAAGAGAGAGACATCCCCTCCCCTGCCTTCCTGGGGTAGGAAGCAAACCAAAAAAGACCTGATTGAAACGGGGGCTTGTGCGGAGAGAGGCAGAGGCTGGCAGCGGTCGCCCAAGGAGCTTGGCTCTCGGTGTGTGGCCATCCCCCGCGGCTGAGGGTTGCTCCTCTCGCCCTGCCAGGCAGGCAGGCAGCACAAGGACCAAGCCTGGAGCAGCCTGGCCCTCCCCCAAGGCCCCGTCGGTGATGGGTGGCAGTTGGGGCTGGTGGCTAGAAGATGCCTTTGGCGATCTTCAGGCCTTTCTGCTTCATCCTGGGCAGGGTGGAGCTGGAGCCGTGCTTGATCTTCACCCCCTTGGAGAAGCCTCGTTTCTTGAGCACAAAGTCATAGTTGGCAGCAGAGTTCATGGCGTAGAAGACGTTGGCATTGTCAGGGATCTTCAGCTCTGGAAAGGAGCAAGGAGAGGGGTCAGAAAGGGGCCCAGAACGTGGTTGAGTCTTGTCCACAAAGAGCTCAGACCGTTCTTGCTGTCACCTGGTGCCACCCAGGCTGCAGTATTGCATGGGCAGGCAGGGACACAGCCCCCAGGAAAGCCTTCCCACAGGCTAGCACTCACCTCTCTCCTCTGAGATGATCTGGACGAGCTCATAGTCTTCAGGTCTGTCCCCATCCAAGTTGTGTTTGGCCATGGCCTTGCGAATAACAACCGGAGTCTTATCCTGGCTCGTCACCTGTGAGCACAGAGCCTTATTAACCCAGGGAGGGGGTAAAACACTGCCAAGCCTCCCACCACCCTCTCCTCACATCCAAGCGGGGCTGAGCTCCCCTCCCCAGTGTCACCGTGGCCGTCCTGCACTCACCAGGATGCTCTTGTACATGTTGCCATTGTCCACAGCCAGGCTGACTCGGATGATGCAACAGTCATCGACCTGCTGGTTGTAGAGAGGGAGGGAGAGGGAGGAGTAGCTGGAGATGCCGGAGACGGAGCGCTTGTGGGTCCGGGAGGCTGTCACCGGCGTGGAGGAGACAGAAGAGGACGAGGCACTGCTGGAGCCCGAGCCGATGCCCGACGTGTCCAGGGAGGAAAGGGAGGTGGATTCCCAGAACTGGAGGGCAGGGAGGAGAGGGGATGCGGAGGACACAGTGGGTTTAGCTTCTCCATCAGCCACAGACGGTGTGTACCAGCGCTGGGGGAGGGAGGCCAGAGGGATCTCACTGACCTGTGACAACGGGGGACCGATAGGACTACAGCCGCTGAAGGCACGAGAGCCCTGCCATGCTGCCAGAGCAGCCAAGGGCAGGAACATCCCTAGCCCCTCAGCAGGTCAGAAACAGCCCCCGGGACCCCCACCCACTCCCAGGGTAGAGATGAGGCAGTCCCAATCTGCCTCTGGAGGCCTGGACCCAGTGAGCTGCCCCATACCTTCTTCTCCTGGCAGTCAGGGGACTCGGGGATGAAGCTGATGTTGATCTCCTCCACGTCGGAGCTGCTGGAGCCGGCGGAGGTGACACTCACTGAGTCAGTGGCATCCCCACTGCACAGGTACTGCCCACACTTGAGCTGGTCAAAGGACTTCGAGTGGGAGCTGCCACTGGTGCAGGGCTCGGTGCTCGGAGGCTGCCGGCTGCCAGGAGAGAGGTGAATGGGTGAGAAGGGAGCAGAGCAAAGGGGCATGTGGCTGGCAGGACAGCAGCCACCTCAACCCAGTCCCCTGCAGTGCTCAGCCCAAGATGCCCTGAGCTGGCCCCTGATCCACCCCACATGCCTCCTCCCCACAGCCCCCTGGGGATGAGCAGACTCACTCGCTCCATCTCTTGATGATGCCTGTGTTCTTCTTTGCTTTCAGCGTGTTGCTGGCTGACTCGGAGAGCGGCTCGATCTCACACGACAGCCCGTAGCTGCAAGGGGAGACAAGAAGCTCTGAGTGAGCTCTGTGCTGGCACAGCAGGCAGTGGAGCACAGGGCAGTGGCTGCTGAGCAGCTGGAGGAGAGGAGTGTTGGGACCTCCTGGTGGCAGCACAGCTCTGGCCCCTGCTCACACTCACCTCTCAGCCTCGCTGAGCCTCTCCAGGCTGTGGAACCAGTCCACGAACTGGTCCTCCTGGGTGAAGCTGTAGTTGTTGCAGGCTGACTGCAGCAGCTTGATCTGAGCAATGACTTCAAACTCCTGCAGCAAATAAAGGTTGTGAGACCAGAGCTGCTGGCCAGCATCCCCCTCCCCAAAATCAAGGAACATACAGCAAAAAAGGAGAAGGATCAACCCCAAGGTGACTGGCACAGCCTGGGCTTGCACCAAGTCAGCCTCCCATGCTGCTGCCAGGGCAAAGCTCTTACCTTCCTTCTCTTCTCAAAATTGATTAGTCCACCCTGGAAAAGAAGGAGCTCAATGTCAGTGTGGAGCAGGCAGAGAAATATCACTCCCATCCCTCCCCTGGCCCCTGGCTCACTGCCACTGCACTGTGCTATTGCCATGGGCTGACAGAGGTGGATGTGCAGGGTCAAATGTAGCATACAGAAGGTGCAAAGTAGGACCTAGGATGTGCAGTGTCTGATACAGAAGGTGCAGTGTAAGATAAGAGGATGCAAAAGAAGGTGCAGTGTAAGATAAGAGGATGCAGAAGTAGATGCAGTGTAAGATAAAAGGATGCAGAAGAAGGTGCAGTGTAAGATAGAGGATGAAGCACTGGATACAGGATGCAGAAGGTGCAGTGTCAGCTCTAGGACACATGAGGGACCAGCTCTCCATTTATGAGCCCAGGCTCTGGGCTGGCTGTGCAGAGGAAGTGGAGGATGGAGATGATGAAGCTACATACATCCAGGAAATCCTTCATGGCAGTGTCGAGCATCACCAGGTCAGTCAGGAAGGTGCCAAGGTAGGGAATGGTACCCTGCATCACACCCTGCAGGGACAGCAAAGGACAGGCAGGGTCAGCAGAGGGCTGGGAGCAGCCTGGGCAGCCTCTGGGGACAAGGCACAGGGGTGGCTGTGCCACACTCACCATCTCTCGCTGCTGCTGCTGCCGCTTCTGAGCCCTCTTTGGGTTGATCTCCAAGGTGGCAAATTTGGATGTGCCCTCCTGGATGGGGGAGAGAGGTGGGCATCAGTGTGGGTAGCAAACAGCACTAACAGAGCAGCCAAAATTCCCTCCCCCCCTGCTTTTATTGGTACAGCTTTCCTTGTAGAGAGGAAGAGGGGGAAGGGAAGAGCAGGAAATCAAAGCTGAGCTTTTTCATGGCTCACAAGGAGCAGAGGCTTAGCGAACAGGAACTGCTGCTCCCATTTCCAGCTCTGGATAAATAGCTCCTTAATGGGATGTTTGCTTTGTTCCCTTTTGCATTTTGTATCCTCTCAGCCCCCCTAAACTGGAGCTAGGCTGGGAACCTGCAGAGAGGCTCCACAAACCCACCCAAAATCAAGAGGACTTTGCACCAGGCTGTTCAACTGCAGCTGCCTCTAGGGAGAAGCTGTCACCTGGTGCCCTGGATCCTCTCCCACTCCTTATCTCTGCTTGCTCAATTGCTTTCCAAGCTTCAGGCAATGACAACTTTTGGGTGGAGAAGCAGAAAGCCCAGTCTGGTCCAAAACCCCTCCCTCAGTTCCCCAGACTCAGCAAGCCCTGCCTGCAACCTAAAGCCAGAGCTTTAGAGAGCCTGGTAGCTGGAACATCATGGAAACTTCTGCCAGCATCAGCCCCAGCTCCCTGGCAGAGACAGAGTGCTGTGGCTGCTGCTTCCCCATACCTTGATGAGAAGCTCCCTGCTCAGTGAGTGGTTGTTCTCGTCAGAGAAGATCTCGGAGAGCTCATGGAATGTGCGGAAGCTCTCCCTGCTCAGAGACAAACAGCAGAAGTCAGCAGTGCTGCCACCCTGGGCTCTCTTTCTGCTCACCCAAAGGACCCCCCCCCAATCCTCCCAGCTCTTGCTGTTTGGGTGTTTTGCATGGAAAGGTGGAGGAGGTGATGCTGCTTTTATATCCTCAGCCTCCTTAGGTCCCTGACACCTTACACTGGTCCCTGGGTTTTGGGCACGCTCCAAGAAGCAATGCTGGAGCTGAGATGTTCCCATCTACACATTCAAGTGCCACAGACACAACACAAGCTCCCCTTTGAAACCTGCCCATGGCTGCAGGAGCTCAGAAAGCCTCTGCTCACCGTAGAACCTCATCCCAGGTCTTCTTCAGGCGGTGGATGGCATTGCACTGCAGAGCTGAGAGGATGGCTCGCAGGGAAGAGAAGTTCTTCAGGATACGACACTCCTGGGAGCAGGAGAAGGAGATGAGTGAGTGCCAGAGCAAGGCCAGGCATCTGCTGCCACTCACACACAGCAGCAGCTCAGCCCTGGGCTGAGGCAGGAGGTGAAGGGCATGGGGAGCTGCCCTACCCGAGCCACTTCAATCCATCTCTCCACCACCTTGGCTCTCTGCTGTGGCTTCAGCGACCTGTCCCCGAGGCAGGTGGCAATGACACAGTTGGCCACGCTGTTGAACTGTGACACTGTGGCTCGGATGGTGGGGGCCAGGTGCTCCTTGCCCTTCTTGTCTCGCTGGGACCAGATGCAGCCCAGGCAGTGGTAAGGCACCACTTTCTTAAACAGCTCCTGAGAGATAAAGGGAGGGAGATGAGTCAAGTTTGGGGTCCTTGGGAAGGGAGCAGGCTAGGAGGAAAGGATGGAAGGGAAGAGACAGGGGTTTGGCCAGAGCAGCAGGGAGCTGGCTGTTAATGAGTACTCACAGCATCCATCAGTGTGAACTGTTCTGCCACCATCTCTGGGGAGAAGGAGAGGAAATCTGGCTTCCCATCCCCAACCCCGTTCTCCTCCAGCAGCTGGAAGCTGCAGCCACCATGGTCCACAGCTGTTAAGAGAGGGCATGAAGCTGAGCATCACAGTGCTGCCCTGAGCCCAAGCTGTCCCACACCAGCTCTCTGAGGACACTCCCAGCCCACCACCCAGGCTCTTCATTCTCATCTGGCTTCACACCTCAAGAAAGGAGGCTCAGATAAAAGGATAGGCATTTCAAACCCAAGTGTCTGCAGAGGATTTAAGGCAGATTAGCTAATCCATTTAGAAATCCCACTTCTGGTTCCGTTGGATTAGCTTCCTGGTGTACCTCCATGTAAATAAACCCAGGCAGGGTTTATAGTGCTTCACCTATGTGGGCACAAACTGGAAGCCAGGAGGTTCCAGCTGAACAGGAGGAGAAACTGCTTTGCTGTGAGGGTGCAGAGCCCTAGCCCAGGCTGTCCAGAGAGCTTGTGGAGTCTCTGGAGAGATTCCAAACCCACCTGGAGGTGACCCTGCTTTGGAGGTTGGACTAGATGATCTCCAGAGATCCCTTCCAACCCCTACTTTGACCCAAGGTTTTGGAGCCCCTCAATGCCAACCAGCAGCACTCTCTCCACCTGCAGCCCCAGAGGAGTCCCTGCAAGCAGGGAAAGGATCCCAACCTTCTGCTTCGGCCTCGCTCTGCTCTTGCTGCTGGAACTGGGCCAGCAGGATGCGGGCTCGGCGCTCCAGGTCGGAGCCAGGGATGTTGTGGCGCACGTAGGAGATGAGCTGCTTCAGGCACGAGAAGTCCGGGGGCTTGCGGAAATCCTCGGAATACTGATCGAGCCAGGCACCCAGGATGGAGGAGATGGTGCTGCAGGGAGAAAGGGGAACACAAGCAAAGCTGTGTGAGAATCAGCTGCCACAAGAAACCCACGTGCATCCCAACACATCCCAGGAACAGCCTGGGATGAGAACCAGAGACACCCTTCTCCTGTTCACCCCCAGCATGGCCACAGACTTACTTCTTCAGCTCCATCCTCTCGTCCACAGCATGCCTGGCATGGTCCCCATTTGCCTGCACGTGGAGTTTGCCATACCTGCAAGAGCACAGCGAGGAGGCAGTGAGCATCCTGGACTTAGCTGACCCTGAAGCACTGCCTCTTCTCCTTGCCCATCACCTGCCAGGGGGCTTGAGATGAACCTCCCCCCATGCACACCCTGCCATAGCTATGGGAAGCAGCCAGCACTGGCCACCCCACAGCAGGGGACCAGCTGGAAGAGCTCCAAGCTCTCTGGGAAGTTGTGTCCTGCCCCAAAACCTTCCCAGTGATGGAGCTGGGAGAAGCCCATCAGCCCTCTAAGAGGTGACAGCAGAAGATGCTGGGGCTGTTGAGCTCAGAGCACCCCTAGCTGTGGTTTGGGGTTCAGGGCAGCCTCACCTGTTAAGCAGCAGGTCCAGCACTTGCTTGGTGGTGGCAAAGGCTCGGTAGGTGCACAGGAAGATGGTGACATAGGTGGAGTCATTGCCCTTGAAGGCTGACACCAGGTACTCCACCAGCTTCTCCAAGGTCCCAGCTTTGATCGTCCGCACCTTACACGTCTCGTAGAGGTTTAAGGCAGACTCATTCTCAAACTGCTGGGACAGCAGCACAAGTGAGTGGGATGGGTGAAGAGAGACACATTTAAAGTGCTATGAGGTCCCACCAGCTTCAGCAGCCACCCTTTGGGTCTAGGCTGAGGCTACAGAACCTCTGCAGTGCCTGGGGCTCTGGGACAGGCCTGGGGAAAGGAAAGCTGAGTCTCCTTAGACACCGAAGACCAGCAACCCAGCTAGGAAGACTTGAGCCTTTGGGAAATACCAAAGTTGCCAAATGGTTTGGTTTCCCTCATGCCCCTTCCTGTGTGGCACAGAGGCCAGCAGGTTCTCCCACGCCCCTGCTCCCAAATAAATGCAGGATTCCCAGATAAGGCTTAGAAGGACAAGAAATACATGGAGGAGGATGAAGAGGTGCAAGACATAGGCTGGTATTGACCCTGCCAAGCCCTGACATCATGTCACCACATGTCTGGTGAGGAAACATCTGAAACCCCTGGTGGGAGGAGACTGGCAGAGCCCCAACAGCTTACCCCCAGCCATCTCTGCCCTTTGTTGGCTGTGTGATGGAGCTGCACCTTGCGCAGCGAGATGCTGTAGATCACACCATCCTCCAGCTCTTCTCCAATCTCCTGTGTGGAGCTCTGCACAGGAGAAACAAGATACACCATGAGATAAGGGGAGGAAAGCGTGGCAGAGATGCTCTGAAGGGCTCCTATGAGGCATCCTGGCAAGCCAAAGCAGCAGCTGGCAGGCAGCAAGTCTCCTTTGCCTGCTCCAAAAGGCAAAGCAGGGGCCTGTGGGACACCTGAGCCTGCACAATGACAGAGCCAAGACTAGGGGAAGCCACTCTTGGTCTGTTCCATGTCCCAGCACTTCTGCAGATCATTGAGCACAGCCAGGACAGGTCCCTGGACCCCTGGGGACAGGCACCACAGCCTGACCCAGCTGCTCTGTGACACGGAGACCACCTTGGTGAGGGAAGAAGGGATACTCCTTGGGGCAGGTGCCCAGGCACACACCTCCCCCAGCCACACATGCCAGCATTACAAGGACAACCTGGTTCCCCTCCTCCTCCTCCTCTCCCACCACACTCTGCTGAGTCAGTGCCTCTCCTAAGAGGATTTATCCAGATCCTATTAAACACCACAGGGATCTCCCCCCCACCAAATGGCAAAACCCACTGCTCAGCAGATGGGGAAAATGCCCAAGAGCAGTAAGCTGGTTAGCAGGGAGAGGTGACCACGTGCTGGAGCTTGGGGACAAGTCCCCCCCCCACACACACTGCATATCACACTGCAGCCAGGGGCCAGAGCCAGCCTGCAGCCTTCCCTGCAACCTGCCTCTCAGGAGCACAAAAATCCCTGGAGCAATGGCAACAACACTAGGCTGGCTGAGGAAGATGATGCTGTGGGGTGAGCCAGGATGGAGCCCCAGGAGTGATGCTGCTCCCTGTAAAAACTCCTCTTCCCAAAGCACTCCCTGAGAACCCAGGAAGAGCCAACACTGCAGAGCTCAGGAAGCACTGACCATGAGCCTGAGCTGCTGTGCCAAACCTGCACCTAACCCCCTCTCCCACCATCCCTGCTCATCCCCATCCCAGCAGTGCTCCCTGAGCTGTTATCCCACCCTGCTCAAGTCAAGTCAAGTTTGTCAGCAGCATGGAATGAAAGCAGGGAACAGCATCAAGGCCAAAGAGGAAGGGAAGAGCTGCTGGCAAAGCCTTGCATCCACTCTAAATCAGCCACCCCTAGAGTGATGGTGGTAGCTCACTTCAGCCCAGGTCAGCTAAGTTATCTGTCTTCTACCTATAGATGCTGGAAGAAGTAAGAGATGTGGGAATTCTTCCCAGTTTGACTACAGAGACCACTAAACCCTGGTGGCCACAGCTACATGCCATCCTCTAGAAGTGACACCAGGAGACAGCTGCCTCTTGAGCACACAAACCCAAGGAGGAATGACAGAGAAGGGACATCACTATCACCAGGGCTTCCCATCAGCTCTCCTAGGCTCTCTCCCACTCTTCCATCAGATCTACACTGCTTATCTTCCAGCTCTGCTGACTTTGGGCTGGAGGAAAGCTCTGGATCTAGCACAACCAGAGCCCACTACAGTCCAGCTCACAAAAAGAGACTGAGCTGCTGTAAACCCCAGACACAGACACCAAGAACAACCAGGAGCTTGTTGAGATGCAATTAACTTCATCAAGAAATCAAACCATCCAGGAGGACAGAAATGTGCCTGGATCAGCCCATGACTCACTGGCAGCTGCTGGGTGAGCAGAGTGGAAATGCCCATGAGTGGGCAAGGGGGTTCCTCTCTGGCCTCTGGGCCACGTGCAGAGGATACACCCAATTCTGATGTGTGTAGCAGCACATTTCATTTCCTTCCCTTCCCATAGCCCACAAAAAAACTGTCCAATTCATTCAGTTTTTTTGCTGTCCCCCAGAGTTCCCCCTTTGCAAACCACACACAGAGGACACAGCTTCCCAGAGCTCCTCAGCCAAGAGCCAGGAGAGCTGCTACACTGCTGCTTTCTCACATTTGGCTATTTATATTCTGGGTGAGCTTCCTCTTTCCTACCACTGCTGCTCCAAATGCTGATTGGGCATTCCACACATGTTGGGTAAAAAAAACCCAAACAACGAAGGCAAAAGCAGCAGCAGGATGGAGGCAGTGAAGTTCTTACTCCAACACCTGCACCAAAACACACGTTTCTCCTTTGGTAGATAAGGAGACACAGGGTGGGAGAGGCACAAAGCCTTGACCTGTGGCTTATGGACCAAGAACAGCCAGCCAGAATCATGAAGGTTGGAAGAGACCTCGGAGATCATCAAGTCCAACCACAGCTGTCACCACCATGCCACTAACCCATGGCCCTAGAGCTACATCTCCAAACCTTCCCAGCTGCAATCAGGGGAAAGGGAAACGGGGGGGCAAAGACAGGGAAACGGGGGGGCAAAGACAGGGAAACGGGGGGCAAAGACAGGGATAAAGGGAAACGGGAAAGAAACAAAAGGGATAAAGGGAAACGGGAAAGAAAGAAAAGGGATAAAGGGAAACGGGAAAGAAAGAAAAGGGATAAAGGGAAACGGGGGCAAAGAAAAGGGATAAAGGGAAACAGGAAAGAGGAAAGAAAAGGGGAAAAGGGAAACCAGAAAAGATGAAAGAAAAGGGAAAGGGGAAAGAGCAGAGCAAAATCCTAGCTAGGCATCTGCATTGCAGAAAAGGTCTGAGCTCAGGTGTTTTTTGTCAGAGAGGATTAAGCATGAGCACACAGCATCCAGCATCCTGCTCCTTCCACACAGCCCATTAGCCAACCATTCCCAGGTCTTAAGAGCTCTGCTCTCCTGTGCCCTGGGTTAGTGCCTTGGCCTCCAAAGCCACAAAATAATGAACTGGTATTGGGAAAAGGTATTAATCCCAGCACACGTGGAAGAGGCAGCAGTGCTTCAAGTGCTTGAAGGGATGCTCCCTGGAAAACAGCTGGTTTAGGGATCAAGATATTTCTGTTAACTCTGTTCCCTCTCAGCTGGGCTACAGGAAGGGGTCCCACAGCCTCCAGAGTTTCTCTGCTCTGTGCTTTCAAAGGGCTGCCAGAGAGAAGCAGACACTAACCCTGCCCATGGGAAGCCAGGAAGCTGTGCCTGTTGGGAATCAAAAGCCTCACTAGCTAATGAGACAAGAAAAGGCAGAGCTGAGCCTCACAGACATGCCCAAGAGTTTCTCCAGGAAAGCTCCACATCTGCACAAATTCAAAAGGATTTGATGAAAGCCTGGAAAAACCCAGACACACAGAAAGTGAGGGCTTGCTCTTTACAATCCCCAGTCCTTTCTCAGAACAACCCCTTCCCATCAGCAAGGGGAAAGAAGCCTTTCCAGGAAGGAAAGGAACCACCTCCTGCATGGTGGACTCATCTCAAGAGCTCACTTTCGTTTCACCCTCAAGAACAAAGCCCAAAGTCATGCAGCAAAGAACAGAGACTCTGGGGCCTCTCATGGAAATGGAAGTGTCTGACGTTCCAGGAAAGGAGATTGGAAACAGCCACCCCCACGGAGTGGAAGGAGAAGGAGGGCACTTCCCTGAATCAAAGATAAGCACCACAAAAGCAGAAGCATCTCGTCTCCTACCCCTCACAATCAGCACACACAGCACAACATCCTCCTCACGGGGACTTCCAGGCAAAAACCCCTGGGGGGGATGTTCCCACATGGCTCTGCTGCTCAGCATCTTCCCGTCAGCAGTTTCCATTTCCCAGCCACACTCAGGAAGGCTATAAAGAAAGCTACAGGTCACCCCCAGCAGCTTGCCCAGCATCACCTCCAGGTGCCTCTGGAATCTCTGCACACAAGGAGACTCCACAAGCTCTCTGGGCAGCCTGGGCCAGGGCTCTGCATCCTCACAACAAACAACTTTCTCCTCCTGCTCAGCTGGAACCTCCTGGCTTCCAGTTTGTGCCCATTGGCCCTTGGCCTGGCCCTGGGCACCCCTGAGCAGAGTGTGGCCCCAGCCTCTTGCCCCCTGCACCCTTCAGCTCTTGCTGAGCATGGAGCAGCTCCCCTCTGGCTCTGCTCTTCTCCAGACTCAGCAGTCCCAGGGCTCTCAGCCAGAGATGCTCCAGTGCCTTCAGCATCTTGGGAGCCTTTGCTGGACTCTCTGCAGCAGTTCCTTGTCTCTCTTGACGTGGGGAGCCCAGAAGGGCTCTCTCCAATGGCTCTCTCCAGCCAGCACTGGCCTTGCTTGAGCCAGTTGATGTCCTGCTGTATCCTTCCTCTTCCTGTTGCCAGAGCTCCAGTGCCCCACCACAGCTCAGCTGCAGCCCTGCTCCCAGCACAGAGATGCCAGGCAGATGGACATGAGTCCTTTGGGTTTTTTCACACTCTCTGCCTTCCTTCCTGTCTGCTCAGAGCTGCCTCAAACCAGGACCTATTCCAACAGCCCATGAAAACCTAACAACAAAGGGCAAAACAGGAAAAGAACAGGAAAAGGGCCAGAAGCTACACTTCAAACCATGATGAAAAGGAGGTGTATTTGCAAAAGGCAAAGAGCTGAGGGCCTGCTCTTCCCCCACAGCTGCTGGGCTCTGCTGCCAGGCTTTCCTGCCACCCTGAGCTCTGTTTCAGGTGTTCCAGCATGGAAAGCTGCAGGGAACAGCCCCAGTGCCAGCACTGGGATCATGATGGGGCAGAGGGAAGAGGCACATCACCCCATAACTGCCTCCTGAGGGGATTTTATATCTCCTTCCTCAGGATCTGAGGCCAACAGGCAGGAGTGATCCTGCACCCATAACCCAGAGAGCTTACAGACAATATTCACAGCTTCCCTCCCTCCTGCAGCCTCCTGGCTGAGGGAGAAGAGAAAGCAGTGGCTGGTGGATGGGTTACAAAGGCATCTTGTGACTTGCAGGCAGTGAGTCAGTGGCTGGAGAGAGGATTAGGAGCTCAGCACTCGGGTCCAGACACGAGGCAAAGCACATACACAGGATTCCTTCCCCATTTGCTTTGGTTTGCTTTTAAAGAAAACTAAGAGCCTGCCCCAAACACAAAGACTTTTTCACCCTCTTTTTTTACAGTCAGGAAATGAAGAGTCAAAGATCTACCATGATACTCTATGTCCACTCCATCCCCTCAGCCTCCATGGGGCAGCATCAGGCTCCCAGATGCAGGACAAGGATCAGCCTTGCAACACTCTGGGCAAAAACAAACTCCATCTGCTGCTAGCAGTGCCACAGATGACTCCTGAAGTCCAAACCCTCTGTTTCCAAGAACATAAAGACCACCAGCATCTTAAAGGCAGGACTTCCCTGGTGTTTCCTACCAGGAGATGTGCTGGGATGGGCTTCCATCCAACTCAGACAACTGAGTGCAGCAGGTTTTGCTTCCTCTCTAGGTTCATGGAAAAAAGAAGAAGATCCCACTGACACAGCAAGTTCTGCCTCTTGCTCCACAGTCCTCAGAGCTGTGTGCTCGTGACTGCTCCAGCGTGTGCCTCAGCAGCATCCCTGCTCTCTGCCAACACCTACAGAGGAAGGACCCAGGTGAGCATCACTGACAGAGCTGCTGCTCCACTACCAACCCACCTAGAGCCTGCAGAGGAAAGGACTCAAAGTGAAACCATGACCAACGTGGATGCTGAGAACTGCTGCATCAAACCTGAATCCTCACTGCTCCTCAGTGAAGGTTGAGTGGCTCACAGATCTCAGCTCAGGAGAAAGGTCTGTATTTCACTGAGGTGGAAATGAATACTGCCAAAAATGGAACAGAAACAAGGTCAAAAATGGATTGTTTGTGTGTGGGTACAGAGGCACCTGTCAGTCCCATGCAGCATGACAGCTCCTTCACAGAATCACAGAGCATTAGGGGCTGGAAGGAACCTCTGGAGATCAGCTAGTCCAACCTCCCTGCAAGAGCAGGAGAAGCTAGAGCAGGCTGCCTTGTTTAAATGTGAAGAAAAACAAGGTTTGTCCCCCCAGGAAGTTACAGTTCAAGTCTGGTCTAAGGTTACTCCATCAACTCCCTGCTGGAACAGGGTCCCTTGGGCCCTTCTGCACTGTGTTCCCTCTGCAGCAGCAAGAGCTGCCATGAATGGTTGGGAAGAGATGGTGATTAGGTTGGCATTTGGAGCTGACATGCCTTGAAACTGACTGTATGGTCAGCCCTGAGATGTCACTTCTCTCTTAACCCACATTATCCACAACATCCAGATTTGTCTGCTATTCCAGCTCCAGGGCAATGCTTTTCCCCTGCCTGTATCAGCATCTGCAAGGAGGGACTTCATCTAGCCCAAAAGCCAAGTCCTTCTCATTCTCAGAGACACAAAGCCTTGAACAAATAAATACTCTCCTGCTTTCAGCTCACAGCCCATGGGCCAAGTCTAGACAACCAAAAAGTGAAGTATCAGCTGCTCTAAACCCAGCTGCTTCTGTCAAACCTCCCTCCTGGCACGTAGCTGACCTGCATGAAGCATGCTCACATCTGGGCACACATCTGCAGCACCAGCAAAGCATGTGGGACATGCAGAAAGTGATGGCAGCTCCAGGCATAAAACAGCAGCCCAGATGCAGGAGGTGCAGCCCCCTCATGCCATGCTGAAGCATCCCACCCACCCCAAGCCAATACTCCCACCATTCCCAAGCAGCCTGGATCAGCTGCAAGTGGCTCTCTATGCAGTAACTCACCTGCTGTACCTTGCAGAGGAGGAAAAAGCCAGCAGGGAGTGAGTCCTAGCCTCCTGTAACGTTGAAGGTGCACAGATTGGGGTGAACAAACTGGAGGTTGTCCAAGAGCCACAGCCCTGTCTGGCTGCAGTCTGCCCTCACTAGGGTAACTGTGCCATCACCCTTCAGCTCAATTTGAACAAGGTTCATTTCAGTTTAGCTCAGACACATCCTCAACTTAGATAAGCTGAAGCAAAGTAAGCCCTCAGGAAATCAATGTATCCACACAGGTGTTTACTCTGCCTGACATCACCTGGTGCAGCTGACATGGGCAAAGCCAACAAGACTCCTGGATCCCCCTTTCCCCAAAAATCCCACTGGAAGGAGGAAGGGAGGATGCTTGGGGTTGGGGAGGAAGGTTCTAGCTGCCCCAGAGCTGGGCAGGTTCAGGCAAAGCCAACAAGCCTCTCAGATTCCCCCTTTCCCCAAAATCCCACCACTCCATCCTGCTGGAAAGAGGAAGGCAGGATGCCTGGGGAAGCAAGGGGACATGACTCTGGCTGGCCCCAGAGCTGGGCAGGTTGAGGCCCTGGCCCAGCCTGGTTGAATGGCAGCACTGTGCTCCTCGGGGCCGGAGCAGGGTTGGCAGTGGCACGGGAATGGCCTCTCCGGATGGCTTGCTCTTTGTGTGCGTGTCTGCAGCAGGGTGACCCAGTAAACAGCTGAAGCAGAGAAAATGCAGGAACGACCCAGTGCAGAGAGGCAGTGAGGGGCTGCCAGGGAAAAGGAGGGGAGGAATAAATACGAGCCTTTGTTCTCTGGCCCTGTCCCACTCCCAGCCCAGCCGGGATGACGTCGCATCACCTCCTCCATTTGCTGCCTCCCTGCTTCCTGGGGCTGAGCCCCTCTTGTCCCAGCCTCCTCCTGACACCCACAGCCCCAGCATGTCCCATCTCATCCCTGCTGCAGGTCTCAAGCCATCCTTTCTTTTGGGGAGAGATTCTCCTCTTGGCTGGTCCCCTCCCTGCTTGTTCCCTTCCCTGGGGCGCCTGTGGCAAGCTGGGAAGGCGAAAGAGCAAGAGCAAGCACTTTTGCTTTGTAATCAAGCAAATTGCACCGTGGGAGTGTTCCTTGCCAAGGTGTCAAGGAGGCAGTAGGTGCTCTAGAAGCAGACACAGAGGCAGGAGTCAACAAGCCAGCACCTGGGGGGGGGGGCTGCAAGCAGGATGTTCAGTCAGCTAAGATTGAGTTCCAGAGCAAAGCAACTGAGAGCTTAAGTGTAATTGGCACCTGAGGGGAGAAAACAGCCTAATAATTAAAAAATAAAGAAAAAGAAAAGAAAATCCAGCTGTTGTCAAGTGCCTGAACACACATGTCCTAGCAGTGAAGTCTGGACCCTAGCCCTGTGCTGGATCCTGAGCCACCTGAGAACAGCTGTGGTAGGAGGAAAGTGGTGGGATCCAGGCAGAGCAGCCAAGGGTGGTGGGATGAATCCCCTCCCCAGACCCTCAGCTCTTGCACTCCTAGGAGTGAGGATCTGCTGTGGACTGTGTCTGAGCAAGTGGTGGGACAGGGCCTGCAGGCAGCCAGCCTTCCATCAGCTGTTAGCCAAAGCCTTTGGGGTGGCAGTGGGAGAGCAGGCAGCCTCACCCAGGGTTTCTTCACTTTCTCACCTACCCTGATTCAGCATAGATTTTTGGGACTATGTTTTCTCTCACCCTCAGAGATGGCTGAAGATGAAGGCTAAGGCGTGTTAAGACATAACAGACATTTCAGGAGTGACCAAGCACACAACCAGTTTCTAGGCACGTCAGCTCCAAATGCCAAGCTGACATTGGGGACACAGGCCATCAGGATTTCAACCCAGTGCTGGCTCACCACAGACATCTGCAGACAAGCATTCCCTCACCTTCCTCTAGGAAGCTGCTCTTTCATGGCAGGTAAACCACCTCACAAGTAAGCCTGTTCCTCCTGAGCCAGCACAGGCATGCTCCTGCCCTGACTCATCTGTTCCTGCCACCCTGCCCTGTTCTTCTCCTGGCAGCATCCCTGCAGCTCACCCTCCCAATTTTGAGGGAGAACAAACCCCGAGATACCCCAAAATGTGATGTGCACAATAAGCACTGGGCAGCATCAGTGTGAAGAGGGCAGAGATGCCCACCTTCCTCCTCTAGCTCCTTTCCTTATACATCACCAGGACTAAGGCAGCTCAAGCCTCAATCAGTCCCATCCTCCCAGAGCTGAGTTTTGCTGAGGAACACGCTGACTAAGGACCAAGAGAGATGGAGTTTGTTGGATTCCCCCCTCAACACAAGCACCACCTCAGGGCCTGAGTGTGTGTTATGACATTGGCATGAGCCATAGCTCCTCTCTGAGTCACCCCCAGCTCTGTGAGGGAGGGACCAGCCAGGCTTGTCTTGATGCCACCTCCTGCTGTCATAAGCAGGATGGAATCTAGTAACCCACATTGTCTAGAAACCCAGTCACCCCAGTGCTGGGCACTGCCACTGCATGGGGAGGAAGGTCCTGAGCAGCACAACTGCAGCTGGCATCCAAGAGCCATTAAAAACAAAGCTGAACTGCTTCGAGCTGATAAACCAAACCCTTGCTCTGCAAAGCCTGCAGTGATGGTTGGGGTGGCAGTGTGGGAGGACAGGGGGGATGCCATCAGCCCCACTTCACACCCCTCACCTCCTCCAGCTCTCCTGCTGCTACTCAGCTTGCATGGAGCCAGACCTTGCTGGCAGCAGGCCACCATCTGAGCCTTTCAGGCAAGTGTCTTTCCACAAAATCCCTGGAGTTTTGGACTGAACTGGAAGGTGAGGTCCCAATTCCCTCGACCACACCAAGGTTGTGTGCTTCAGCAGCTTTGTTTGCTCCCCACAGCTGACTTTTCACCCTGCCAGTCTCAGGCAACATGTTTTGCTCTGCCCCAGCTTGGTTTCCTGAAGTTAGTTCCAGCTCTAAGAGGCAAACCCAATGCAAACACATCATTTCACAAAGGAAAATGCTGGCTCAAGCAGGGAGCCTAGGGCAGGCTCTCAGCTTCCAAAGTCTCCATGGAGACTCAACCACTGCAAAGAGCAGGGAAAGGTTGTGTGGTTTTTGCTCCCTCCCCTGAAAAGGAGTTCTGGTAAGACGGGTAAGGGAGGGAGCCCTTGGACAAGCAGGTTCAGCTCAGCTGCTGTTTGTTCAAGTGTGGTTAGCAGAAAGACAAGCCACTCTAAAAATAATGCCTCAGCATTCCAGATGAAGTTGCCTCTGATGAGTTTCCTCTCCAATCTGTTCTGTTTGCAACTTCAAACAACTTTTTTTCCACCCCCTATCCCCTGTCAGCTCTACTAGTGCCTGGCAGCTGTAGCCCATCTCCATCCTGCTCACCAGGCAGCTATGCCCAACCAGCAGCTCATGTGTAGAGCAGGGAGATGCCCTTCCCCATCCCAGCCTGTTCCTGAGAGCAGAGCTCATCCAAATACCAACTGTGCAATGGAAACCAACTGGCTGCTGTGGAGCTATGCAAGAGAAACTGGCCATGCACGTGCCTCTGCCTGTGCTTCCTCTCCACTGACATTTCCCTGGCACCTACCTCCTGCCTCTCAGGTAGGTTAGAAGCTCAGGGTGGTTATCTAATGTTAAAGTACTGCCCTGTCAGAACCTGCACCAACACAGCCCCTGGAGTGGAACAAAAACAAGCTTTAGAGATTATTTGCATAATGCCATAGCACCAAACCAAATCAGGTGGAAGAAAACAGAGGTTGTTTAGGTGCTGCAGGGTCACCACTTCACCACAGCATGGCCCAGGCAGAGATTTAGGAAAAGACTTCAGGACTTCACCATCCCCTCTGGTAGAGCCCAACAGGCTCACCCACAAAAGCCTTTCTAAAAACACCAGGTTACACAGGAGCAAAGCTCCTCCTGTGCCAGCCTGCAGCATGTTCTGAGCAGGCTCACTGCCCTGATCCTTTCCCAGTGTTCCCATCCAGGCAGAGCCCTGGCAGCAGCTGGGATTAGTCCATGCTGGAGCTCAGCACTGCCTTTCCCTAAGAGCAAAGTCCAAATGCACCTTTATTGGAGCTGTGTGAGCCAGGAGGGCTGGGGCTGCTGTGATGCCTCACGCAGGGACAGGAATGACACACACCAACAAGGAGCCAAACAGCTCCATTCTTGCCCTGCTGCCAGTTTTCCCCAAGCAGGCATGCTCCTGCCAGACACTGCAATCAAGTTTCTATGGGATGCTTAACAGGCCTCCCTGGGCACCCAGTCCCTCCTCCTAAGAGATCTTCAGGCCAGCTCCACCTTGAGATGCTTCTTGCTGCAGAATGCAGACCCTCAGAGCAAACACCACCCACTTGGGACAGGTCGAGGATGCTGCTGTTGGGTCTAACCCAACACCATGCACAGGCTAAACAAATTCACCTCTGGAGAGGGCATGAGCCCCACAACTCAGTTCTTTCTCTCTGAGGCCCAAGAGATGCTTCTAATTGCTGACAGCCTCACCCAGACCCCACAGGTGCCAATCCACCAAAGCTATACACAAGCTCTGACCTGCCACAAGCTATGCTGAAGCCCCCCCAGGGGCCCCCTGCCAGCAGCTCAGCCAGCTTTGTGTCCAAATCCTGCTCCTTAGCAACCACATTTTTTCCCCCCCTTCTCTTGCTGGGTCCGTGGGAGATGGAGAAGTATTTGAGAACTGAAAACAGCTCTGCTGCAAGTAGAGATTTAAATCAAAGGAACATGTCTGCTTGAAAGCCCAGGCACCAGGCAAGCTCTGCAGAGAGCTGTGCTAGAGGAAGTCCAAGCAGAGGATGATGTCCAGCCTTTAAATGTGGTCTAGAGTGACCTAAACTAGCTCTCTGCTCCTTCAATTACACATCCCTCAGGGGACAGAGCAGCTGGCAATTAGAGAGCTGGAAAGGGTGATGGAGGAGCTGCTGATGGTGAAGCCCTTTCTCTAGCCAGACCAACTCAGGTAACCCTAAATCCAGGCTCTGGTCCTAGTTGTGGGGTGGTCACAAAGCTTTCAGATTCCAGAGCTGCCAGCCTGGTACTAAACCCACTAAAACCTTAGTGAAATACCAGTACCAGAGGGTTTCTCATCCCTATGGACACATGGCATGGCAGCCTCTGAGTAACATGATCCTTATACAAACATATAAATGTTGGTACACATTTAGAAACCTCTCTAAAACCATACCCAAAATAATAATCATCATTAAAAAAAACATCTCTCTGCCACCTCTGTTCCTCCCACCCTGCAGCAGACCCCAACCATCAGCATCTCTCAGCCTCACCACTGGCTCCAACCCTGGCTGGAAGGGAACCAGAAGGCAAGATATATCAACAGATGATGGGGATCAGCTGGCAGATTGCTAGGGGCATATCAGGTTGTGCCTGGGGGAGGAGAGGAGCTGCAAGAAGAAAAGGATCTTCTTCCAAAGGCAAGCTGAGAGAAAATGGCTTTTAAGAGAGCTCTTGGCTCCTCCTTCCCAGCTGTAAAGAACAAGCCCTGACCTCAACGGCATCTGGGCTGAGCCATTAAAGTTTTCGAGGATGTGTTTAGCAGCTGAAAATCTCCCAATTGTTCAGAAAACAAACAGAGCTAGAAGAGCAAGGACACACACACACACACAAGCTTTTTGGATCATGCCTCAGCTCTGCCACTTGTCTAGAGCTCCAACAGCTTCAGCCTCGTGAAGGTTTCACTCTGTGTCATCTGCTGGAGTGTTTAAGGCTCTCTTGTCCACCACTGACAACCAATTCACTGTGGAGCTGCCACTGGACAGGCAGGATTGACACTAGCTGATAATTTAGGATGCATTTAGAACTGGAAAGGTCAAAGCAAAAGGTCTGCAGAGCTGCTCCATCAATCCCTTGCTTTGAGACACCTCACATTTTCCAGTTCCCTGGGGTTCAACACGTGGCCATCAGAGCTCCAGTAGGATCTCACAGTGATGCCCCAGTGCTGGAGACAGGATACAGGCACAGAGCTGCCCTGACATCCATGGGGGATCAGCTGAGGAGCAGAAAACAAGATCCCTATTCCCCACAACCTACCAGCAGCAGGATTCCAGGGATTCTCTATTCCCTGGGGGACCAGGCTGTCCACCCCATAAGATAGCACAGCTCTACCAAAACCCCAGCACACGGGACACATTGAGCCTGGGGAGCACAGCTCCCTTTGCAGAGGAACTCCCACCATGGATCTGGGATCAGTGACAGCACTGTGGGGCTATCAGAGAGGCTTAGCCAAACCCTGATGCTCTCTGGGGGTTCTCTCATTCAAACACTCTGCCTCCTGCTCCCAGCATGCAGCGTGCAGAGTAACTCTACCCAAGGATTAGACCCACACCAGGCTGCTGCCAGGACAGTTGTCACAACACTGGCATTTTTTCTCTCCCTAGTCACCAGCAAGCACAATCTGTCCAGTGAGGCTCAGTGAGTAACGGGGAGGCTCTCACATGGGAGCACAGCAGAGATTAGGAGCTCTTGGAGCATCCCAGAGCTGCTCAGGAAGCAGTGGGTCATCACACACCACACTCTGGGATGCATCCTTCTCTTGCCATCACTTGCAAGAGGATGGCAGGGAGAAAGGAGAGGTTTGTTTGTGAGCTGCTCAGGGCTGGGAGGAAAGGCCAAGCAATGGCATGCTCTGACCATTACTGCAGCATGGACCCACCTAGAGCCCAGAGCACAAATCTGGGCAAAGATGACTTCAGAAGAGGTCTAGTGGGCAGTCAACCCTCTCTGCTGTGCTCAGGTGAGCAGGACCTAGCTCAGGGCCATGCATGCAAAGTCACCTCCAGCCTTAGTGACTTTGTCTTTAGAGCTTCCATTGGCCGAGATGCTCCCAAAGCCTCTCCTGAGCTCTGGAGCCTCCTCCAGCCAGGGTGCAGGAGGCTCACACATGCCAGGCAGCCTCTCCCCAAGGTCAGGGTAGCATGCTGCATCAGCCCCTCTTTTCCTCCCCACTTTTCTTGCTCTTCCTGCCAAAGCCGAGGCCCCCCTGGCCTCCCGGAGCGCGGCCGGAGAGGCTGGACTTCCTGCCAGGCATAACACGAACCAGATGATGTACTCCAAACAATGTCAGTACGCCCACCCCCAGGAGAGAGGAGCAGGGAGGGGAAAGGGAGGAAAAATAAGCTGGATGAAGCTTTCCTGAACTCTCAACAGAGCTGACAAGCCCCTGCCACCAGGCCAGAGGTGAACCGATACAGCCGGAGCCTGAGCTAATCCCTTCCCAGCAGAGGCTGACCAAGAATTCCCAGCTCAGATTATGGAGTAGATGGTTTAGCACCAGGAGAAGCAGCAGCCATGCCTCCCCCCACCTCAAAGGCTGGCTGCCCTCGCCGGATATCTGCACAGTGACCCAAAAGCTTTCAGAGGTGATTCCCTCCCCTCCGCCACCCCCTTCCAGCGGGAAGGATCCAGCGCAGGGAAGCTCATCTGCAGCTGGCTCCACATCCCAGCAAAGCCAGACTTGGTGACCCTTGCTGATATTAACCCCTGCACTACCAGCCTGCAGGGCTTGGCGTGGATGCTGCGGGGAAAAGCACCACCTCTGAGCTCCTTCCAACCTTCCTCCAGCCGAGCTTCTCCTACCGCACATTGCTCAGCATCAATGACATTCTTGGCGCGACAAAGTCGATCATCCATTGCGAAGAAAAAAGGCACAGCCCTGACTCATGCTTTTGGGAGCCTCCACACACCGCTACCATCAACAAAGCGCTCGGGCTGAGACCTCCAGGGAGCCAGCCTGCCTCTGAACCACCAAAGCAGCACAAATATTTTTGCATCCTCCAGCAAAGTCCTCCAGATGCCCCTAACCTTCCCAGAGGACACTTTTGTGGTTTGGACAAGCCTGAAGCTTTTCCGAGCAGCTCAAATCTGAGCAGACTCCTACCTCCAGCAACCAGAGCTTCAAATAAAACATTAAACCCCTGGAGTTTTAGCAATCTGCCCCTTGCTCTCGTTGTCTTGGGGCTGAGTGTCTTTCCGTTTCTCCCAGCAGAGCCTGGCAGCCTGCCTGCCACTCAGTGATGGCACAGGGACACAGGGCAAAGCAAACAAGCAGGGGCACCAATTTCCTAAATAAAACAGAACAAAACTACGTGCAGCAGACTGCCCACAGCCAGCACCTTACCCAGCACCAGGCTGCCAGCGAGGTGGAGGAGAACCTCGAACTTGTACTGGGACCCCACTGCAGCAGGCTGAGAANCCCCCCCATCTCCAGCTCCAACCCCATTCCCAACTCCATCCTCATCCTCACCTCCAGCGGCGGCAGGTCAGGGTCGAGCTGGGTGAAGCTGTGCAGCACCACGGGGCTGCTCTCTCCGGCCACCTCCAGCCTCACGCCGCCCCACAGGCTCCGTGCCCGCCGGCAGCCCTCGAACATCTTCTCGGGGCTGGGTACGGGCACGGGCACGGCGGCATGGTGCGGGGCGGGGGAGCGCCGGCGGCTCACCATCGGCCCAGCAGCATCCCCGGAGCCGAGCCCCGTCACCGATCCCGCCAGTGCCCCCGGGATGCCCGGGGATGGAGGGAGGGATGGAATGCTCGGGCAGCAGGCTGGGACGGAGCCAGCGGAGCAGGGCGATCCCGCAGCGGCGGGGGCAGGGTACCGGGGGCAGGGTACCGAGGGCCCCCGCAGCCGCCCCCGAGCAGCTTCGCCTGATGTCACCGCGGGGCCAGGAGGGAGCCAGCGATGCTTACAAACCCAGGCACTGGATTTCCTCCTCGTCAGCCTCCGCCCGCCCCGGGGGTTGGCTCGACACAGCCCAGCCCCCGCCGGAGGGGAGGGGACAGGGAGCAAGGGGAGGGCACCCAGCTGGGGGAAAAAAAGCTGAGCACCACAAAAAGGGAATGCGAGAGGTGCGGGGAGACGCAGCTGGCAGGAGGAGGGGACTTTGGGGAGGACACCGCGATGGGGAACGGGTGGGTGATGCTCGTCGGAGCAGAGGGGTGGGCACTGAGAGGTTAACTAGAGTGGGAGTAAAGCTAGGCACCTAGGCCTGGGGTTCACACCTCTCCACCCAAAGAGAAAGAAGAGGTATTAAACACTCCCTTGCTCAAAACAAACAAACAACCCCCCTCAAAAACCCCACTATTACATTCAAGGGCATGAATATTAACAGCCCGTGGTTTTGTTAGAGCAGACCCAAGTTTTCTCTCATCCCATGAGCTCAGCCCTGTGTGTGCTCAGCCTTCCACTGCTGGGCTTTATGGAGTGACACGGTCACAGGCACCACGCAGTGTCCCCTGGGGAGATGAAGGGATGTGACCAAGGCCACGCAGCGAGTCAGTGCCAGGAGCAGGGGCTGAGCTGTTCCTTCCCTGTGCCAGCTCTCCCTGATGTGCTGGCAAAGGAGGGATGGGGGGACCAGGGCACCTGTGCTTGGCCCAGCAGGGACTGAGGGAAAGAGAACAGGATCAGCAGGGCTGCACATGCTGCTTTGAAGAGGCTTTTCGAGCCTCCAGGATGATGCTGAAACCCTGCAATGTAATTTTGTTTTCAGAGGCAAAGAGAAACGAGCAAAAACGTTTGTCATCCATCCTCCCCCTGCTCAGAGCACTGCGTGTGCTCACCCTCCCCCTGGCTCTTCCCCTTCCCGCCTCACATGCTGCCGATAAACTGTATCACAGGGGCCAGGCAGCTGCTGCTGACACCACCAGAACCCAGACTTTTGTATGCCTCAGCTCCCTGCCCAGCTGAAATAACAGCAGCCTCCCAGAGCCTTCCAGCCCCACAGCTTTAGTTCCAGTGAGATCATGGAGCTGAGCCTCCCAGCTCCAAGCTCTGCCGAGGGCACCAACACCTCCTGCCTGGGCAAGAAAGGATTAACAAAGCTGCCAGGGATGTGATATGCTTCCAACTGAAAGTTCTAACCAGGCAGGAGGATGAGCTAGGACAATGTGAGCTGTTGTCCTGCTTATCTAAAGCCACAGAGGGTCAAGGAGATGTCCTGGGATACCCTGGGAAAAGGGATCCAGCCCTGCACCAGGGCCTTGCACTGCCCCTCAGCAGATTTTAACACACAGATGCAGCCCAAGATCCCTGCCCAGGTCACCTCTGGGTGCTGCTCAGCTCACCAGCACTTGCTTTCTCTGCTGCAGAAAAGGCTGTGATGATGCTCTGTGCAAGAGATGTCCCCT
The DNA here is from genome assembly GCA_013396975.1 of Bucco capensis. Lineage (NCBI taxonomy): Eukaryota > Metazoa > Chordata > Aves > Piciformes > Bucconidae > Bucco > Bucco capensis. Next base: position 68,799 of record VWZO01021026.1, on the reverse strand, counting down.
GGCATGTCCCACAGCAACCCTGTGACACAGCAAGATGTGCAATGAAGTGAGATCAGCCTCGTGCATCACTTCAGCTGCTACCTCCAGACATCAGAGGCAGCACTCAGATGTCCCTCAGCAATCAGTGTTGCCTCTCTGGACTCCCTTTGGGAGGAAGACTCTGCTTTCCTTTGGTGTTTCTCTCTCTGGGCAGTGAAATCATGGCTCACCACTGGAATTGCTTGGGCACTGCTTGAGTGCAGGTAGCAACTAACAGCACTTGCTCATTTGCAGCTGGCAAAACCCTTCAAAACCCTCCAGCTTCATCTGAGCCCTACAGAAAGATGCAGCTCTGCTTGCTGGGCAATTTCTACTGCTCCCTTGCTTGACCACTAAAGATGGTTTCAAGAGAAAAACAGTTCTGATAATGGATAATAAATAATATAAGGCAGGAAAGCAATTGCAAGGGTTTAAAAATAGCCCAGGCCAGTTTCCTTTCTCCTCTCCTGGGAACCTTCTGGGTCTGAAAAGCAAAACACTCCAAGCAGGGTCAGGAGCCCAAGTTCAGGATGTTTGCTCAGTGTAGCTAACCTCAAACACTCAGCTGTCAAGGGCCAGGCTCCTGAAAATCAGGAGATTCAAAACAACTCAACTTTTTAGGGCTTCTTCTCTGCCTCTCAGCACAGAGCCAGAAGGGAACACTGCAGGATCACACTCTCAGCTTTCCTCGTCTAGAGATGGTTGAAACACCCAAGTCCAGGAGCAGGGGATTGCAGAAAATGATCAACCCATTAAAAAAAAAGAAGTAAAAACAATATCCTCTTACAGTTGGCCAAGTCAGCAAAAGCTTTTCCCAACACCCTGAGCCTTCTGCACTGACATCAGCTCCACATGAGAGCAAGGCTGCAGCAGGCACAGGACTGGGTGCTGCAGGAAATCCCTTCCCCTGCAGTCAGCATTTGGGCTGAATCAATCCAAACCCATTTGGCCAACCCAGGAGCATCTACAGATGACAAATCTTTGCTCCTCTGTTGCAGTCTCCAGCTCACAGGCATGGGAAATAACACAGAGAGGCTTTGGCTAACTCTCCAGGTCTCCTGGTTTGGCTCAATCCTTTAGAGTTAGGCTCTGCAGATTCAGATCTTATCTTGTTTCTTAACAACAGAGCTCAGTGAGGACCCCAAATCACTTTCCCCCAGCATGTACAACCTCATACACACGGCCTTGGAGCATTTTCCTCAGCTCCATCCTCCCAGCAACTGCTCTCCTTCACTCTCATCTCACTGCTCCGTTTCCAAGAAGAGCTTTCCAGCATGTTTCCTACAGTACAAAACTCACAGTGACCCAGTTCCCATGCTCAGTATTGCTGGTTTGTTTCTACCTCAGGGAGTGAGGCTTGCCCACCTCAAAGCATCCCTCAGAAACACTTCCACAGGGGTTTGCTGCCTCCTGCATGGCACCAGGCTGCCTGCAACCCTCCCTAGTCCTCCTGCCACCATCCCAGGATACTCACTAGCCCTGCCTTGCAAACCCCACACCTTCCCTGAGCCTCAGCAAGCCTCCAGCAGGACAGAGAAGTGAGAAAAGCTGATCTCAGCCCATAGCACAGAAGGCAAGCACCAGCCTCAGCCACCTCTATCTCCAGCATCACACAGCACCAGCTTCCCCTGCTCCACCAGGGAGGGAATTGGGACCCAAACCAGCAGCCTCTGATGGGAACTGGGCTGCAACACTTGCCAGCCTCTGTCCCAAGCCCTGGCAGCAGCTCCCAGGGCAGGTGGAGTAAATCCCAGCAGTGGCAGGCTGCTGGCTAGAAAATGGAGACGAGGACACTTCCTGCCATTGTTGGGGCTGGGGAAGCCCTTCTCCTTGCTCTCTGGAAGGAGCAAAAGTGCTGCTGAGAGAAAAGAATTATCAGCTGAAAATCAGGCCTCTTCCTTCCACTAACTAGCACCAAGTCCCAAATCCAAACTCTTTGGGTCATGCAGATGTTCATTTGGAAAACTTTCCACTGCCCAAGCTCAACGGGAAGATTATTTGCTAAGAATTAATTATAATTATAATAATAATAAACAACTATTGTCTTTTCCACTTCAGGATAAGGGAAAGAAACTCTCCAGGCTTTTACAAGAAGGGAAAACAATGTCACTGCTCTGTTCAGTACAATCACATTAGAGCAGTTGCTCCCAAAACTGGATGCTCAGCAGCTCACCACTAGCCCTCACTCCCTCACAGACCAATTCTCACTTGCAAACACAATCACTGAACCTATTTAACCACATTTTAGGGGTTAGCCACACACCCACTTGCCAGGGCTTCCAGCAACCTGGGGTTTTTAGGAGATTCCCTGCTGAGTGTTTCAGAGCCAGGGCAGCTGGATCACTCAGGTTTGGGGTGTTTGTTGGGGCTGTTTTGCAGTTGATCAGGAACTATGAACCCTTTGTGCTGGCAAGGAGCAAAGCTGGCTCAGGCTCTCCTGCACTTTGTGCCCCTTCTGCTGGTGGCATCTGTTCTCCAGCTGCATTACTCCTCCTCCTCCTCCTCATGGGCAGCTACCAATGACTTGTTGGGTTAATCCAGGCCTGCAGCTCTCCTGCAGCCTCTCTGAAACACACCAAACATCTAACAGAGCAAGGCAAGCTCCTAATGATGGTCAGAGCAAGCACACCAAAGCCCTGGGCAATTAGGATCTCAACAAGTCTCCATCCAGCCACATTCTGTGTTTCATTTCCTGCAGCCCCTGTGCACAGCTGGGCTCCAGCATCTCCTGCAGGCTCCTGAAGCTCAGCCATGGCAATGCAATTATGGCACAAGCCTTGGAGACTCAAAGAGCTTGCAGGGATGTCTCTCCTCAATCCTATTTTCACGCCATCCGCTCGGCTGTGGGATTTGAGCATCTTCCTTCCATCAGGGCAGCAAGGGACAACACAAACCTCTGCTTTTTCAAGCTTGCTGACCTCTAAAAACTCAGCACAACAAGGTCAAGGCAGGAGGTGGGAAGGAATCAAGCCACTTTGTAAGAAACAAGTGAGCACAGCATGCTTTGTGAGGAGAGGCACCTGCACTCCTTTGCAGCCAAGAGCTGCACAGCCACTCACAGTGACAACAAAATACTCAGCCAAGTAAGAGGCAAAATACAACTATTAGCCTTAAAATATGCCCAGAGAGACAAAGACAACAGGGTCACAGAATCCCAGTGTGGTGAGGGTTGGAAGGGACCTCTGGGGAGCATCTAGTCCAACCCCACTGCTAAAGCACGATCACCCAGTGCAGGTTGCCCAGGATCAGTTTGGAATCTCTCCAGAGAAGGAGATTCCACAACCTCTCTGGGCTGCCTGGACACCCTCACAGCAAAGAAGTTTTTCCTTATGTCCTAAAAAAGCACTAAGAGACCTTACAAGCATTTTGGTGTCAGGAGGATGCAGGAAAATAACCACGCAAGCTCTGCCCAGCATTGGCTCTTTCGAGAGGATCACAAACCACCCAGCAAGTTGCATTTGGGACCATCTCCATGGCAAGAGAGAGCTCTGCAGCTGCAGGTCACACAGCATTTTCCTTCTCCCCATGCTTGCCTGCTGCCAGCCATGGCATTCCCCAGAGTGCAGAGTTCAGCAGGCATTAAGCAGCTGAAGCTTGACACGCTGCAGACACACCAGAGCTCCTCTGCTAGAGACTGTTCCTTCTTGAGCTGTTTGTCTTTAAAAGCTGCTTTTATCTCCCTATCACCTTTCTGCCAGAAGGTTTCACTCAGCTCTTTTAACAAATAACCACCTCAGGTGCTTGCAACCAAAACTAAAAGAGGAAAAAAAACCCTTTCTTTTTCTCTGTTGCTTAGCCATCAGTGTTTGAGTCTCCAAGGTGCTCCCAGTTCCTGCACGTAACAGTCAGGGAAAGAAAAACCACTGGTGGAAGAGAGGAGAAAGGTTAGGAAGCCACAAAAATTGTCAAGGGAAGATGGGAATGGGGTGTAGCCCTTGAAGAGAGGGGAAACTCCTTTCTGAAACCCAACCAGCCCTTCTCATCCATCAGGAAAACGGGGTGAAAGAGTGTGAGTTCACCAGCTATTGGAAACACATGATGTTGGGTGAAGGCCAACAGTGGCAATTCCATTGGCAAAGCACCCCGAGGCCTTGCAGGGTTCCCCCAAGAGCTGGAGCCCCTTTCCCTCAGCCAGCACAGCACCCTGAGCCCCTCACTTCCCAGAGGGCACCCCAAGTGCTGCTGGCTCCTGCCCTACCCAGACACAGAGCCACCAGATGCTATGCAGACACATGAGGCAAAGTTCATCTGCCTCCCACCTCAATCTCTTCCCAAAAGAAACAACTCCATTTGGGATGGAATGTACTGAGTATAACTTACTCCCCTCATTACACCTGTGGTGAGGGAGAGGTTCTCTGCTGGGTTTTGGGTGCCTGTTCCTCCCTCCAGCACCTTTGTCCCCTGCTGCTGGGGTCAGGCTGGGAGCAATAAATAGCTCAGTTCAAAAGACAGATATGCAAAGATCTGTACTGCAACAAGCAGCTGGTGGCTGCCTATGACCCAGGGAGCAGCATCACCCTCTGGCACACCTTTGGGATGCTCATGGCTTTCCTTGTGTAGGGCTGAGCAGCTCCAGCCCTCCCCAAAACCTCTTTCAGCTTGGTGCAACTGCTTCTGACAGCAGTAAGTGCTCTCCATGGCCAGGCTCAGGAGCCCAAGGGGATCAGAAAGAGGATGAAGCTCTGGCTCTGCTCACCTTTCACAAATTCAAGGGCAGGAGGTACCTTTTCCCAGCCAAACTGACACCTTCAGCTGAATCCTGTAACGGGAGACTCTCCGAAACAAGAGGCTCTGGCAGGCAATCAATAGAGAAATCCCAGTGGATAATGAAGGGACTTTGCTCAGCAGAGTACCTGTCCTCACCATCAGCTCCTACCCCAGCACCTCCTGTCATCTCCATGGCCCTCAGCACCACATCTCCATGGCTTCTGGATACCTGCAGGGATGGTGAGTCCACCATGCCCTGGGCAGCCTGGAACAATGCTTAACAACTCTTTCTGTGAAGCATTTTTTCCTAATAACTAATCTGAACCTCTCCTGCTGCAACTGGAGGCTATTTCCTCTCATTCTATCCCTAGTAACCCAGGAGAAGAGATCAACCCCCACCTTGCTCCAACCTCCTGTCGGGGAGTTGAAGAGAGAGAGAGAGATGTTGCACAAGGTTTAATTAGACCCAAAGCTGAGCTGAAATGTGTGACCCAAAGAGGCTGCAGTCCCAAACTGATCTGAAGAGCTACAGGGAGCAAAATAAAACAGATTTATACATTAAGAGGAGCAGATTAACATTAACTGGAACAGATTCAAATGCCAGGTCCTGGAAAGCAGTGAAACCACAGCAAGGTGTAGCACACACCTCACCTTAACACCACCAGTAAACAACCAAGGTTACTCCAAATCAGACATCCAGTTAAACAGGAACAAAGCCCTTGACCAGGAGATATGGAGAAGGATGTTCCAACAATGCTCCTCTATCTCCTTGGGCTGCACAAACGTCAGGGAAAGCATCCATCAAAACCCAGACACGTCGGAAAGCTGCTGGAATGCTGACTGGATTTGAAGTGAGGAATGAAACCTTGGAGCCAGGCTCCAGCAGAGCAAAGAGCTGATAGGATTGAAAGTGAGCTGCTGAGAGAGGAGCCAGAGGACCTGGAGGAGCTGCAGGAGGAGGATGGTGGGAAGCATCCAGCAGCTGCAGCAGCATGCTTGGGGACACAGAATCACAGAACTGGCACGGTTGGAAGGGACCTTAAAGCTCCTCTAGCCCCAATCCCCTGCCATGGGCAGGGATATCTCCACTAGAGCAGCTTGCTCCCAGCCCCAGCCAGCCTGGCCTGGAATGGTTCCACCACCTCTCTGGGCAACCTGGGCCAGTGGCTCAGCACCCTCCTGGGGAACAACTTCCTCCTAACATCCAACCCAAATCTCCCCTCCTCTAGTTTGGATCCATTCCCCCTACTCCTAGCACTGCCTGACATCCTAAAAAGTCCCTCCCCAGCTTTCTTGTAGCCCCTGCAGATCCTGGAAGGTGACAAGAAAGTCTCCTTGGAGCCTTCTCTTCTCCAGACTGCAGACAAGATGCAGTCAGTTCCCTGCAGAGTCATTTGGACCAAATTCACCTAATTTTGGGCTGAGATGCAGACATTGGGCATGAGAAAATTTTCCTTTAACAGCCTGAGCACACCCTTGGTGATGTTGTCCACGTGAGAGGCAGGAAAAGAAGCTGGCAAAGGCTGGAAAGGGAAAGTTACACTGCCTGGCCCTAAGCTGGGTATTGCAGAGATGAAACAGTCAGTCACATGGCTGAAAAGTCAATGAGGAATTGTCAAAGCCTTTTAATACTCCCAGGTATTGTTAGACCTTCAGACAAAGGATGTTTTAAAGAAAAAACAAATAAAATAAGGGGGGAGGAGAAACAATTTCCCCTTTGGCAGTGAGCACTTGAAAAGGTTTCCGCTCAGCATTGTTCTGGCAGGGGAAGTGATCCCAGTGCCCCTTCTGCATGGCCAGCAAAAAAAAACCCCTCTTGTTGTGGCTTTTTGTCCTGGAGAAGCAGTGTTCCTCCCAACACCACTCCACACTGGTGGCCAAGGGCCAGCTTTCTCTCTCTTGGTTACAGTGGCACAAACATCAACAAGCTGGGTGAGCAGCGCTGAGTCACGTCATGGTGCTGGCTGAGGCCAACCACGCTGCTCCTGCTTCTTCCCTTCAGCTCTAGCATTGATCCTGGTGTTTTTCCTTCAAGTCTTGGCTCTGGGAATCATGTTGAGGACTGGAGAATTGCAGTTTTCCTCACAATGCAAAGGTCATCCCACGAGCACCGAAATGACTTGTGTTGTTTCCGATGCTTTTGTGTCTCGGGGCCTAAAAACAGATGAACTGAGCCTGAAAAGGTTGTTGTGGTTGAAAGTGTTTGTGAGAAGCATCTCCCACGTGGATTTTTCTGGTGTCTAATAATACATGAACTCGTGCTGCAGATGGTTTTGGGGGCATTTCCAAGCTTCTCTTCCTCTTCTCAGCCCTCTCCTTTCATCAGCTCTGCACAGGCATAACGGATCTGTGAGCCCTCAGCCACATTTGCATGAAGCAGGCCAGCAGGTTCACAAGTTATTTCAGGAGAGAGGACACAGGCAGACAGACAGCATGACACCACTGGCCTCATTTGGAGAAGAAAGCAGAGTTGAAGCTTTTTCTGCAGGGCAAGCAGCTAGAGGAGATGATCTGAGCTTTTCCAGGAGGCTCACTGAACCCAGGATCTGAACTGATGCCTCCCCAGTGCCCAGGCCAGGAGCACAATCCCTGCCCTAGTCCTGCTGCCACACTAATGCTGCTCCAAGCCAAGATGCTGTTGGCCTTCTTGCCCACCTAGGCACACACTGCTGGTTCATGATAAGCCATTATCAACCAACACCTCCAGGTCCTTTTCTGCTGGGCAGTTTCCAGCCACTCTACCTCAAGTCTAAAGCATTCATGAGATAATTGTGACTCAAGGGCAGGACCCAGCACTTGGCCTTCTTGAACCTCACACAGTTAGCCTCAGCTCATCCATCCAGCCTGTCCACATCCCTCTGCAGAATGGTTTATCCCCCATTGCTCTCTGCTCCATGCTGGTAAGCAGAGGTGTCAGCATTTCCATGCTGTGTAACTGCGTGGCACGCAGAGGCAACGTCATCTGGGCACACACTGAGTCACCTCTTTGCAACAGCCAAACCCCTAGAGAGCTTCCCTTTCCCCCTTCATTCACCCAGGGCCCCAGCAGAGCTTCACTACCTTTTGTCAAGCTCTTTTTTCTCAAGCTGTCTCATGGCAAGGTGGGGACTGGGGGGCAGGAGGTACCTTTACCAACTAACGGTCCCTGGAAGTCAAGGCTTGTTAGAAGACTCAGATGGAGCCTGGTGTCAGGCAGCAAGCAGATCTCTGATGCTTGGAGAAAGGGCCCTGCTTTGTGCTGACCCCAAAACAACTGGGGATGGATGGGCAGGGCCATCCCCCACGGGCTGTGGGAGCAGTGGGAGAAGATGCAGCTCTGCCCCTGGAGCTCATCCACCTCCTCCCTTGCACTTCCCCCACCCCTCAGCCAAACAGAAAGGGAAATCCGGGATTTTCAGCTGCTTTTGATTCCCTCTTGCTCTGCACACAGCAGGGTGGGAAGGGATTAATCTCCATTTCCTGGCTCCAGCCAGCTCTCAGGGTTTTCCAAGCAGGAACACCCCTGGTCAGGGGCTCCCCAACCCACAAGCGCGATGCTGCCAGAGCTCTGCTGGCTGTAACTAACAGCTGTCCCCATCGTGCCTCCCCCAGCCTGGGCACATCTCCCCAGAGCCCCCAGACATGCCTCCCAGCTGCTCTGCTCTCTCAAGACAGGGCCTGGCACTACAAAACCAGGTTCTCCTCCTTGGTTCCAGTTTCTACGCTGTGCTTATTTCCCAGCATGGGAAGCAGAAGTGCTGGGGAGGAGTGAGAAACCCCAGAGAGATGCACACAGGAACCACAAGGGAGAAGAAAAGAGGAGCAGAAGGGGTTCTTTCTAAGGTAGGTTTTCTGGGTGCTGTTTTTTGGCAGGCAGGAGAGCCAGTCCTCTCATCTCAAGCCACCAGTGTTTCCAGAGATGTCACTCCACCTTCATTTCCTTGTCACCAATGTCACAGCCAGACACTACCGAGCTTGTCACACAACTCATTCCAAACAAAGGCCTGATCCTGCCAGCTGTCCTCTGGAGCTGCCAGCACCCAGCCCCTAACCACAAAGGCAGATGGCAGCTGTCAGCAGGATGGGATCAGGGGTTCCCCACTCCTAGGCTGTCAGAGGGAGCAAAGCTCCAAGGTGTCCAAGGTACCAACTGCTGCCCCAGCCCCAGCCCCAGCCCCGAGAGGAGTGAGGACACAGTGCAGAGCTGATGCTTACAGGAGCCTGCACATCAGATGACAGCAGGAAAACTAACAAATCAATCTTGGGGTGTAAATAGCCCTTGCAGCTCATAAAGTCAAGACAGAGGAAGCTGCTTACCATAGAGGCTCAGAGGAAGAGCAGCACCCATCACCAGCATCTGCATGGAGGTGGTAATGCCTGAAAGCCTCAGCCATGGAGCACACTGCTGTGCAGCCACACACACTCTGCTCTCCAGACACATGACTCCAGCAATCAAAAACACCAAACATCACAAGTTCTGCCCAGACAGACCCACCAGCCTGCCTGGCCTCTGCATGACAGCATCATCATATGACAGAGCAAAGAGCTCTGTGGCCAGGCAGGAGGATCTGCTGAGAGCCATCTCCTGAGGGTGAGATGGAGCCAATCCTCTCAGCAATCTTCCTACTAAACCAATGCAGTTAAAGCTCTCCAGGTTCACTCCAGACAGAGCCAACCCTTAGCTGCATCTGGTTGGCCTCTTCCTTGGGCTGTAGTGGTTAAGCATCTCACACTGAAACCAAAGATGCTCTTTGCATCCAAATGGCACTTGATAGCCAAATGCAGGTGTTTCAGGACAGAGGAGTTCCACAGCACTACTTGAAGCTCACATGGCTAAAGGAGGTTCAACAAGGCCAAGTGCTGGGTGCTGCACAAGCCCATGAACACTGCAGGCTTGGAGGCACAGTGTCACATCTAGGGCTGTGAATGGGGCAAATCCTCCATTTCCCCTGTGTTTGCAGCTGGCATAGCCCAAATCTAGTGGCTGTACAGATGACAGCATCATCTCTGGAGCAGCCCCACTGCAGGAAGCCATGCAGAGGAAGGATGGAGCCACACTGGGAGGCAGGAGACAGCCACACCAACCACCTCCTGATGTCTGCTTAGGGAGGGCAGGACTGGCAGGGCCAAAGCAGGCATCACAACATGCCAAGCCAGCCAGCAAACTGGCCTGGAACCTCCCAGCATGCTCCTGCAACAGCTGCTTCTGCAGGCACTGCTCGGAGCCCTGATGCAGAGTGACAGGTGACAGCAAATTGTATTGACAGGTCCTCATTGACCCAAAGCATCAGGAGGCAGCTGCTCCACTGCTGTTGAGTCAGGGTGCAGAGCTGGAGCCAACTACCACCAGCAGAAGCAGGAGCACCAGCAGCTCAGGGAGCATCTGCCTGGAGCCATGGGGGAAATGCTCTGCTGAGCCTGAGGGTCTCCAGGGGATCATCAGGATGAAAACTGAGAGCAGGGAAAGCTGAAAGCACTGACAAGAGATCCCATTTCCCTTGGGAAAGGGAAAGTGCAAGGGGCAGGGTCTGTACCTCAGAGATACATGTGCACAGAGTAAAAGCTGCACCAGGAGCAAGCTGAGCTCTTCCACTGCCCTCAGATTTCAGGGCTAAATCCTAGAATGGCCAGGTTGGAAGGGACCTTAGAGATCATCTAGTTCCAACTAAATGATGGCAAGGAAGAGCAGAGCAACAGAGAAAGGCTTTAGGATGTCACCTCGAGCACCAATTGATGTCCTTAGCAAGAGACTGGATGCAATCCCACCAAAAATGGGTGGGTTTGCCTTGATTTGTACCACTAGAGAACAGGACCCTATTTTACCTCCTTTTCCTTGCATTTCTGCCCCACAGGCAGTGCTAGCACACCCAGATCCAGCCAGGCCACTCAGACAAAGATACTGACAGCAGATCAATGGAACAACTCTGGGAAGCATCAGCTCGTCCTGCCCTTGCAATGCATGGAGAATGAGCATTGCTTTCATTGCAGGGCAGCACTGAGATGATTCCTGTCCCTGCAGAGAGGTGAGCACCCAGGAACACTCCCTGGGGTGACCATTCCTAGCTGCACACATGGATGCTTGGTGAGCACCAAACAGCTGCAAAGAGGACATCCCAGGGGCTGGTAATCCTAGACTGGTTTGGGTTGGAAGGGAGCTCTGGAGCTCATCTAGTCCAACCCCCCTGCAGTGGGCAGGGACATCCCCAACTAGAGCAGCTTGCCCAGAGCCCTGGCAAGCCTCACCTGCAATGCCTCCAGGGATGGGAACTCAACCACCTCCCTGGGCAACCTGGGCCAGTGTTCCACCACCCTCGTGGGGAGGAACTTCTTTCTAATGCCCAGTTTAAATCTACTCCTCTCCAATTTAAAACAAACCCAAGGCAAGTTCCACCACCCCAGGGAGCTGTGTCAGACACTGCTCCAGGCTCCAGAGATCTGCATTTTCATTCCACTTTGGCAAGCCTTGTCTGCCTGCCTGACTGCATCAGCACAGTCCTGCCAACTGCTGATTTGAAGCTCCCTGACATGAGTGACCCAGCACTCCTGTGGCCAATTCCCACTTGTTGATTCCATTGATGGACACAGGCACACGTGCAGGTGAAGGCTCTGCACAGTCCAGTACCACTGAACCAAATGGAGCAGCAACTGGTGACCATTTCCCTCCCTGCTTTAAGCCAGTGTAAACACTCAGCCTATCACATCAAGAATTGTCTCTCTGAAGCCTCCCCAAGGGCTGGAAATGGGGATTGCTGCCACCCCAAAAGCTCTAGGGACAGCCACTTGGGAAGCCAAAGGTACATCCATCACCTCACACCTCCACATCTGCAGCTCCTGGAGGTTTAGCTAGCTCATGGAGCAGTGCTTTGATACCCTCCCCCAGGACTGTTAAAAGCTCTCAAAGCAGAGGTATGGATGCAGCAGAGAGGTTCCAGGTGGTGCCTCAGGACCCTACCGAGGGAGGACAGGCTTGATGCTGCCCCATACATGGACACAAGGTGTTGGCTGGGCTCAGCAAGCCAAGGCAATTCCCAGAAATCCCAAGCCTTTACAGTACACTCCTAAATGTCTGCCCTGAGAGACTTTTACCATACTTTGTAGCTCTCTCCAAAGAAACCAAATAACTGTGTGCCTACGGGGAAGGAGTTTGGCCAAGAGCAGGGATGGAAGCATTGCTTGTTTTTGACTGTAATTGTGGTCAGGAAACAGTCCCAGTGCTCGTTTTCAGCTCCTCCCTCTTGATAACATCTACCCTAGGCAGGCAGTGGAAAAGAAACAGCCTTTGATATCACCAGGACAGAGTTTGATTCATTGCAGGGCTGTTTGCAGCTATCGCTTGGCTCCTGGCTCCAGCCTGTGACACACACAAGCAGCATCTCCTCAGCCTTGCTGGGCTCTCAGCTGAAGCCTTTCCAGCCCTGGATGTGCACACACAGGCACAGTCCCTCCCAGGGCTGCTGCTGGGGCTGCAGGAGATGTCAAGGGGTTCTGGGCATCAACTCACCCCAAGGCACCTTGCTAGCATCTCTCTGTGTCCCAGGCACCTTGCTAGCATCTCTCTGTGTCCCAGGCACCTTGCTAGCATCTCTCTGTGTCCCAGGCACCTTGCTAGCATCTCTCTGTGTCCCAGGCACCTTGCTAGCATCTCTCTGTGTCCCAGGCACCTTGCTAGCATCTCTCTGTGTCCCAGGCACCTTGCTAGCATCTCTCTGTGTCCCAGGCACCTTGCTAGCATCTCTCTGTGTCCCAGGCACCTTGCTAGCATCTCTCTGTGTCCCAGGCACCTTGCTAGCATCTCTCTGTGTCCCAGGCACCTTGCTAGCATCTCTCTGTGTCCCAGGCACCTTGCTAGCATCTCTCTGTGTCCCAGGCACCTTGCTAGCATCTCTCTGTGTCCCAGGCACCTTGCTAGCATCTCTCTGTGTCCCAGGCACCTTGCTAGCATCTCTCTGTGTCCCAGGCACCTTGCTAGCATCTCTCTGTGTCCCAGGCACCTTGCTAGCATCTCTCTGTGTCCCAGGCACCTTGCTAGCATCTCTCTGTGTCCCAGGCACCTTGCTAGCATCTCTCTGTGTCCCAGGCACCTTGCTAGCATCTCTCTGTGTCCCAGGCACCTTGCTAGCATCTCTCTGTGTCCCAGGCACCTTGCTAGCATCTCTCTGTGTCCCAGGCACCTTGCTAGCATCTCTCTGTGTCCCAGGCACCTTGCTAGCATCTCTCTGTGTCCCAGGCACCTTGCTAGCATCTCTCTGTGTCCCAGGCACCAACTCACCCCAAGGCTCCCAGGAGGGAGCTGAGCCCCCACTGACCCAGCCCAAAAGTATCTACCTCCTGTCAGCTTTGGGGATTCAGCCTCCCAAGCTTACAATCATGGAATGGGTTGGAAGTGACCTTAAAGATCATCTCTAGTCCAACCCCCTTGCCGTGGGCAGGGACATCTTCAAAGGGATTTGGTTGCTCCAAGCTCCATCCAACCTGCCCTTGAACACTTGCAGTGAGAGGGAAACCCACAAGTTCTTTGGGCAACCTGTGCCAGTGTCTCAGCACCCTCATGGGGAAAAATATCCTTATGTTCAAGCTAAAGCTCTCCTCTTCCAGTTCACAGCCACTGCCCCTTGCTTTGTCACTGCATGCCTTGGTAAAACAGCTCTCTCCATCGTTCTTTAAGCCTCTTTAAGTACTGAAAAGCTGCAAGAAGGTCTCCCTGGAGCCTTCCCTGTCAGGAAGATACATCAGAACAGCCCCCATCACCCTGTGAGACACAACCTGAAGAGCCAAACTGAATCCTGAGACCACCTCTGGTGCCCAGGGACTAAGCAGATCCTTTCACACCTCTTGGGAAGTTAACACCATTCCCACTAGGATTCATGAGGTGCCATTCACACTGAGCACTCCAAAGTGATGCTGCTGCTGCTGCTGCAGACAGAAGCAACCAAGCTGGAAAGGAATAGCTCATTACTGCTGCTCTGAAAGTTTTTCTTCTGTGTGCCAGAGGGCAACATTTCACCCAAGATACCCACAAACTGCAGCCAGGCTAAAAAACACTTCAACTTAACTGAATAAGATCCCCAATGTGGCAGGGACTAAACTTGTGCTGCAGCAAACCTGGGAACTAATCTTTTGTTCCCATCTCCAGCTCCTCTGAGCCTGGCTCTAAGGTCAAACCAAGCTTTGATCATCTCCAGTATTCCAGGACAGTGGGAGAAAAAATTAGACTATAGGAATAAATTAGCATGTGGAATGTAATTTAACTAATTAGCCCACTGGAGTGGAAAATATTTGCTAACCACTTTGAAGTCAAATCTAGTGCACTTCTTAGGATGTCACAGAGGAGAAAGGAAGGAGGCAAAGAGGAGGAGAGCACCAGGTCAAGGCTGCAGAGAATCACAGAAACACATAATTTTAGGGGTTGGAAGGGCCCTAGAAAGATCATCTAGTGCAACCCCCCTGCCAGAGCAGGAGCACCTAGACCAGCTCACACAGCAATGTGTCCAGGCAGCTCTGCAATGGCTCCAGACAAGGAGACTCCACAGGCTCCTGGGCAGCCTGGGCCAGTGCTCTGGCACCTGAACTGCAAACAAGTTCCTCCTCAGCTTAATACTAAACCTCCTGTGCTCCAACTTGCTCCCATTCCCTCTTGTCCTACCATTGGATGCCATGGAGCAGAGCCTGGCTCTCTCCTCCTCACACTCACCCTTCCCATATTTCTAAGCATTGCTGAGGTCTCCTCTCAGTCTCCTCTTGTCCAGGCTGAAGAGACCCAGCTCTCTCAGCCTGTCCTCCTAGGGCACATGCTCCACTCCTTTCAGGCTCTTGCTGCCCCTGTGCTGGACTCTCTCCAGCAGCTCCCTATCCTTCTGGAGCTGAGGGGCCCACAACTGGACACAGCATTCCAGGGGAGGCCTCCCCAGGGCACAGGAGAGGGGAGAAGAACCTCTCTGGCTCTGCTGGCCACGCTCCTCTTCATGCATCCTAGGATGCCATTGGCCTCTTGGCCACAAGGGCACATTGCTGCCTCATGGGCATCCTCCTAGCCACCAGCACTCCTAGAGCTTTTTCCCCAGGGCTCTTCTCCAACAGATCAGTTCCTAAGAACTGATGCAAGTGCCTAAGCAGCACAAGGAGCACTTCACCTGCTCATTCCTCTTCTCCCTCTGCAGAGCTGTGCTCAGTGTCCAACTCAAACACAGCAGTGCTGGAAGGAAAGGAAGGGGCCAGAGCCTGGGATGCACTCTCCTGTGACTTGCCATTCACTGCACATGGCAACAAGGGAGATATTTCCCAGTGATTGTCACTGTGACCCAGGGCTGGGATGTCCTCGGATGCCCAACCATGAGTGACCCATTTCACCAGGCAAGAGGGATGGGCTGGGACTGACAGCCATCAGCACAGCACAATCAGCTCACTAGTCCTTCCTAGCCACAGGGAGAGGATATTGCCCATTAAAGCTGATAAAAGAGCATGCCACAAAGCTCCAGCACAGCTGGGAAGTGCCTGAGATGCCACAAAGAGCTGTTGGGTCACTTGCAACAGCCTTGCTCATTGATTTCCCCATTTCCCAGGTACTGCAGCTGTTGCTCTTAGCCAAGCTTTGGAAATCCTCACCCCTAACAGCAAGAAGAGGCACCCAGGGAAATTTTGCAACTGCTGTGGCTGACTTATGAAAGGGAAGAATCCACAGTCCCCTTGAAAACTAGCAAGGGAAACAGAAAGGAGTTATTTCCACACCATGCCTTGCCTGCTCAGGAGCTCTGGACCAGAGAGATGACAGGATTTGTTCCCCTGGGGATGATGGAGACCTGACAGCAAGCCAGGCATGGCAGGGCTCAGAGGGATGCAGAGCTGTGCTCAGTGTCCAAGTCAGGCCAGGGCTAGCCCAGTGCAGTGCAGGCAGGGTTCAACTCCTTGTTGGAATTGAATTCCTTGCTGGAATCAGTTTCTGGACCCTCACCTCTTCTTAGAGCTTCCTTTGGGCACAAGCATCCCAAGGTGCTCATGTAAGACAGCTCTTAAACTTCACCCATCTCCAAGAAGAAAGGCAAATGATGAGCCTGGAAGTGCTGAAGAGAGAGGGAAATAGCAGCATGGTTCCCTCCAGCATGCCCATAGAGCCTGCTGGAAGCAGTGGTGAGGAGATGAGCAGCTACCTGCACATGGGTGGGTGGGAGACAGCAAGCCCTGAATCTTCCAGCTCTGAAAGAGGAGTTTCCCCATTGCTCCACAGCCAGAAATGCCTCTTGGGATTTCCCCAGGGGCATTTCCCCACTGGCCTGTGCTCTGCAGCAGTGGGAGGGAGATTCCAGCTCAGCTAGGGGCACAGGAGCTGCTACATCCTCACTTTCCTGGAATGGAAACCAGAGTCAGCATCCTCAGCCCTGCAGTGTCTGAGCACAGAGAGGAAGAGCAGTCCCTAAACCACCTCCTGCTGCCCAGTGCTGCCAGCCTGTGCCCACCCTGAGGGTCTCATCCTGCTCTGCCCCAGGCAGGAGAGGGCAGGGCCCTGAGCTGGGATGGCTGAGCACAGGCTGGGGCACATGCAGAGCCTCAGCTGAGGTGACAGTGGGAGGATGGAGAGCACAGCCCCAGCCTGACCTCCTGGCACCTCACACTTTCCACAGGAAAGCACCAACCCTTGCTGAGCTGCACAATGGAGCTAACACCCTAGCAGTGACCCAGGAGCTGGGGATGCCTCCATGCCCAGAGTCTCCCTGTGACCCAGCTCCCAGGACTGGCTGTGACCCAGCAGCTGCCAAAGGCTGAGTGGGAATTGTTCAAAACCCAACCAACCAAAAAAAAAAAACCACCAAAACACCACTCCCTCTCTAAGCCAGTGCACAAGCTCCTTAAAAATGACTCTTCTGTTCTGCAAAGCTCAGCAAGCAGAGGTCATTCCCAAGCCAGCTAGACCAGGGCATCCCTCCTGCTTGCTCCCAGCTTGCTGCCCAGGTGAGCAGAGGTCTCCACAGCTCAGGCTTCTCCCTCTGCAGGGAGGGGAAATCTCCATCTGGCTTGGGAAAACCCTGAGAATCCTCCACACTGCACCAGGGAGCCAGAGGGAGGGAAACCCAGCAGCAGACTGCACTCGTGAGCAGGAATGGCTTTGGTGTGTAGGGTAAGCCTGGAGAAATCTGCTGCTTACAAATAAATCACTAAATCAATAGCTAGATAGAGCTGAATGAGAGTAAAGCATCCAGCTCGTGCATCCACTTCACCCCCAGCTCCAGCCCCCTCCCCACAGCTAGCTGCTCTCCTTCCTTCCCACGCATGCTGCAGGAGGCACCTGGGCTTTTGGGGACCCCTCCCCAGCTCTGCAGTGGCCCTTCCAGGTATCCTCCTTAGTGCAGGGACACAGGAGAGCCTGGCAAAGCCTTGGGGTGTTGCTAAATCTAGGAAGCTCCCTGCAAGTCCCCTGTCCCTGCACAGACACTTGCAGGCTGCTGAGCTGGGGCTTCCCCACCCCTGCTGACATCCAACACACCAAGCTCCAAGGCAGCAGCCTGCAGCATGGTCCTCCCTCCTCCCAGGCAAGCCAGCTCCTCTCTGTGCTGTCATTCCACCTCTTTAAACACCCAGGTAATGGAGAAGAGAAGCTAACATTAACCGTGACACATCAATTGTTTGCCATCAAGAAAATCCCGATTTCAGGCTCCTGCAGTAAGAGTACAAACACTGCACACACATCCCCCACACCGAGCAAGAACAAGGGCATTCCCCTGCTCCAAAAATCAAAGCAAGTCCTGCCTCAAATATGAGCAGCACCTGCCTCACACCCAAAGCCCTTGGACAGGCAGGACACTGACTTACCCAGCACCCACCCAGCAGCTCTGGAAAGCACTGGCCCTATTGCAGCTTCTCCAAGAGCTTTCCCACCTTGCAGACACTGAGGGTGTCTTGCTGCCAGGGCAAGCAGAGAAACCTTCAGCAGGAATCCCCCTGAGCTGAGCACATCAGGGGAATCTCTGCCTCAGTGCTGCAAGCAAAGCCAACTGGGGCATGGTGGAGCAAAGCCTGCACTGGGTTGCAGCTGGAGCACAGCAGAAGGAAGAGAGGGCAGAGGAGCAGTGTCCACATGGATGTTAGGAGCAGGCAGAGCAGCCCAGCAGCTTCACAGCTATTCATACCCATCAAGCCAAACCAAGGCACCAGAACCAGGAGACACACACACAGCACAAACTCCCTCCTACCCTGAGCTACTACCCAAGTCTTTCTCCACAGAGGAAAGCTTTCCCCTCCCTTCTAAACTCCTCCTTTCCTTTTGGTGCCCTGCATTTGGCAAGTGCCAGACAGAGTCTGCCTCAAAAGAGCCCCTGGTTTGCCTCAAGCCCCAGCACTGCAGAGAGGAAACTGTCACATCTGAGGGAGGTGCCACTTCAGGCTGCCTTGAACTTTGCCACAAGTTCCCCAGCCCCGGATGGGGCTGGGCTGGGGTCACAGCACCTCTCTGCCCCTCTCAACCCCCCCCCGGAGCTGAGCAGGAGCTTCGAGGCTCCCTTGCCTCCTACTTACATCATCATCCTGCACGCTCAGGGGGATATCCAACATGCACATCTGCACAGGCTGCACCAGAGCCTTCTGCACGTTGAACAAAGGTTTAGCCTCCATCTTCCCAGGGATGGAGGGGCTGCTCATTCTTCTTCTTCTCCTCCTCTGCTCTTCTTCCAGGAGCAGATCCAGTGGAAAAAAAAAACAACAAACCAAACGCCTGGAGCTTCTCTCCCTGCTCAATTCTGTCAGCACATCTTGCCCACAGCTGCTGCTGTTGCTCTCAGAGGGCTGGTTTCGTTGCTTGCAAAGCAGAGGAGCTGTGAGGAGCTGCACCAGGAGGCTCTGGCTGTGTGTGTGTGGGGTGAGCGTGCGCCTGTGCGAGCAAGTGCGCCTCTCTCCGCGCGGAGCAGGAGATGCTCCTGAGCTCAGGGGAACAGCCCTGAGCCACAGCAGCCTGCTCTCCTCCTCCTCCTCCTCCCCACCAGCCTCTCCTTTGCTGCCAGGGCAAGCCGAGGAGCTGGCTCCAGTCGTGGGGAGGTTTCTCAGCCTCATCTGCATGCGTGGCACTCGCCAAGCCTGGGCATTGTCTGCAAGACACAACAGGTCCTGCCTGCTGGGGAGTTGTGATTAGGATCAAACCCTCTCTTGCAGCAGCTCCAGCATTTCCCTCTGGCTCCTGTGGCAGAGCTGGAAGGATGAGAGGGTGTGAGGCAGGCAGCTGGAAAGATCTGGGCTGGAGCCTCCCCTTTTCTTTGCCTCTCTTCTTCCAT
This sequence comes from Bucco capensis, assembly GCA_013396975.1. Classification (NCBI taxonomy): domain Eukaryota; kingdom Metazoa; phylum Chordata; class Aves; order Piciformes; family Bucconidae; genus Bucco; species Bucco capensis. Next base: position 49,843 of record VWZO01021026.1, on the reverse strand, counting down.
CCCTGCTCCTTCCATTGTCAGAGGCAGTTTCAGCTCAATGCCTTCCTGCACCTCAAGGACTACAGAGAGCCTTAAATAATTCACATCCAGGGAACCTTACAGCACTGAAAATGCAGACACTGAGCATTTTGTTTGCAGGTCAACCCTGGGTGGAAATTTCTGCCTAGGTGAGCACAGCACCAGTTGCCTTCTCCACCACAGAGAGCCTCTAACTCCCCAGCAGAGTTTTGCTAAAGGGAGGTTTGGCACAGCATGGAGTGGTTTTACTACAGAGAGCATCCTCCTATAGAATTTACACCACCAGCAGCAGTAGCAGGATGAGAGAATTGACATGGAGCAGCACCTCCATCACCTGCAGACAGGGATCACACTGATGCTATTGCTTTCACAAGCAAGACTTAACCTGAGGCCAAGCCCATGAGCTATCTTCTCACCCTCAGCAGAGCCCTGGTGACTCAGTACAACCTGTGCTCCCATGGAGGACAGCCCCATGCTTCACACTGCTCTTACCAGCAGCCAAATTTGCCCCCAGCAAGGGCAGGATGCACAGCTCTGCTTGCAGGGAAGGTGATTCAAAGCCAGGCTTCAGCCCCAGCTCCTTACTCATCTCCCTGCACCCAGAGGTCAGCAGAGCATGGCTTTCCAACAACCACCTTCCAGTAACAGGCTGGGCTGGGCCAGCTGGGATTGCACCAGCACCCTGACAAGGACACTGATCTCACACTCAAGTGACAAAATCTCCCAGGGCCACCAGCCCCAGGAACCCACTTGTCCTCCTGTTCAGCTGCTAATCTTTCCCATGGGAACAGGAGTCTCTGCAGAGGTGATGGGAAGGTGTGGGAGTTTGTCCTAGTTTGAGTCACAACAAGCTCTTCCATTCCATACACCTCATACTCAGGATAAAACTGAGGGTCACTCCCTGAAACTCTCACCCCAAGCTTGGCCCTTGGGCTCTCTTCCACAAAGCCTAAGACCCAAGCAAGGCAGGGGCAGGATTAAGCTATTTAGCACTTAATTAACAGCAAATACAAAAAAAAGAGAGGTTTGAATGTCCACCTTCCCTGCAGGTTGAGCACCTGAGCCTCTGGGCTGGTGACTGGCCTGCTGAGGCTCAGCAGCTCTGTTGCTTCTTCCTTTCATCTCACTGCAGGAGCTCCTGAGTCCTGTTCCAGGCTCCAGCTCCTGAGTTTCATTCCCAGCTGACTCCTTCTGCCACATCATCAGTGGTGATGGTGATGTAGTTGCCATCAAGGGGTGGTTGGGTGTGGTATTGGTTTAGTATATATATTATATATATATAATATTTATATATATAATTATATATTTATATAATCATCATCATAAAGTATATAAAATATATTATAATATAATATATTATAATATATGTTATATATATTATATATATACAGCTGCTGTGCAGGGGAGACTTTGGCCAAAGGTAAGCAGCCAGATGTTGGCAGCACTCACTCAGGCCTAGAGAATCAGAGCATTGGCAGGGTTGGAAGGGACCTGAAAGATCATCTAGTTCCAACCCCTATGCCTGCCATGGGCAGGGACAGCTGGCACTAGAGCAGCTTGCTCCCAGCCCCAGCCAGCCTGGCCTGCAACACTGCCAGGGCTGGGGCTGCCACCACCTCTCTGGCCAACCTGGCACAGTGGCTCAGCACCCTCCTGGCCAACAACTTCTGCCTCACAGCCAACCCAAATCTGCCCTCCTCAAGCTTGTGTCCATTCCCCTAGTCCTAGCACTGCCTGACAGCCTAACCAGTCCCTCCCCAGCCCTCCCTTAGGGACAGCAAGAAACCTTCCCCTCCTCACCAGGGGCATGTCCACCCACCAGTCTCAGTCCCTGAGGATCCTAACAGTCCTTCCACAGAATTGTTTGAACAGTTTCCCACTGGGAGCTTTCCAGCAGAAGCACAAAGCACAAGGCAGCCCAGGCAGGATGATCCTAGCCACAGTTCTCAACGACAGCCTCATCCTACTCTGGCTGCTACAGGTGGGAATGGTGCTAGCATCCCAGATCCTCCAGCACCTTAAAGCTCCCAGTGCCTGCCATCCCCAGAGCACAGCACTACCTCCCTGCTGGAGCCCAACAGCAGTTTGGGCCTGCCCAAAGGGGTGGGGAAGCCCTACAAGGGCTGGAGGAGCAATCTTCCCCTGGTATCACCTTCCTCCAGTGGCCACTTCTGGCAGAGAGGGAAGCCCCAGCACAGCCCCTCATTCTTCCCCAGTTCATTTGGCTCTGGAGCTTTATTGTTTCCTCCAGCTCCAGCTGAGCAGATAAAGCCCATCATGAGTCCTCAGTGCTTAGCAACCACTACTGGAAAAACACTGTTTTCCAGTAACAGCCTTGGCAGGGGACAGAGCAACTGCAGGGCAAAGAAACTGTGAGCCCTAGGCTGGATGCATCCTGCTTCCAACTGTTCTCCTGCTGCCTCAGGGAGAGGCTGAGTCCTGCATGAAGCAGTGCATCCATCCCTTCAGGCCTGAGCAGCCCCTGCCATGCTGCAAGCACATCATTTGGGGCACACTGTGCTGGTCCCCAAGTGCATCTCTGCAGAGGTGGATGCAGGTTGCAGTGGCAAACTCATGCAGGGGAGGATCTTGGCTCCCAACAGAGCTGGGATGCAATTCCAGGAACACTTCACACTGCTCCAAGAAGCAGTGAGCAACCTCTCTCCCATCACCTTGGTCATTCCTGGACACCAAGGGACTCAGGAGGACAAAAGCCCACCTAAGGCAGGCTGGCTCCAAGGCTGGCTGCAGCCAAGCATCAAAGGCTTCCAGAAAAATGAAAGAAATTCCACAAAAACAACAATGGGGAGTTTGTTTTCCAAAGGAAATTGCAAGCCCACGTTATTGTCCACAAGCTCAAACACCACAGCATCCTGCAGAGGCCCTGGGAATGCTGCACTTGAGGACAAATGACCCCAGCCCAAGTGGTTTATTTGCACTGTGTGAGGCTGACAGAGAGGCAAAGAGGAAACAAAGCAGCCTGAGGAGGGAAAGGCAAATGGAAAATCCCAACAGCTCTTCCCCTTTGAGACTTATCACTAATAGAAAGAGAGGAAATCTGCTGCTGAAAAGACACAAATCCCAACCTGACAGCATCCCTCTGAAGAAACCTGGCACTGCCAAAAAAAGCCTAGGGGAAGATTTCAGAGAGGCAGGCATGAAGGTGAATGCCTAGTGAGGCTTCCAGGAGACCAGGAGCTGGGTAGGATCCTCATTTCCCAGAGAAAACTAAAGGCATTTTGCTATCTAAGCCCCTAGGTGCTTCTAGGAGACTCAGGGGAGACCTCATCCCTCTCTACAACTCCCTGCAAGGAGGCTGGAGTGAGATGGGGATAGGTCTCTTCTCCAGGGTTAGCAGGGAGAGGACAAGAGGAAATGGATTCAAGTTGCACCAGGGGAGGTGTAGATTGGATTTAAGGAGGAATTTCTTCACTGAAAGGGTTGTTAAGTCTTGGCCCAGGCTGCCCAGGGAGGTGCTGGAGTCTCCATCCCTGCAGGGGTTAGGGGAGGTGTAGGTTGGATTTAAGGAGGAATTTCTTCACTGAAAGGGTTAAATCTTGGCCCAGGCTGCCCAGGGAGATGCTGGAGTCACCATCCCTGCAGGGGTTGAAGAAACATTGAGCTGCTCTCCTTAGGGCCATGGCTTAGTGGCATTGGAGTGCTAGGGATGCTTGGACTGGATGAGCTTAGAGGTCTCATCTAACCTTCCTGATTCTGCACATCCCATCTGAAATCCACCTCTCTTGTCCCAAATGAGTGCTGAGCACAAACCCCACTGTTTGCCATCCACACTCTTGTTTTCAGTGATTCTTTTTGGAAGAAGCCACCCTTGCTCCCTCCAAGCTACTCCTGCTAAGTGCCCACAGCCCATGCTGCACCTCCTGCCCCTGGCAAGCCCTGCCTGCCATTCAGCATCCTGAGCCAAACAAACTTCCCTGCTGCCCAGAAATAGAGACAGAGGCTAAATTAATTGGCAGTCAAGGCAGCGTGGAGACAGCCTTTTAATAGGTGCAGAGCAGCAATTACCACTGCCAAGGGGAAGCCAAGAAGCATTAAAAGGAGGGTGGGGGGAAAACCAATTCGTTTTCCTGGGATTCCTTCATGCATTTGTCACTTGAGGGACTGCAGTTGTTACACTCCCCTGGGAGCCATCAGATCCCAGTGGGGAGGAGGAGAAGGAGGAGGATGCTTCCCCCTCCCTGTGATGCAGGACCAGTCTCCATGGAGACAGTCACTGCAGCAACAGAGAGCAGAGGTGCAGCTCAGGAGGATGGAGCACCTCTCCCTGCCCAGAGGAAAGGGACCAGCAAGGTTGCCCCCACATGCCTCCTGCCTGCTCCTGACACTGTTTCCCTGCCCCAGCAGCATCAAAGGGCTCTGCTGCCTGTGCTCCAGCTGTCTCATCCCATGCTGGAAGCTCTTTATCCTGTTGACATCAGTCCCATGGGAGCTGATGGTATCGAGCTGTCACTGTGGCTATGGCACTGGGAGGGAGCTGAGCTCAAGGCTGTCATGGCAACAGTTTATTGTATTTCCATATCTACCCTCCCAGAGACAAAACCCAGGCTGAGGACACTTAATGCATCAGCCTCCAGGTGCCACAGGAGCAGAACTGCTCAAGGATGGGGACCTGCTGCTCTGGTCAGGATGCCATTGCAGCAGGAGGAGGGAGGGAGGATCCCATCCCTGGGCAGGTAGAGAATCCCAGAATGGTTAGAGTTGCAAGAGACCTTTAAAGGTCATCTAGTCCAACCTCAGAGACATCCTCAAGTAGATCATGTTGCTCAGAGTCACAGACAACCTGACCTGGAATGTTGGAAGCAGCTTCCCACTCCCTCCTGCCCCAAGTGGCCCCAGCACCTCCTGATGTCACACTGCTGGAGAATGAGGACAGTCACCATCCAGCCTCCTGCATCCCTTCCTCCTTCACCCCAAAACTCCTCTCAGTCTCCTGCTACTCTGAGCCCACTGAAGAGCCTCCCTCCACTCTCCCCATCCCCCTCTGTGCTGCCAAAGGGACCTGGGCACAGCTCTTGGGCAGGGAAATGCCCAGCACAAGGGCTGGATGGGGTGTTTTTGGGGTGTATATTGCTGGGTAACTGTCTTCCTCCTGCACAAGTGCCCAACTTCCCAGGCAGGCTTAGGAGCTTGGGGCTGCAGGGATACTCCTGTGGGAGCCTGGGGCTGCAGGGATACTCCTGTGGGAGCCTGGGGCTGCAGGGATACTCCTGTGGGAGGATGCCACCAACTGCCACATGCCCATCACAGCTGCTCCCACCTCTGAACACAAGGAAAAGCCTCATCACCAGCTCCCAAAACATCTGCCCTTCAGGGGAGCTCACAGCACAACACAGCTAAGCAAGAGCAGGGCCAAGAATAAGCTGCCAAACATCAGCACAGCCTGACCCCTCTATTCCAGCCCCAGCCAGCTCCTGACACTCAGGTGGGCACAGCAGAGCTTGCCTGTCCCCCAGGCTAGCCAAGTAGCCACTTCTCATTGCAAAGGTGCCAGGGGAAAGGGAGAGCTGAGGGTAGCAGCAAAGCTCTCCCTGTTAGCAATTCCAACTTCTCTGCAGGAATTGCTTCCACCTGCCATCTGCAGGGAGAGAGAGAGCAGGCTGGCATATGTCTGCCTGCATCCAGGCCACATGCACACAGAGGACAGGCAGACGTGATGGAGAGCACAAGACATCACCTGGAGCATCCTCTAAGTCACCCACTTGGCTCAGCCTTCAGCCCTGGGCAAGGCTGTTCCTCCCAGCATATTTTCCAAGGCTTAGCTGAAGTTTAAAGAAACCCCAAAGAGGAGGATCCTGTCCCCACCACTCCTCCCCCCAGCCCTGGGGCCTGTTCTCCTCTGCAGGACACTGTGCTGTGGAGCCTAAAGCAGTGTCAGCTCCTCAGGCACACCTTAGCCTCTGTGACACGTGGCCAGGAGGTTATCTGCAGATCCATATCTCTGCTCTGTGTCACTTGGCAGGCAACACACTGTGGGCTCAGACACATAACAGGCATGGCTGGGGAAGCTCAGAGCTTTTCCAGCCCTACAGCCCAAGCTTCTCCCAACCCTCCTTCTCCATGCTTGCTCTGCAGGTTAAAAGGAGTTTCCAACCTCTCTCTGCCAGCTTCTGGTAGCCATAGGGATGGGAAACACTTGTGGCATGGCCAGATTCCTCAAGCAGGTTGACTTTCCTGGAAGTTTCCTTCAGGGTTCCCATTCAGCTGCTCCCCATCCTCCTAGTTCCATCAGAGCTTGCTCAGCTCCAAGGGGAGCTTGATGCCTTTTACAGACCTCTCCCAAGTTGGCTGCAGGGGTGTCCCAGCCCACAGACACCATGCTCAGGATAAAAAGGGAAGTTTGCTGAGGATGGGAGTCTCCTGCTTGTGTTCCTTGTGACCCTGCTCCTGAGGATTGCTTTCCCATTTAGTATGAGTCACACACACAGAATCACTAAGCTTGGAAGAGACCTCTAAGCTCATCAAGTCCATCCATCAGCTTATCACTCCCATGCCACTAAACCATGGGCCTAAGGAGCACATCTATACATTTCTCTCACTGGGCTGAGTTTAACTTAATATCTTTTATATTGGTACCAGTTTAAAACCTCTTTCCATTTCAACCCAGGGCTCGCCTCTCCTTTTCCCAATCCCATTCAGGTAATAAAGCAAACTGCTAGAGCTTAGCCCCAGCTCTGGGCTGAGCCTAGCCCTGCACATCCACCTAGTGACTGCCCTGGAAATGGGATGAAGCCCAGCCCTGGAGACTCACCATTGATTCCCACTGCCTAATGACAGGAAAGCTTTCTAATCCTATTAACTAAACCTCCTTCCAAGCAGCACTGGGAACAGTGCAAAGGGGAGCTGTGTAAGCTGTTGGAGCCACCCAGAGCAGCAGCCAGCTCCCAGGGGTGAGCTCCCCAAAAGCAGGGCAGGGGCAGTGCTGGTGATGAACCCACAGGGATGTGTTGCATCCAACCAAGAGACAACATGCTGCAGGTCACTGGCTAGAGTGCAAAGGNAGCTGAGGAGAAACTTGTTTGCAGTTCAGGTGCCAGAGCACTGGCCCAGGCTGCCCAGGAGCCTGTGGAGTCTCCTTGTCTGGAGCCATTGCAGAGCTGCCTGGACACATTGCTGTGTGAGCTGGTCTAGGTGCTCCTGCTCTGGCAGGGGGGTTGCACTAGATGATCTTTCTAGGGCCCTGCCAACCCCTGACATACTGTGTGTCACAGGAGACCCTTGCCCAGCTCACTGAGTGATGCCCACACGTGCAAGCTCGCAGGACTTGGCCCCTGAAACACTGAGTGATCTCCCTGAACTTCCCTCTCTTCCTAATCCTCACCACCCTGGTCCTATACATGGATGTTTCCCAGCAAAAAGATACATTGCTTTGAAATAGATCAAAGACGCAAGGGAAAATGTGAATTTCATTGTCATTTCCTAAGCAGAAAGGATGTACTTCAGAGTATCTCTAGTTACAAAACAGTTAGATTGTATCCTTCTCCCTAGTTCACAACAGCTGCCACTCCGAAAAACACTCAAGCTCCAAGAGGATGCAAAATGCTCATTTCCCACCCAGCCCCTGGTGCTCAGCACTGGGGAGGTCACAGCTCCAATCCTGGGCTCAGGTTTTGGCTCCTCATTCCCAGAAGGATATTGAGGTGCTGGAGTGTGTCCAGAGAAAAGCAAGGAAGCTGGGGAAGGGTCTAGAGCACAAGTGTGCTGAGGAGCAGCTGAGGGAACTGGGGTTGGTTAGTCTGGAGAAAAAGGATGCTCAGGGGAGACCTTCTCCCCCTCTCTACAGCTCCCTGACGGGAGTGAGGTGAGGGTTGGTCTCTTCTCCCATGGAAGAAGCAATAGGACAAGAGGAAGTTATCTCCCCTGTGGCATGGGGACACAGGCTCTGGATTGCAAAGCCAGCTCCATCCTCTCAGTGCCACTGAGGAGAGCACAGCTACCACAAATGCCTGCCTGTCACCATGGAAATGCTCAACAGGAGGGTTTGAAGCCTGCTGGGACTTTCAGCCTCTGCCAAGCAAAACAGGGCCCTTCAGCAAGCACCAGCCCTGAGCTGTTTGGAGGAGGAGGAGGAGATTTGTGCTCTCCAGGCATGAGGCTGCTAACGTGCAACTTCTCCCAGGGAGAAAGGCACCCAGAGAAAGGAGATCCCCACTGCTCCTGCAGCCTCCTGCTGTGCACCCACCACATCTACCCTGGCTCTGCACAACATGGCAAGACTCTTCCATCCCCTCCCAGCCTGCTTGAGCACTGCTTCTGCCCCTGGAGCTGCTTAAACCCCTTGGAGAGGAGATAGGCTGTAGTTCTGCTCCCCAGAACTCAGAGCAGCTCAGCCACCCTGACCAGAGTGTTCCCTCCTGCTCTGGCTCTAGCCATGCCACCACCTCCTCCTGTCCCTGCTCTTCACACTGCTGCCATCTCCTTCCCAAGGGATGGGAAGAGCCAAGACTGTCTGGGACACAGTGCTGAGAGGGATGGGCAGGAAACTCAACAGTGGGAAAATCTGCTGTGAGATGGGACCAAAAGAGCAAGGTAGAGTGGCTGCCAAACATTTCAAAGAGGCCTGCAGGCTGCCCTGTGAAGTGACCTCGACCTCCTCAGCCCATGCTGATGCTCCACACGCAGCCAGGAGAGCTCCTGCAGCACCCAGCCTGGCCTCTGCAGGCTTTGCTTCCTGCCTTCAGGTCAGCCAAGGGAGTGGGAAACAGACTGGGAGTGAGTGGAAGAAGGAAGATAAAAGGCAACAGAGGATGTCCTGAGAAAGCCATGAGGGTGGGAGCCAAGACACAGCCTCCAGGGTCCTATCAGCCAGCACAATGCCTTCAGGGAGGCTGGGAGCAGTTCATGAAGCACAGCATCACCCCTAGACAGTGCCAGCAAGCTGCAGCCCAGGAGCACATCCCTTCCTCTGACACAGCCAGAGCTGCTTCTCCCATCACACAAGTGATCCCTACTACCAGCACTGCTCAGCCTACAGCTCTACACCATCCCTCACTCTTTTTCTCTCCCTGCTCCTCCTTTTCTTTTCTAGGAAACTACACAGGGAGGTGTGGAGCCTTATCTAGGATGTCTTGAGCTCTGGCACCACATCTAAAGCCTCTCTGATTCTCTCCAGATCCTAGAGGACAGAGCAAGGAATGGCTTCTCCCCTCTCTCTGAGCTGCACTGGGACATCACTGCATCCCTTCCTTCCCTCCCAGCTCCCTCAGCCTAACCTCTTCCCTTCCTTCCTTCCCTCCTCTCTTCCCAGGCAGGGTGCTGAAGGACATTGTGTTTGTTGCAGCTCCAGGGAGCAGCTCCAAGCACAGGAGGAGCCCACGGAGCCACACTGGAAATCTTTGCAGTGGCTGAACTCCTGCTGCACTTCTCAGGCCTCAAGGGAGAGGAAAGTCTGTCCTGGGAGGCTGTGATCCCCCAGCACCCCATCCCCAAGCCACCTCTGACGTCAGCTCATGGCTACAAACATTGTCTTTGAACCAAGGCCAAAACTTACAACACAAGGGAAAAATCAGTGCAGAAAATGACTTCTCCATAGAGCAACCCTGCTCCAGGAGCACTGGGTGACAAGGGACAGAGGGCTGAGGACAAATAACCCAGGCCAGAAGGTCTCCAAGTCATTTAAAATGCAAATCCCCAAGGAAAACAGATGGGTGAAGCATCACACAGGGGAAAAAGCTGCAAACATCTGGAGGCTCCACCACTGCCAGCAGATCCTGCATCCCTGGGGAGTGACCCTGCCTGCCTCCCTGGGAGACTCCTGAACCCCCCCAGTGCTGCTCCAGCCACTGAAGCAGCAACTGAGCACATCCAAGCCCAGTGCCCCATGCACCTCTGGAACTGCTCCCATTCCTCCAGCAGCAGCAAGGCAGCACAGGCACCTCTCCCAGCCCCTGCTGATGGAGAGGTCACCCCATTGCCTCTTGTTTACCGAGTGCTAGGGAGAGCTGGGGGATGGGTTGGCTGGTGACAGAGGGAACAAGCACAAAAGGGAGCTGTAGAGCAGAGCTCTCCTGGAGGAGGGAATGCCGTGATTGATGGGAGCTCGCTGAGGTCTCACAGCAGGCCCACAAGTGGCTTTCAGGATTGGACTTCAGGGCTCCCAAGGATGAAGCTGCCTCGTGTTACTCATCACCAAGAAGAGCTTGTCCTTGGTGAGCAAGGCACAAGCAGCGAGCTTGGCTGAGCAGCTCTGCTCCCTGCAGGGAGCCCAGCTTGGTGCCTCCCCACTGACCTTTCTCAGCAAAAGCCACGAGCTCATAGGGGAACCAACAGTGCCATCTGCTGCACAGCCCCACCGGGCCCCGAGCTGCTGCACAGGCCACAGCAAGCATTCCCACAGCCTTACACAGCTCCTGGCAGCTCCCCAGCCAGCAGCAAGCATCCCTGCAGAGGGAAGGTGACCCTACAGCAGGCCTGGGGACCACCTGCAGCTGAACAACTAGGGACAATCTCTGGTTTGCACACAGGAGCAAACCACCGCAGGATGGGGAGGAAGAGCAGGACAAGAGAGTGTCCCACAGCATGTTTAGTGACCACAGTGTGGGAAGGAGAGGGAGGAAGAAGCCAAGCTCACTTGGCAAAAGTAGGCAAACCTCTCTCCTCCACCAGCACCCTGCAGGTGAAGCACATCTTCTACAGCCAAGGGGAGCAGGGAACAGGCAAACAGCCCTTAACACTCACCAAACCTTGGCCAGGTAGGTGACACCATCCCAAGCATCTCCTTCAGAGAGAACTCCCAGACCCTGGCACTAGTTGCCATGCACTCCTCCATGTCCTTTGCCACCCTCTCACTGCACAGAGTGGAGACACCTGGGAGAGCAAGGGCAGCACCAGGGAGCTAAGAGCAGTTTCTCTCTCCCCCTCAAGCCCAGCAGCTGTGGGCAGTTAACAGTTAGCCATTCCTGCTCCACAAGTGATTGTGCTTTGGTAGCAGCTGAAGCAGTTTCTCTGCCTGCTGGCATCCTCCCTGAGACAAGTGTTGCTATAGCAATGGGAAAGGTAGCAGAAGCAAAGCCAGCATTGATGGAGAGCATGGATTGCTTCTAAGGTTCCCATGGAAAATCAGGAGCCTTTCCCCTCAAGTCCAGCAGCCAGGTACCACAGAGGGAATGGCCCAGTGAAAACAGTGTGAGGAACTGAAAAGCACAAGGCCAAAGATGCCCAGAAGAACCAAAGCTCTGATAAATCCCCTCCTTCCTTCACACCAAGAGTCCTCTCGAAGCAAACTGACCCCAAGGAGAAACTGCACTGAGCTACAGGATGTCAAACCAATCCTTCCAGTATCCCACAGATTTCTCCTGGAGCCTGCAGCACTCCCTGCATCCTCTGTTCACATCTCATCAGCCCAGGCTGCAGGCACAGCCACGCATGCATGAGTGGGAGCTCCAGATGGAGCAGCTGAACCACGCTGAGGAGAGACTCTGCATCTCTCCTCTCACTTCCTCCCAGAGCCTGCTGCCAGCTGGACTCTCACTTGCCATCACTTGTTGCCAACTCACCCTCCTACCCACAGCAGAGCCCACTAAGAGTTAACTCCTGGCCATTGGAGTCACTTCAGACACAGCTCCCTTCCCTGCCTCACAGCAGCCAATTCAGCTCCAGCCTTGCTCGCCTGCACTCAGGCACACTGTGTCCTGCCCTCAGCCAGCCCCAAGACTGCCTCTCCACCATCTGCTCCCTTCTCCAGCCCACATGGATAATAAGGGAGAGAAGGGATGTGTCTGCAGCTCTGCGAGCTTGGTCCAGGAGGGAAGCCACCTTCTGATCCAGCTGACATGCTGGTTTCAGTTTGAAAGGCTGGAATTCACCCTTGCAGGTGAACCTTTGCTTTCATGTGTCATGAAAGACACACCTGCAATTAGGTCAGAGAGGGAGGGGGGGAAAAGGGAAGAAAGAAAGAAAAGAAAATCTCCTTGTTTGCTTAGCTTATTTACTTTGCAGCACTCAGTTTTCCCAGTTGTTTGTGTGGGGCTTTCCCTTAGCAACCAAAGGAGAGGAACGTTTATGAGGCATGAAAACTGTTGCTGTACAGCCCTAGGAACTGGCAGGGTGCAGCTGCAGCTGGCAGTGCCTCACAAGTGGGAGTCACAAAGCAGGGAACTGCACCCCTGGGACAGCCAAGGCCTCATCCTCTTCACCACAAGGTGCAGGTGGAATCAGCACTTCTCACCTGGGCTCTCTCCACCACAGTCCAACCATGTAGGATCCTACATCAGCTCTAAATCTCTCTCCATACTTCAGTTGACCCTTATATAAAATGCAGATAAATATAAGGTCTCATCTTTAGCCTTCCTGTCACTTAACACCAGCACAGCAGGCAGACTGAGCTCTTGGCATCTTTCACCAGCCACCTTGAATTTTCTGCATTTCCCAGCAAAATAATTCTCCCCAGACCACCCCCACAGTGCCAGAGTACTCTTGTTCTTGACTCTTCACAGAGAGTCAGGATCCAAACCCTGGCATTTTGATTGCCAATCCCCTTTTCCAAAGGGATGTGCCACAATCCAGTACTAGGGCAGGCTGGCCCTAGCTCCTACCTCACACACTTAACCTCAACAGAGCTAATTTAGCTTTAGTTTACAGGCCTGGGTGAAGGGAACTGAGACCCAGACCAAATGGACCCATTGGGTGCAGGAGGCTGCTCTGCTATGCATGGTTTCCCATCCACTTTTCCAACCACAGCATCAACCCTTCCCTTTATTCATTCTGGGGATCCCAAGAGCCATCATTGCCCCCACCTTCCCCCCACAAAGGCAGCAGCACAGACCCCTCCTTCCCTTCTTTTCCCTTCCCAGGGATGGGATCAGGAGGAAAACATGAGAAGGGGAATAGAACTTAGAAAGCCAGAGGAGCATCAGGAGCAAGCAGAGAGCCACATCCTGATGAGCCCCCCCCCAAATCTTATGCCTTTACTTCACTCCCCAAGGGCAACAGCAGGTTTGTGAGTGATACTGTGTGAGCGTAGAGCTTTTACCAACCTGGGTTCAACTTAGCTTCCTTTAGCCTCATCAACACCTCTGCCACAGCCAAGGGACCTCCAGCTGCCACTTAGCCCACGCACTGCCTGGAGAGCAGAGCCCTGGCTCGCTGGCACAGCAGCTACCCAACTCCAGACGGGTTCCAGCATCCCGGGGGCAGCCAGACCCTCTCCCAAACTAGCTTGTTTTCATTCCTAGTCCTTCATCCTTACTCCTACCGGCTGCACTTGGCCGTTACACAGACAGAAAGCAAACCAAAACGCTTCTCCCCCTGCGCAGGCTCTGCCAGAGCTCACCCTGCACACCACAGCAGTTGGCCCCAAACACCACGACAGGCACCTGCAGCTCCAGATCCTCAAGAAACCACCAACAGAGCCCACCCGCTGCCCCCAGCACCAGTCAGCCCAGCTCCAGCCCTTTCTACCCGGGATGCTGACGGGAACCGAGCACCGCAGCTCAGGGAGAGGAGGAAAAGAAGGTTTGAGAAGCCCGGGAGCGAGCGAGCGAGCCCCGCGGGGCGCAGCGCACAACTTACCGGAGTGTCGATCATCATCGTGCCCCGCGCATAGCCTGCGGGAGCCGAGCACGGGGAGCCCGCTGCGGGGCTCAGAGCCCCTCCGTGCTGCCCCGCGGCAGGGGCCGAGCCGCGCCGGCCATGGGGCCCCGCAGCCCACCCCCCCGCTCCGCCACGAACCGCTGCCAGCGCCGAGAGCCCAGGCGGGGCCGCGAGCGACGTTCCCGGGAGGGCGGGGGCTGGCGCTAGCTCCGCCCGGCAATGGGTATTTGGAGAGCCGAGCGAGAGCCCCAGGGGGAGGGAGAGGTGGGTGGGAAAAGGGGGAGCTGCGCTCTTGGGTACGCGCACGGGCACCCACATCCTGGGTGCACAGACAGGCAGCTGCACCTTTGGGTATGAACAGAGGTATCCCCAGCCTGGGTGCACAGACGGGTACCCCTACCCTAGGTGTGCACAGAGCTACTCACATCCTGGATGCATCCATAGGCACCTGCACCCCTGGGGTATGCACAGAGGTAGCCCCACCCTGGGTGCACACACAGGTACCCCTACCCTAGGTGTGCACAGAGTTATCCCCACCCTGGATGCATCCACAGGCACCTGCACTCCTGGATGCATAGAGAGGTACCCACAGCCCCGAGTGTACACAGAGGCACCTGCACCCTGGGTGCACACACAGGTACCCCCACCCTAGGCATGCACACAAGCACCTGCATGCATACAGGCAACTGCACCCTGGTGAATAGACTATCACCTGCATCCCTGGGTGCACAGATGGGTACTACACATCCCAGAATACCCCCCAGGCACCTCTCCAGGTGCACCTGATGCCCTGGGCACCCCATCTCTGTTTGGGTGCTGTGGGGTGAGCAGTAGCTGTGGGGAGGCACTTTGCAGGCCTCAGCAGGGAATGCATGGAGGCTTTGGAGGATTTTGGCTCAGCACTGCTGTACAAAGCTATAAATAGGAGAAGAGCTTCAGGGTAGAGAAACAGGTCATCTGCTGGGTGAGATGCCTCTGTGGGCACTGCTGCCAAGCTCTCCCCTCAAAGGAGGAGAGCCTGGCACCCTGCAGACAGAGAATGCACAAGCATCCACCCTTGGCTGCCTCAGCTCTGCTCAACTCAGCCCCAAACCAGGGCCACAGAGGGACCCTGAGCCAGAGCTGCTGGAGATTTGGAGTGTGAGCTGGTGAGACAGTGCAGGCTGAGCAGTGGAGTTGCCCTGGAAACAGAGAGGCTCCAGTACCCATCATTGCTATGCATGAGGCTGATGACATGTGTCAGTGCAGAGTGATGTCAGGAGAAGCAGGAGCCAAGAGAAGGCTGCGTCACTCACCATGGCTCACAGCACCCAGGGCAATGCTCCTGGCTCAGGGCTGTGCAGAGCCAGCTCCTGTGCTCCTGAGGACCCCAGGACACAAACATCCAGCACCCATATCCAACAGTCTTGCCCCAGGAGCTGCTGAGGGGAAAGAACCAACTTTGTCAGGGTCATAATGGGAATTAGTGAGCAGGCACAGCCCAGCATATCTGTCCATCTGTGGCTCCAGAATCACAGCTCTGGCTGGGGAGTGCAGCTAGGAAAGGAAAAGGTGCTGCCAGGCCTCTTGCTCTGGCACTAGATGCTGCTACAGAGCAACATCATTCTAATTATAGCAACGTTGTCAGTGCTGAACAGT
The DNA here is from genome assembly GCA_013396975.1 of Bucco capensis. Classification (NCBI taxonomy): domain Eukaryota; kingdom Metazoa; phylum Chordata; class Aves; order Piciformes; family Bucconidae; genus Bucco; species Bucco capensis. Next base: position 34,639 of record VWZO01021026.1, on the reverse strand, counting down.
GAGGAAAAGACATGCTCCAAAAGGGCTAGAACTATGTCATCTGCTGCTGGAAAAACTCACTCCAAAGAAAACCCCAAACAAGAGCAAAGCACCTTTAAAAAGATGCTTTGAAGGGGTAAGAAAAAGCCTCAAGCTGTACCAGGGGAGGTTTAGGTGGGATATTAGGAACATTTCTGCACAGAAAGAGTGGTTAGGCATTGGCCCAGGCTGCCCAGGGCAGAAGTGGAGTCACCATCCCTGGAGGGGTTCAAAAAACACATAGATGTGGTGCTGAGGGACATGGTTTAGTGACGTGAGGTTAGGCAGTGTTAGATTAACAGTTGGACTTGATGATCTTTGAGGTCTTTTCCAATTTCAAGGATTCTAAGAGCAATTTGTACTCCTTTAAATTAGCTAATGGTTCAGCAGGGGGGATAAAGGTGGGCTTACAAGCAGCAGACATTGCTGGTTAAGAGGCCTTTCTATTCCTATGGCTTTCTACTAGTTTTACATGAAACAGTGACATTTGGTAGCTCTCTGTTCAAGCTAAATATAGCCCAAGCAAAGTCAAGTCAGTACAGCATCATTCTTGCAGGGAGATGAAGGAGGCAGTGGGCTGGGCAGGCAGACATTTAAAAGTCACTCCTTCAGTGCCTTTTCCCCTAAATGATTTGGTTGTGTGGAGCTCAGAACAGCAGGATTGGGGATTTAGCATGAGTAAAGTGCCAACCCACTCCTCTAAGCTCCTTCTCCAGCTCCTGCTCTCCCTGTCCCTGTCACTCACCTGGAGCAGCTGTTGCTCTCTGGGGATCCCACAAGGACTCTCTGGGGCAGTGAGGGGAAGCAGAGCAGGAGGGATTCAGGTGAGAAAAGAGCTGCTCTGGTGTTTAGAGCTGTTGTTTGAGATTAGAGCCAATCCCTCCTGAGAAAGAAACTCCCTCTGTGTACCTCACATTCACTAGTGAGTGGCTAAGGCTAGGCTCAGAACTAGAGACACATCCTACCTTGAAATGCCCAGGCTGAAGGGGAAAGAGCAAGGCTAGAGGAGTAAACTCAGCCATTCCAGCTCCTTCCCTGCTGCCCTAGCTGCACTCAACCAGCTGGATACATGTGGCTATTCCCCAAGCTGGTTTTATGCAGGGAATGGGTACCTGATGTTCTTATCCTTCCTTGCCCATGTCTGCTCAAAGATCATCTCATCTCCATGCCCCTCAGCCACAACCTCACACACACAAGGTTTGACTAGACCAGTTCCTTTCCTAACTGTCACTGCATATCAAAGTGGTTCCAAATAGCACTTTTGGGCAATAATGTCAGGCAAAAAACACCTGTGGGAGGGTTATGGAAAATGATTCTTGTTCTACCAGTAGAGACAATGAGAGGAGCACAGGCTGGCCCCACCTAGGATCATATTCAGGGCTGGAATTTTCTGTTTCTTGTCCCCTAGAGAGGTTTTCCCTTTGAGGATGAATGCACCATTCAAAGCACCAGCAGGACAAGGCAAGCAAAAGCCTGTCAGATGGGTTCTTAAATTAGATGGACAATGAATGATGAGTCTGTTCCAGTCGAGCAGAACAAGGGGCCCTGGGGAAGGCAACAAGCTGCTGAGCTGAGGCTTGGGGAGGGACAACTAGAGCTTGAGGCAGAAATGCCTTGAAAGCATGATCAGCTCCTCAGGCAGTGTAAAATGCTTGATGATTTATTTACAGGTGGTGATTCACTTGATGTGCACGTTGCCAAGTCCAATTCCCTAGGCACAAGCACTAACTCCTGCCTCAGTTTCCCCACTGAGCAATGGATGAGTGGACATCAGGTCCTTGTGAAGCTCTCACCCTGCCCACAGCTCTCAGGCTGCACAGTCCAAACAAGAGAAGGCAAGCTTGCTGCTAGAAGATTTATCAGCAGGAGCTGACAACACAAGTCCAGCCTTTCATTAATGAGAGGAAAGCAGGAGCTGATTCAGGGAGCATCTCCCATCCCACGCTGCTCTGGCTTGGTGCAGTCACATTCTTCTCCCTGGAGACATCAGGAGTTTCCAGGTACTGCTTCAAATCCCAGCCCTGTCAAGCACAAGTGTGTCAAGGAACAGGTGACACAAGACCTTGCCCTGGGGAGAAGCCCTGGGCCTGCCAGGAGGATAAAAACATGTTTGGCACTGCCCCAATCAGCCTCTTACCATGTCAATCACAGGGGCAAGAGGTGGGTAGAAGGCAGAGCTGGAGATCAAGCCTTTGACAGCAGCTTTTCAGAACAGATACCCCACAAACCACCCTCTCTCACACATCACTGGTGCTGGAGAACCTCCTCCTGGGGTGGATTTAGTCTAGGCCATGAATATCTGCAGAGGAATTCAAGCAAGTCACTATGGTAGAAGGAAGCCCAATGGCTGCAAATAGAGGCTGGAAACACAGAGCAGTTTAGAGCTGAATTAAGGCATAAAGGCAATTAGCTATTGGCACAGCTGATCTAGAGGTTTGTGGCTGCTGGATCACTTCATGTTTTGGATGAATCTGAATGCTTTCCTAAGAGATCTAGCACAGCTATGTATTGTGAGCTTGATGGTGACATTAGGAGATAAAATTATCTGGCCTGGCCTCTGCAGATCAGATCAGATAGATCCTTCTGGCTTGTAAAGGAATCCATATGCATATATATATAGCAACTGGCATAAGGAGACCTCAGTTTCACTCATGGCCTTTGGACACAACCCTTTTACAAAGAAGGAATAGATGGAATATAGTAGTGGTGGAAATAGTCTCTTCTTAGAAATACTTGGATAAGGCTCTTTCTTCCCCCTTTTGTCCAAGATGGTATGCCTGGTTCCCAAACATCAGCATCCTCAGAGGAGACTGAGCTGTGGTTCAGTTACCCAGCAGGATGTCTTCCTCCAGCACCACAGCACTAAGAAGTGGCTGGGGAAAAGATCACAGGGATAAAGCATGAATCAACAGACCCAGCTGCCACTAGGGCTTTGGGCTAGAGGTATTTTGTGTACCTTTTGTACCTCATGGGTCCTGTGAAAGCTTTGTTTGAGTCCTCTGGCAGATGAAATGCTTACAGTGACACTGGCAAGTGCTGTTTGCAGCCTGCTCCCACAGGGCTGAAATGGCTCCTGAAATCATCTGCAATCACTGCTGGGGCCCTAGAGCTTGGAATAGTTGATATGCTGCCATACAGCAATTTTCTCAGCTGAAGAGGAGCAAGAACAGTCAGGCAACCTCTTCCCCATTTGTTCTCTTCTCTCTCTCTCTGCCAAATAAGCCTTTTTTATTTTTTTGTAACTGTTCCCTTAGAAACAGCCAGCTTAGCCCTTTCACCCCTGCCCTGGAGTGAGCATGACACAGCCCTTTGGGAACAGCCTCAGGAGGGGAGGGAGAAGATGCTTAGGGCACAGCTGCTGCAGCAAGGGAGGTGGCACATGAAGCTGCATGCTGTGACCTCAGATGACAATTAGAGAGCTGCTGTTGGCCAAGCTGGGGCTGCTCACCCCCCTCCAGTGTTCTCCCCCCAAGGGAGCTGTCAGGCTTTAAAGGCTGCAAAATGCCTGCTTCAGCTTCTCCTCCCAGTCCTGCCCAGAGAATATTAACCCCAGCCTAGCCTGAACTCAGCTTCACGAGAGCATTTCATTAGGAAATGAAATCACTCTGCTTGCTGCAAATGCAATTCCAGCCAATTTATTGCACAGAGCTTAGAGAAGCTGGAAAAAGCTGAAGGAAAGGATGGGAACATGAACCTCTCATAACCAGATTTTCTGTGTTGGAAAAGCTTACATGCTCTAACAGAGACATATGACCCAGGGAAAAGGTTCAGAGCACAGCTGGGAAGGAAATAAACTCAAAGCAGCTCAGTTTGGGTCTGAGCTGTACCAGTTCTGGCTCAGCTCAGGTCTCCAAAACACAGACTGGAATGTGGAAGGTAACTGCTAGCTGAATTCACACTCTTGGTGCTGTCAGACCAGGAATCTTTCTGGCAATGACTGGCACCAGCTCTAGCTGAGAAGAGCCAAGAAATCCTGCTGCACACCAATCAGGGAGAGCTTGCTCCAAGCTCAAGTTTCCTCCTGCTCATAGGGTTTGAGTTTAAATCACAATGCATGAACATGTATTGCTCTGCAAAGTTTTTCAGCTGAAAAGGTCTTTGCTAAAACTCTAGGTCTTCTCCCCCTCCCCAGGGCTGTCAAATTCCCTTCTGGAGCTTGCCAAGTTTCTGCTAGGCCTCAGGAAAAGACTCAGGCAAAGGCAGCTGCAGCCTTGCTGTAAGGAGAGCCTTGCTTGTGATAGCTAACTGGCTTTTTGGGCTCCTTTATGTGCTGCAGCCTCGAGTGGGATGTTTATATTTACAAACATCAGGAGCCTAGAAACCTTTGTATCCTCATCTCCACTTCTGAAATGCATTAAGACTCCTGTTCTCCAGAGAAACTGTCCCTGTTCCTTCGTGTTTGTTCACACTAGGAACAAAAAACCACAGTGGGGCATGTTCTGGGGGAGTTAACATTCAGGGGGTTGGATTGTGTGGAAGACATCTCTGCAGGGATCAGGTGGTCAATCTCTTATCTCTCTGTAGTTCTTGTCCACCGTGGAAAAACGTATGAGATGGATTTCAGGAGGCTTTGCCTTCCTGTCATCCCAGAGATACTCTGGAGAAAGCACTTTGGAGGGTTTGTGGGAAAGGAAATGCCTGTTGAGGTGACTTTCTTCCTGCCAAGCTGCCATGATGCCATTGGCTTTGTCTGCCAGGATAGTCATGTGGCAAGTCTTGGTGAACTCATAGACGTTCCTGACACGTCCTCCAAACACAGCTCCTCCGTAGTAGAAGTCTCCTTCTCCAGCAGGGATGTAGGCTGCTGAAGAGCTCCTCCTCTCATAAGGGAACTGGCTTCGAGGGACAGTGAAGTAGCCAGGATGCATGGCTGCTACTATATCCCCCAGGGTCTCAGGGCCCCAGGGGTTGTAGAACACCATGTCAATGTCCAAGCAGAAGAGGTAATCCACCTCACGCTGGCTCTGCTCTGCAATGTGCTTGTGGATCGCTTCCATCCTGCGCATGGAGATCTCCTGCCAGCTGGGGTATTTCTGGATGGGCACGAGGACAAACCTTCGGCCAGGTTGCAGCTGCACATCAGGAATTGCCTCAGGGTTGTCAGTGAAGATGTAATAGTTCACCTGGTAGCCTTTCAGGAAGTGTTCCTCTGCTGACTCCAGGAAGCGCTTCACAAACCTTGTGTATCTGGGCAGGCACAACAGGGGAGAAGGACAGCACAGACAAGGTGTGTGTGTGCTGGCGGTGGCTTGGGACGCAACAGGGGAGAAGGACAGCACAGACAAGGTGTGTGTGTGCTGGCGGTGGCTTGGGACGCAACAGGGGAGAAGGACAGCACAGACAAAGGTGTGTGTGTGCTGGCGGTGGCTTGGGACACAACAGGGGAGAAGGACAGCACAGACAAGCTGTGTGTGTGTGCTGGCGGTGGCTTGGGACGCAACAGGGGAGAAGGACAGCACAGACAAGGTGTGTGTGTGCTGCTGGTGGCTTGGGACACAACATGAGAGAAGGAGGTGGTGGCTTGTGACACAATGAGTGAGTAGGACAGCAGAGACAAGGTGTGTGTGGTGGCTTATGAAGGGTACTTCAGCAAGTGGAAGATGACAAGGGATGGAGATTGCTGCTCAGATCCATACAATACTCATACAATATGTAAAGTATAGTGGAGGACAAGGAACAAGTGGGATTGCTCCTGCTCTGACCAAGCAACCAACCAACCACCTCTCTCTAGCTCCAATTCCCAAGACATACTGCTAGTTCCAAAATACTAACCATGCTTCTAGGTACCTTGGGGTGCTGAGTCTGTTATCTTGTATGATTATAGACACAAAACATCAGTAGAAGAGTTGACTACAGATTGGGACAGATTTCAGCTCTGCTGAGGACAAGAAGAACCCAAATTGCTGTTGATAAGTTGGAGGGGCAGGATGTCATCCAGAAGGAGCTGTACGAGCTGGAGAGGTGAGCCCAGGGGAACCTCAGGAGCTTCAACAAGACCAAGTGCAGGGTCCTGCCCCTGGCTCAGAACAATCCCCACTAGCAATCCAGGCTAGGGGATGAGATGATGGAGAGCAGCCCTGCAGAAAAGGCCTTGGGGTGCTGGTGGCTGAGAAGCTGGCCATGAGCAAACAGTGCACGCTGGCAGCCCAGAAGCACAATGGCATCCTGGGCTGCAGCAAGAGAAGCGTGGCCAGCAGAGCCAGAGAGGTGATTCTGCCACTGCACTCTGCTCTGCTCACACCTCCTCTGCAATACTGGGGCCAGTTCTGGAGCCCTCAACACACAAAGGCCATGGAGCTGATGGAGCAGGTGCAGAGGAGGCCACGAGAATGCTCAGGGGCTGCAACACCTCTGCTCTGAGGACAGGCTGAGGGAGCTGGGATTGTTCAGCCTGGACAAGAGAAGGCTTCAGGGGGAACTACTAGTGACCTTCCAGGACCTAAAGGGAACTTCCAAGCAGGCTGCAGAGGGCCTGTTTGCAAAGTCCTGGAGGGAAAGGACAAGGGGCAATGGGTTTAAATTGGAGAAGAGCAGATTTAAACTGGATATTAGGAAGAAGTTCCTCCCCACGAGGGTGGTGGAACACTGGCCCAGGTTGCCCAGGGAGGTGGTTGAGTTGCCATCCCTGGAGGCATTGCAGGTGAGGCTTGCCAGGGCTCTGGGCAAGCTGCTCTAGTTGGGGATGTCCCTGCCCACTGCAGGGGGGTTGGACTAGATGAGCTCCAGAGCTCCCTTCCAACCCAGCTGATTGTGTGATTCCAATGCTCTCTCTCTCCAGAGGAAGCACATCAACCCCAAGCCCTGTGCCCACTGAAGGCTTCACTTACTTTCCAATGGCAAAGGCTGTCACCCCTATGGTGAGGTTCAGTGGCCTGTAGGCACTGTCTAGGATCTGGGAGTTGAAGGTTCCTTCCCAGACAATGGGAGCCAGCCATGGTGTGACTGTCAGCACATCCCCACGCCTGAAGGGAGAGAAAGGGAATGGTAATGACCTGTTCCTTTTGTGTTTCAAGGCCAGTCAATGGGATACCCACCCTCCAAAAGCAGTCAGAGAAGAGCCTGGAGCAGCATTAACTCATTATAAATGGCATTACCATCAAATCTTTTTCCCTGCTCTCTTTTATTTAAGGTTACTGAGCATGCACATTTCAATTCCTAGGCTGAATTTAAGCACTGTTTAATGAATTGGCAAAAACCTGAGGACCCACTGAAATCTCATTTAAGCTCATTGGACTTCTTTTTTCCTGCTAAGGAGAGTTTAATGATCACTCAACTCACAGAAAGAGAAGCTACACACATTTGCTCTCAGCCTGATGCTGATTGCTCCACACAGGCTCAAACACAAGTCATAATATGAAAACTACTCCCAAAATACACAAATACACCCCATGGCTGTGTTATTAAAGCACAGCTTGTGGCAGAACAGTTCCTTTTCCTAGGATTTATAGATAGCTTCCCCACATTCAGCTAGAATGTTCAGTTCTGTGTGTGAGGCAACATTGAAGTGTCACCAACTTAAGAGAGAAAACCTCTATCTCCTGGGTGGGCAGTGGGAATGCTGAATACTCCTGCAGCAGAGGATGCTGATGCCCTCTCACAGCTAGGCAATGCTAGTTCAACTTCTTCCTTTCTTACCTTGGGGATTTTAACCCAAGATGTCATTTAGGCTGTGTGATTTACCCCAGCCCACGATCTGCAGTGCTCTGCTGATGAGATTTGTTGTGCATGTCCAAGGCCACACCTGGCAGCTGAAGTAGTTTCCTATCTGACATGCTCCCAAGGCAAAAATAACCCTCCCCCCAAAACCTAAAAGGGAGCTGTGGGGAGCAGTTTGATGGCTGAGGCAGTGGTACACTGAGGGGATACTAGAACAATTTCACTCCCTCCTATGGTCAAGCATATATATCATTAACATGACACAGGAAGGATTTGCTTTGTAGGGAATATCCTGAGCTCTTCTCTTTCTAGGTTAATTTTCTCTTTTTTTTTTTTTTTAAGGGACAGAAGTTAATCTGCAAGTTTATTCCTTTAAATTGCATTGCAAAGGGTTTCTCAGTGACTCATTTCCATGGCATGCATCCTCTCAGTGCATGCTGGTGAACTCCCTTCAAGATGACACAGAGCACTACAAGCTCCTCTCCTCATTTTGGCCACGATATCCTAGCTGATCCTGCACATTCCTTTATTCCAGCATGGAAGACAGAAACACTTCAGCCTAGCACATTCAGTTAAAGCAGCAGAGGTGGGGGGAAAAAGAAATGGTATGTAGCAAGAGGGTGTGTTTATGATGTTTATTAACCTGCAGAAGAATGGTAGCTGTTGAAGGTGAACTGCTAGAGATAAGATTCAGGTGATGGGAGGGGAGACCAAAGGAGCCTGCTAGCAAACAGGGAGCTGGCAAGGAGACTTTGCCTAAATCATCTCTGCCTGAACCCTTCCAGGCCTGTTTAAACTCACTTTTTGCTCCTCAGAGAGACTTCTGTGTGTGAGGGCTGCAATTTATTCCAATTTATAGCAGCTTAGCTAAAACTATACAAGGCATCTGCTTGATTTTTGCCTTGAAATGGAGTCCAAGCTCTCCCACTGCCCAATTTCAGAGCAGATTTCCTCTATCTCCCACCTTAAAAAGCTGAGTTCCTGGCAGTGACCATGTAGACAAGCTGTGTGCTAATGTATTAATGGGGAATTGGCAGGAGATATTAACAAGGAGCCAGTGACAAAGCTCAGTCTTATTCAGCTGTAGCCATACCCCCATGGTTAAGCCTTTTCTTGCTGCTGTGTACCAGGAAACCAAGTGCCACAGAGCCCTCAAACCAAAGGCAGCAGGAACAAACAACACAGTTCAAACAAAAGAAACTTACTTTGGAGCCAGCACTCTTGGCTGCTGATAAAACAGTCTGTAAAAAGGAAGAAATAGCCACTGAATAATACATGAATATACCCAGAAGAGAAGAACAGCAGTTGAAAGGTCAGGGAAGAAAAAGCCAGGACTTACTGGGGGAAAAGCTGGATTAGCTTCTCTTCTGTATATTGGAGTTTCATGGAGCTGCAGGATAGAGTGGGAGGGGAGAGAAAAAAAAAGGTTTGTAATGCTTTTGCTAAAATACAAAGCAGGTTGAGCTTCAGGAGCTGCTGCTGTGCTGAGGGCACTCACTCCATCTGCTCTCCTCATTGCTCTGCCTGGTACAGAGAGCTGGGTGCAGCTCCAAGGACTGGCAGGCCTTGGAGACAGAGCACACAAGGGACACAGGGAGCTCTCTGAGACTCTGTGTGCATGGAAATTGCCCCAGGGGAGGTTCAGCTTAGATATTAGGAGGAATTTCTTTGCTGCAAGGGTTGTGAGCCATTGGAACAGGCTGCCCAGGGAGGTGCTGGAGTCCCCATCCCTGGAGGGGTTTAAGAGCCAGGTGGATGTTGCATTGGGAGCATCATTTAGCAGGTTGCTAGGGCTAGGACAAAGAGTGGAGTTGATGATCTTCATCATCAGTTAGCTGGAACTAACTGTTCTATGATTCTATGTGTGTGTAGTTCCACCCTGAGAAGAAACCCAATGTGAACCTGGTTAGCCACAGTCTCTGTGACACAAAACTAACAAAGTCTCCCTCATGCTGGGCAAAAGCAGAGCTGCTTGCCCTTCTGTTTTAAGAGAGAGACTACTTACAGATGGATAAAATAAACAATAAGTGACTACTTGTCAGCAACTCCTCCTCCTGTCAGTGAAGCACAGCTCCTCTAACAAGGATTTTTGTTATTCATTACATACCAAATGGGATACTTACAAAATTTCAGGGCAAGGAAGGTAATATGGGAGGTAGTGCACTTTTCCTCTGCCAGCTGTCATCCTGGGATAGACAAGAAACATTTGGAGACAGGGAAAGGGGAAAGATACTTTACTAGGATTTTCCAAGCCCTCAGAATCTCTGCCAGTAACTGCATGGCTTTACTAATAGACATACTTTAGTTATACTTTACTAACCTCAGAATCTCTGCAGTAACTGCATGGCTTTACTAATAAATACACTTTAGTTATACTTTACTAACCTCAGAATCTCTGCCAGTAACTGCATGGCTTTACTAATAAACATACTTTAGTTATACTTTACTAATCCCAAACCCTCAGAATCTGTGCCAGTAACTGTAGCTAACTGCATGTCTTTACTAATAAATATACTTTAGTCATACTTTACTAAGTGTAGGATCTAGTATATTCACATTTTCATGTAATATTCTGCCCAGGCATAAATGGAAGCTCAGGACAAAAGGAGCTCAGAAGCATCCAGCTTGTGACATCAGGTCTAAGTAGCATTATTTAGATCAAGAATATACACAAGCAGAGACTTGTAAAGCAATGTGCCACATGGATAAAGACACAAGAGCCACTGCTGTGACATCCTGACACTTGTTGGAAGGGAAAAAGCTTTGTCTGTGGGTCTGTCCTTTCATTTGTGTAACAGACAAACAGGCTGCAGACACTTCTTTTTCCCTCCCCTCTCTTCACTTCAGATTTGATCCCAATCTATATCTAGATGTTTAGATGCAATTGCTCAACTGCTAGTGAAATGCAACCACCCACGAGGTGATCTAAGAGCAAATTGCCCCAGCAGCACTAGAGGATTAACATTAGGCATCAATCCTTTCAGAGGGGATGGAAAGGCCTGGCTGCTGTCAGCTTCCTCTGCAGCAATGTTGGAGCTTGCTCAGAGGAATCTCTGAGGCATACTCAGCAAGTGTCCTCACAGCTACAAACATGCTCAGTGTCTGACAGCTACAAAGAGACTGAGAAGCTCTTTGAAAAGCCTGAGCTGGAATATTCTGTCCTTAAACATTTGTTTGGAAGTCAGCTATGGTGCTAGCAGCTTAACTGAGACACAATTGCTCTTTCTTTTTCCCCTTTCTCTCTTCAAAAGCTTCTCCTTCTCCTAGTGTTACTTTATCTATTACACAAATTACTCTTCTTTCTTATAGGGAAAGTCCTGATTAGGGTTAAAGTGAAAACATTTTTCTGCTCCTAAGCTTGTTACCACAGGGTAGATGATGATGATGATGATGAGACACAGACAAGTTGTTCTAATCAGGACCAAGCCTGCCAGCAAATGCTTACCAGATAAATGCAGTAACAACAAAGAGACAAAGCAGAGATCCCAACCCTTTCCTGGAAATCATATCCTCTGGAGCAGGAGGAGGAAAGGCAACTCAATACACCCAGCAGCTTCCAGGCTGCAAGGAACAAAACAAAAAAAAAGCAAGGGAAATTGGCTAGAAATGTCTGAGTGGGAGAGAAAGGGATGAGTTTATTCGAGCAGCATAAGGTTCATTTTTCCTTCAGGCTGTCTGAGCTGAGGAAGAGGGAAGGAAGCAGGCCATGGGGTCCCTGAGGCAAGCTCCTGTAAGCTGTTTGAGGAACAGCTCCTCTTCAGAGAGCTCTAATCACAGCTAGGGAGCCTTTCTGGTTTGATTCTAGAGCCTCTAGACTCCATTTATTCCTCTCAGGCATTCCCCTTAACATTTCAGTCAACTCACCCAACCTGTGCAGAGCTAACACACTTATCACCTCAGCTGATAAACTCCATTCTCCACAGAAAAGAACCTTCCAGACACACCTCCTTCTCCAAAGGTGCATGCAGGAGAAAGGGAAACTGAGGTCTGACAAGCAGAGAAACATTGGAAGACAATAATAAATGTACAGGAAGGAGATTTCTCTTGAAGTCAAAAGAACTACCACAGGGTAGATCATCCATCAAAATCACCTTCCCCTGCCTCAGCTGCACCCCCCTCCCCTTTCCAAGCTCAAATCCATCACAGGGAAGCACAGGCCCTGTGACAAAGACACAAAGCCTTTGCTTGTGGCCTCCAGAGGTGCTGCTTGTTGCCACAAGCACCTTGGTTGTTGCAGGCTCCATTCCTGATTACCTTCAGAGCACACAGAGCTGTGGGGCTGGAGATAAGCCTAGGGTGTAGTGCCTGCTCCCTTCCACATCCAGGCCATCCTCTCTGCATCCAGCTCAGGAGCTCTCCTGCAAAGGAAGCTTGCTGGAAGGCTTGAGTCAGAGGAAAGCACTTTGCAGCATGTGATTGGAGCCTGGAAGGGAGGGGAAAAAAAACAAACCACCAGGAGCTGTTTGTGCAACTCCTATTTATAGAGAAGTCAGGAGTACTGATGGGAGTGGGAGGAACCAGCACAGAGGCTGAAGCAGCATCCCAGAGATCTTTCACCCATGGTAAAGCATACAAGAGTGCCAACACACCTGAAGAGTCAGGGCTGAGCTTCCCACCTTCATCACTTTGGTTGTATAAAAAGACAGGTGGCCAAAAAAAAAAATGCTTGAGTTTGCTTTATTATGTCATTAGATCTAAGCAACTTTCACCGACGAGCATCACAAAATTCTACTTTAAAAAACATATTAACATATCTTTCTCTCTCTCTCTCTCTCTCTCCAGGTCTTCCACCATTTAAAGGCTTCAGGGATTCCTGCTGAGCAGTTCTGGATTCCTGCCTAAAAATGCCACAAATGGAGAAGAATTTGCAACCAGCCTTTCCCCTCTAGCTGTTATTCTGTGCTCTGAGCAGTTGCATGTAACTCCTGACCTTGTGCTTGATGCCTCCAGCACGTGGAAAATGGGCAAGGAGGCTTCAGACAGTTGCTTTTCCATCATTCTTGGAGAGCTGGCTAGGAAGAAGATGGACAGGCAACCTTAGCAGGGCTTGACTTGTCCTTCTCCTCAGGAGGCTTCTGAATCTCTGACCAGGATCTCACTTTCTGTCCATGTCTTCCTGGCAGTGCTCATGCATCTGGAGACTCCCTTTACACACCTGCAGGCTATGGATGTGTCCTTCTCTGTCCTATTCAACCCTCACAACTCCTTCAGACATACTTTGCACTCTTTACTTCAAGATCTGGGAGGATTTCTGTCAGTTCTCTTTTGCTCTCTTTCCAATCAGTCCATTCTCCTGGAGCAGGCTGCCAAACCCAACCCAAAACCCTTCTGCTGAGCCCTCCTCAGTGTTGAGTAAAGGAGAATTACTCCACAAACCTGAAAAGCTGTCCCAGCTCATACATTGCTATGTGAGACTTGCCTGCTTTGCCAGAACAGAGCAGTGCTGATGGCATTCAGCCTGAGGCCAAAAGTAATCCACATGTTTTCCTCTCCCACCCAGGGGTAGGACATAGAAAAACCTTGACCTTGACTTCATGGATTCCATTTGCAGGTTATTTATGTTTCCAAACCATCAAGCTTGGATTGAATTCTCTCTTCTGTGCTGCTGGCAGCCTCTCCCAGCTTGATCCTGTTTAACATCTTCAGCAATG